>LUCM01003620.1:0-51814 GCA_008360955.1 Fasciolopsis buskii | reverse complement strand
CACTCGTCCAAAAGCACTATCCTCCGAAATGATTCCATTGTAATTGGATGATGTGCATCAGTGACACCGAAATAATTTGCTCCGTTTGAGGTGATAAAACGATGTTCAAGCGATGATTCATTGCGATGATGCAGCTATATTTAGCTATAAAGGTGACCACAGACTTTTCTTCTAGCATGATAAGCATGTAATTGGCATTGGAAGGGAACTGGTGTGTATTTAATTTTCCATGTTAAAAACTCCCAATACTAAATGTCATCAGCAATGACAAAACATATCACATCGAAACACTGACCATTTCGTCTAGGAAAATCCGCTGCCCCTGACGTTCCCATGCAGTAGCATCCCACACATTCGCAAATCCTCCATTCGTGTGACTCATTACTTTCGACAATCTTTCTTGAGCACTTATTCACAAAGTTACTCATTACTGTTATCAGCTAAAGCAATTCCTCATTTTTCACCCCGAAATCGACCTCCGGTGAATTTCAGCCAGAAAGAAAAGAAGAAAGCGTCCGTTGGATCGAAAATCCTGTCCAAATTTCAAAGATTAGACTTCAAATTCCCTATTCTTTGGTCTAGAATCCACTTTCGTTAAACAAATGGAACAATTCCGATGGGGATGCCACTGCTTAACAGCTGTACTGTTCCTCCAGCTGGCTGAATATGCCACAAAGCTCTCACTTTCAGTCTTAGATTCCTAGTGCCCCTTGTGTAACATATGGATCTGTAGATTTCCTCCTTCTTCACATGTACCGGGGAAATAAACAGATTATCAAGGGAAATCTCATGACGTTTGCCAATGATTCAACAGATCACATCAGTAAGAGGCAGAAGTGAACTTTCTTACATTGAAATATTCCCAGCTTTCGGTGTGGAACTTTCAGAAAGTAACTTATTATGGAAACTTCTAATATGGACCTGCAGTACAACTTTACCGAAGAAAATAGGTATTAATGTTAATATTATTCATCACGTGCCTGCCTCGAGGGACCCCAGGTGCGGAATAGCACTGCTTATTTTGATTTAAAACTGAACCCCTAAAACTTGTTCATCTGCATTCGCCAAGTCAACAATTTTCAAGCCAATATGTTGGCAATATCTCGACTGGGAAACAACATTCTACCAGACAGACAGATTTGATTCAATGCTGGTTGTTTGCAACAAAGTGAACAGACAACGTTCTCCTTTTTCTTGACCACAATCGGTCGATCATGTTAACAGTTCCCCATCGAGTACATGGCTAGGTTGAATCCTACGGTTCAGCGTTTTTTGCACCTTCATAAACAAACTCGTCAAAATCGATGGAGAAAACCGTGCACGGATAAACAACTGAAAATTGTGGTCTATAACCACAGTGGATATTTTGATAGTGATTGGTTGCAGGATTTTGAAAAAGCTTATCCAACCGATTTGATATTGGAATGCAACTTTAATGCAGTCTTCCTTTTTGTAATACACAACAATGGGTTTTATATTCTAAATTCTTAAAGCGATACTAATGCATAAGAAAGAGATGCACATGCCTGTTTTCTCAATAAGGGGTGTCACTTCACCATATTTCAGGGGGTAACCACAAATTACAGTGATATGTGGTCATTCCTTGCCAGATCATCAGTGCAAGAATTAAAATTATATCCACAGTAAAACCACGTTCCATTGAAAGCAGGGCAACTTTTGTATTTTTTTAGAAATTCGTCGAGGCATGTTTACTTTCTTTGACCGTGACCTTCTTATATTTTTTCAGCTTTTGCGAAAATTAATGATTCCTTTTGCTTTTCGCAAAGGCAAACCGCTTGAAAAGACAGATAGATGCGATACCTAGTTGGACTCAAATGTTGGTTTGCCTTACGCGCCGCTTTCTCACACAGAATTGCAAGTCAACATGACATTTTGATATGATGCAAAACTCGTATTTCATATTCCTCGTAATCACAGTATTTCAGCACTACACTACTCCTAATTTGTGGGCTGCTGAGCGCCGAAGTTGCTTATCGTTAACCGGAGTGCTAATCGTGCGCCTGCAAACTGAAGAAAAGTTCTACTGCATTAAAACTTTTGGTGTTGAAATGGGCGAAATTTGCGCCGTGTGATTTGGAAGCCGGCCAGTCAGATATGCGGTAAAACGAAACAGGAGAAAGGTTTACTCTTTTCATTGCCAACAACAATGATAAAAGTTGCCCTCTGTAAAAACTAGGCTGTGCAAAGCGGGTTCCTTACAAATGGGAATGAATACGCCTAAGTTTATCCCCTTCGCAGGATACATTCAAGAAACACCTATATTTGATGCAGTTACTCCATTTCATCTAGCTCGAGCTAGAAAAATTTTACTAAAACGTAGATCAATGAGTACAACATAATCAGAAACTGAAATGAAAGCCATATTGCATAAGAATGATACGGTGATGTACCGCGGTGCTACTCTATCGAACAAATTATGCAGCCACGTTGATGTAGTTTTATACGTTCCTGTGTACTGGATGTTTTTGTAGCCCAAGAAGCTCACTCACAGTTTCAGAAAATGTGAAATGCATTTGTTTTAATAAGGTTTTCCCCTTTAAATGGTCTAATCTGATTTAGTGGAACATGCAAGGCCATGAGATAAGGATAGTAATTTAAAATAACTATTTTCTTCTGAAATTTGTTTTTTCGTGTACTAAGCAAGCTCTGCTACATTTTATAAGGTCATGAAGACATTAGGACTAACATAAATGTCTTTTCGATTGAGACGTGGATTGCTCAAATGGAGTTTAGTTTCCTCAGTTTCCGTTCACTTGGTTATGATTCCATCGCTACAAACTGTATATGTCCTTAACTAATTGTCTAAAACGTTTACTACTAACTCATCAGAAGACTCGCACGTACCAATAATCCCTATCGTGTATTTCTTTCCTTCACCTGGAGACATCGTTCATCCTAATATTTGAAGTACCGTTGCCCACTGCGAACGATTGCTTTTGTAGCTTGGTTATTTTCATTAGTGTTCGTATATGATTTTCTTTACCTTCTGGTCAGATTTCGCGGCAAACTTGATCCGGGTTGGCCTGACCGTTTGCTAGCCGTTTTCCGTTCTTTCGACTGAAGTTCATATATGTATACGTGTTGCGGCATGCTTCGGTTTGCTTTGGTGAGAGGTTCTGAAATGTGCTAATCTTGTATTGTTATTCTGCTGAGCGGACGTCATTGCAGCTTCCTGCAAATCCGACAAGGGCAGACCTTTAAAGATCCGTACTTGGGCAGAAACAGATGTTGGAGATTTCCGGTCTGCAGTGGGCGTATTTTAACTTGTAGTACATTTTTTTATGGTTTGTGATCACAAAGGCAATTTTCTAAGGTAGACAGTGACTAGAATGGCGACTCTAATCGACTAACAAATCAGGAAATCGGTAGCATTTCCTGGTCGAATTTGTTGCTTTCGCTTCTCACCGACTATTTCGAAAATTGGCTTTTTATCACGTCACTTGTTATTTTCTAACATGCGGAAAACCACAGATAACGAATTGGATTTCAGAGACGAACTTATTTGGAGCCCAGTTACACTCGGTACGCACTGGACAAGACAAAAATAATCAATTTCAAGGGATATGCTAACAGACTAATTGTAAAATAAGTCTCGCAAATTCCGATTCAGCGGTAATACCATCGGTACTTTAATTTCCTAGACGTGTTTGAGTTGTCATCCAACCATACTATTCTAAAATGCAGTCCGTACAGAGTTATAAACTATCGGTACATCGCGTTACGTGTTTTCGTGCACACAACTGTCAGATATTGGTAAACAGTCGGTAATTCACCTTCGGTCATTCTTACATGACCGGATATGGTTTCTTACGATACCGCCGCGAACAAAAATGACTGATTTGTTGCCTGCAGCATTCCCTAGCGTCTACTCAAAACAAACCTATTTTCGATGGTTGTCTGAGATAACTTTTCTACTACAGTCAGCCACATTGAGCTTCCGGATGTCTGTTAGTCACTGCGAGTGAGAATAGTTGGGACTTCCTCCCTACTTGCCTTCACACTCGCAACCGAGACAACGTGTGGTTAACCCTCTTGTTATCACATCCTCGGCTCGGTCAGAAGGAAAAAGGCAAATCACTAGCCGAAATAGGATCTTATAGTACTAACCCTCAAGTGAAATCCGAAAACAATGTTGGGGAAAGGAAGGCTAATAACTAAAAACATCGAGATTCTCTTTCATTTTCAGATGGACGTAAATCTAGCTTATTCTTGATATGGAGCATCAGTAGTTTATGTCTATTGAGCAAGACATAGGGCTCGAATCCAACGTGAGCGAATGTGATTGGATTAACTTAGCCAAGTCACTTTCTAAGTTGAGTACCTTGAAAAGCAACAAAACATGAAACGGATTCTTAGTTTTTCAATGGCTCTTGCATAGTCACAAAATTCCGGTTAACTAGAGATCAGCCCATTAATGGTAAACGAATGCTTAGTTTCCAACGGCACTTGCAAAGTCAGTATTAAACTTATTTGGTGCTGTATGCAGAGTGAATCTTTTCTCTTCCTGTACTCAACGAAGTCATAGCAATTTTAGGCGATTTTCTCCCTCTGTTTTAGTTGTATATACGGTAAACCTGCGCGGCAGAAATTGTATTTTTCCTTAAGAAATTTTGACCCAAGCCGCTCGAATACCGCTAAGGCAGATACAATTGAAAATAAAATGGTATTTCCTCAGACTATTCATTGGGAGGCAATCCATTCTCGTTTGGACAAAACTTACCCTACAGCTTGCTTGGCTATTAGTATCAGTTTCCTGGATACCTTGAAATGACTGTGAAAAACAATGCTTCGCTTTCTTTAATTCGTTTATCGTCTGAATTATCAAATCGAATCTCAAAAATTTATCACATCACTTTTGTTTCACTAAAGCTCTCATAAGCTGAAATAACAAAATAACTGATAATTTATTTCTAACGGCTGAGAAATGTGGAATCTTAAGACCAGTAAGAATCATCTAATGTGAAAAAAATTAGCGAATTGACAGTACATCTTTGCTGTGCTCTACTGAGCAGTCATATTTACTGATTCTTCCAAGAATAAGTTCTGGTAAATAATAGGATAAACATAAGCGATCCATTTATTTTGTCCATTGTTTCTACTGCATGAGTGTGCAAAAGAGGTAGTACGCACGTAACGAAAGTCCGATTGTTCAGGGCCACAGGGCACATGAGTAAATTGGTTTTCCTACAAAACAGCAGCCCAAAGTGTGCGCATGCAGAGCTAGACTCTTGTAGCAAAAGATAATTAAATCACTGAGATATAACCTCAGCTTTGAATCAGATGTAGGACAAATACTCATTCCTTTCAAAAGCAAGATCCCAGCTGGAGTTTTTCGTGACATCCGACTTAGCTAATGTTTTCAGGTCTCCGCGCTGTTTTGTTTGCACATACCAGTTCACAAACTCTGCACCCAATCGTTCCACAAGTGTCTGGTCGGCAAGGAGCTCACTGATTGCCTCCTGAAGAGAGTTCGGGAGCAATTTGCATGTTTTCGTGGCTTTTCCGTTAATCGGTTTCTCCCCTGGCGATGGTGGCATTATCTGTCGCTCGAGACCATCCATTCCGGCAGCTACGGTGGCGGCCATCACATGATAGGGACATGAGGCGGAGGAAGGAATACGGTTTTCAATATAAGTCCTTTTCTCATCAGTATTTTTCACCCGAACAGCAACGAATCGATCGTTGATATCCCAGTTCACTGCATCTGGGGCGAGCTTTTTGTGCAATCGCCGATAGCAGTTAACTGAAGGTGAACAGAGTGCCAAAATAGCAGGTAGATGGGTCATCAGGCCACCAATCCAGTGAAGGGCAACAACGCTGAGTTTATTTGGGTCTGAAATCGAAAGGGAAAGACGAAAAGGCGAAATTGGTGAACGTAGTTTTCAAAAAACTTAGGAATAAGCCAATGTTTTCTATGCGTGAGGAAAACGGGGTTGCTAATCCATCCTAATTGCTCCGTCTGAGTTTTGTTTGATAACAGTCCCGACATACATGAGCAATCCCGAATATCAATAATTCATCAGCAAGCAGTCAGTTTATCGATTGCTTATACCTTTGACGGAGAAAAACAGTGTGACCTTAACCGGTTCACAGAAATCTAAACACGAGATCTCGCAGGTGTTATCAAGATGTAGGGGGTTTTCACCACCTAATCCGAATTTTAAATACGGTCACTAGATTACCTCTAACGCGCTTATCAAAACTAGTAACTCCTGAATAGTCCTTTTTGATTTCATTTTGTGACTGGAAATTTACTCCTCCCTTGTTTAGGTTTTATGGCTTGCTTCACAGATTATTACAGACTCAAGTAAATTAGTGTTTGTGTGCACACAGGCAGAAAATGAGTTACATTTACACTGCGCAGATCTACGTTCTTGCCTTTCTATTCGTTTATTCAGAGAACAGGGTGCAAATGTTTCGGCCAAACAACTTGATTTTTTGTGTGGACCAACGGACGGTTAATAAACAGCGATGACGAATTTAACGGAAATCTCTTAAATATGAGGTCACTGCGGTTGCCATTTTGTGACGATCCTCTCAGCGTTCCTCGCTCACAGAATCATCCAGTATCTATCCTTGTGGTCCGTGGTTAGAATCACGCAACTGCCAACTATAGTGAAGAAAAAATAATGTTGCCGGAGAAACAACAAAACAATTAAACTATGCAGGATCCATTTGCTGATAGCCACAAGGAAATCAAAAGTCGAGGGTTGGGACGAGGTCCCGGACGTCTAAGAAAAAGTGGGCTCTGTTTTCATCTTGCCCATTTAGCATACGCAAAGCGCGACCCTAATTCCCATCCTGTACATTGGTCAACGAGCAGGGTTTGCCTCACCGGCACCGAAGTCTCGGCCAATGATTCACTGAATAGTAGAATCAATAAAAAGACCAAAAAACTGAAAACCATTTGAGCAAAACAATTAACGAGAGGTCTACAAAAGTAAACTAAATTGCGGCTGACTCATTCAACTGACCGACTACATGCAGCATTCGAACATTTACCGCCGTCTATCTTATGCTAGGAAGTGGATTTGAAATTCAGTCATGTCCTCCTATTTGGACAAGAATTTAGCTCTTCTTGTGCAGCTAGTTAGGGCTTTTAAATTATGCGTGATATGTAAATTTTTGCGAGCGACACTCTCTTGCGGCTCATTACAAAAATGCCGGCAAAATGTTCACGGTTACCACAGAATAACTTGCATGGTTCTAGTTGGGTAGTAATGAGCAAACTTATATAAATGCAAAGAAATGTGCTTGTAGTTTCGAGTTCAGAAGAAAGCATAACTACAACCATTGCTTTCATTTTTACTGATTTGATAAATTCGCGCACCACCACTTGCAATAATACTCGGCAACGCTTACTTTTTGGGTCGAAGAAAGCATTAGCTTCAGATTCTATATTCCACAAGGAATGGTTGTAGTGACATCCACTTGAAAGACCCTCGATCATTGGTGTGGTCATAAAGGAAACTCCAATATTATGTTGTATTCCAATCTCTTTCAGTGCTTGCTTAAAAAGAAAGTAATGATCTGCCGCCTGAAGTCCAACTTTTGGCATTAGAGGGCACTCTAATTGACCAGCAGCATTTTCATTGCTGTAATCCTGTACGTCAATCCCGACCTCGCGTACCTTCATGTCTACGTCCATAAAAAACGATTCGTACTGCGCTAAGAGGCCGGTTTTGTACATGTCTTCCCCAGAGGTGAAGGGCTCGGGATCACCCGGTGGATCGGAGGATTTCTCCTTCGGGGCATTTACGGGATTAGCACAAGATCGGTCCATACTTTCTAATTTGAATGCGCGGAATTCCGGCTCGAATGCGGAAAACAAGCGTAATTTGTAACGATCTTCTAATTCTTGCAACAGCCGTTTGACGACGAATCGTGGATAAGCCTGCATTGGATCCCCTTCAGGCCAGTATATGTCGCAGAGAACTGCTCCGACTCTAGGATCTACCGGTTGTTTGGGACTTTTGTGCAGCTGACCTGCCCATGGACACGGATGTAGAGTGTCAAAATCCGGACGTATATGTGCATTCACGTGTTTTCTCTGGACCACCTGTGATACATCTACAACCTGATTTGATTAAGGGAAAGAAGGGATTCATATAAAGACTGATTCAGTAAAGAGAAGTCAAGGGCACTCAACATAATTTTCACGCACATTTGTTAGTTAGAATAGTTCAAATGATTACTTCCGTTGACCTAAATGTAGACGACAAAACATTGGTCTGGGAGAAGAAACATACCTGTCTCAGTTACTAATGCACTAATTTGAGACCCAATCACCCCTCGTGGTATTCAGTTATCCTCTCAGAAGGACAACGACCTGTGAAATCGACCAACAAGATTTAATGGTCAAAAATATGAGTCATCCCACCGTTAGTACAGCCCTACCAGTTGTTCCGTACCAAACTACGAACAGATGCTGTCGCCTGTGCAAATAAGTGATAACAGGCAGCGGAACATTCTGTCGATTGTAACTAGACTTTATAACCTTAAATTAGATCTTCTCATGTTAATTTTATTTAAGTATACCCTTTTAGGTATATCAGCATGAGTTACCAACATGGAATATAGACTAGTAAGTCAAAAGAGTCCGAGTTACTGTTAACCTGAGGATTACCGACCGGATTAATTGCGTGAAGATTTGAGGCCAATAGATATGGAATCATGACCAGATACTAGTCTTCCCAGTCATTATACCGTAGTTCTGGCATCAAACTGCTCTACGACCAGGGACATAGACATTCGTATAATGGTGCACTCATGACTTCACAGCTGATGGTTGTACACCACTGCCCCTAAAAGATTCGGGTGTGAATAATTCACCGATTACAATTTTTGCCAACGACAGTGAGCGGGAATGAGCACATGAGATACAAAATATGATTTCTTTTTCCACAAACAATTAGGGCATTGCCCATTTGACGTATTTGTTTTAGCTCTAATTTCATTGTTAATCCAATCCTTTTTCCTCCCAGCGATTGGCGACAAAAAAAGTTCAGGTTCCCGTTTCTCCACAGAGCGATGTTATGCTAGTTGCAAGCGACCCACTTATTTGCAGTTGGGCTTCTACATGATTGTATTCAATGCACCTCCATCGATTTGGGGTAGTAAAAATTGAAATATTCGTAGTATTTACCAGAAGAAAAACGATTTTGTGGTCAGCAAAAAACTTTTATAAGTAAACTAGAAGGTGATTCGCAGCCAGGAAGAGACTGCCGTGAAAATCATCAACTAACAAACTGAGAATTCCAAGTCAGAAAGGTTCCACTCACACTCTTAAGTGATGATCATTCACACTACTACAAACTCTGATTATCAGCGTTCCGTCAACAAGAATACTGAGAAGAAATGCGTAGCGCAGTAGACGTTTTTTTTTGCCTTGTTTATTTCTCTTCTTTAACTGATAGAAAGCATGCAGTTCTTTATGTGCTGCCATGCATTCCAAATATAAAATTTTAACGAAATGGCAGCTGCACTAACAGGTTGCGAAATAACTGTAAGGAGCTTAATGACTGGCAAACTTGCATATCTATCACCGGGCGACGCCTATATTTGAAGAAATAAAAAGCTGCTCTTCTTTGTCTTCATATGGATAGGTTATGGAGTGCTACTTTCAGCTCTTAAGTATCAATCGATGAGTTGAACTTGATTTAGATTGTTCTTATTCACTGTTCGCTCTTGACGTAAATTACACAAGATTAGAAGTTAGAAACACTGTCTCGCCTGAACAAACCAGCTTTGCTGTAGGAAATGTTCATTTCATTCCACGTCAACGACTACCTTTGTGTTTCTGTGTAAAACTGTGTTGTCGCAAGTATTATTATCATTTTTTATGTCACCTCTATCATCAATATCAGCATTATTATGATTGACATCATACCGGGGACAGCCAAGCAACTTTATTTTTTTCCTTGATGGATTCGTTGCAGAAGCAAAGTTATGTATGGTGAAACAAGACGTGTTTGCAGAACATACAGAACCCATTCTGACTGTGGCACTGAATAATTAAAAGGTCGTAAGTTAGCAAACTGCGTATACATTTGGCCTATGCATAATGATTTATTCGCCTTGCCTACTCATGAAACACGCCGGCTTCTTTCGTACACCCATTTCAATAGGAAAGCAAAAAGCAACTTCCTCTCATTCGCGAGCACACGCAATGTGTGGAATTACTGAGGCTTTTCCCTTGGGATGATTGTACCGAATTTTTCAAATTGTTTTGTCTATGGTCTGTGATTTAGTATACCGTTCTATCAGTTAGGTTTTTAGACTGTTTCCGGGGAGAATTGGTTCGTTTGATTGATTCTCAATGAGTTTTGATTACTGGTAAAAAAAGCTCGTGTACATTAATCCTTGGCTACATTAAAATAACCTGAAAAGATCTTAGGCAACCGGCTCGTTAGTTTTATTGCTCAATTTTTATTACTGCCATTCTCCAGGAAAGAATTTTGGACGCAAAGAGATCCCAATTCCAAACCATCAATTTGATGTAGGAATTTTGAATTCCGCTTTGCCAACTCGACTGTTTGCATGTAGGATGGAATTCGAAAATGTAAAAGCAAAATCAAACATACCACGCCTGTACCGTTTTTAAAGTGTGTACAAAACTAACGGTTTTCCTCCTACGGCAAAAATGCTGGCAATAGGCTTTTCGTATTGTCTTAGCGAAAGAGCTGTCCTACTTACTAGACCTCAGTTAAAAGATTTAAACAAGGAGTCAGTATCACATACTTGACTTTGTCGCATTTATTCAAAACTCCAATGTTGCAAGCAAGACCTTGCTCTTATTGATTGCTGCATTATTTACAACCGTGTCTGGTTTGCAGAGACTGTGAATTACGAAAAACGTCAGTTTTATGCCGAGGTTCACATACCGTGACAATAAAGAACTCGTCATGCACCGCACGGCGAATATCCAATTCCATAGTATTTGGTAAACTGAGAATTAGGCGAAGGGCTGATCTATCGATTCTCGGCTTGCATATAACATTAAAACTTGATTGACAAGAACCAATCAGGTGGTTTTCAGATTTGGACATATGTTGGTGTTATGTGCAACTTGTACGACTACAGACTCTAGCTACGCGTCATTTCAAGTAGTCAGCGAACACACATGAAGAAAAACATGTAATCGTTCACGCTAGATCAGGTTTACACAAACATTTAGAGCGCATTTGTGCGCTAAAATTCAAGAGCCGCCGTTTATCGAAAATCCCGAAGATTGCTAATGCGCTCTCAGCGTAGAGTGTCTGTACGCTGTAAATCGCTACACTTGTTTATCAAGTAAATGCGTTGTCAGTTACTTTTGGAATAAACATGTGAATTTTATTTGGAATACTTCGCAATAACATTTAAAGAAGGATTTAATTACTTGGCAAGAAAACGAAAAGAGCAATTCAGTTTAAGGATGAACAAAAGCAAAATCACGTGACATCAACAACCGTGGAGCAGGCGAATACCATGCCTGGGTCAGAACCTATCACTACATGTTCTTGAATAACATTTTCCCCACACAGGGTTTGTTAGCAAATCACTTTCCCTTGATACCATACAAAAATAACATCAATCACCGTTGGTGCGTAGCGCACGAAAAGTACTTTTCTATATTGCAAAATACTCATCAGATATTCGTTAGTTAGAAAAGCGCGGCCAAAGGGAAGTCACCTCCGATGTGAAACATAGTTTATTGTTTATTCGTAGTCAACGATCAGCATAGGGCAGTATTGGTAAACGCAGTGAAGTTGCGAATCAAACAGCTTGGTTTCGCTGATTTAGGATTTTGTTACTGTTGATAGTTTTTCCCCTTTGGATGGACATTGTCTTTACACATACTCATTTATTCTGACACCGGCACGATTTATTCGCCTATTCGGTGGTGACCAAGTACGTAATGAAATTCGTCGAACAGCCAAAATTTTGATTCTTGTAATAAAGTTTTGTCTCAGCCAAACTTTCCGCGAGACACATTTTCTTCTTGACAACTTATTGTCCTTTTATAATAAACCAATTTTCTTACGACCGTATATCACATGCTGCTAATGCTTAAAGAGTATGTGGACGGCAGCTAAAGATGCACAACTTCCAGGATACACAATCCATAGACGCTTACTACGGGTTTCAGGGTTTGTTGGGTTCCAGTACAGGGTAAATGAATTGCAGTAAGTCGGCTAAGATTGTTCCTCAGTATGCTTCGGGTTTGTAGTGATAATTGGATTGCTGATAGAGCAAGAGGTGAACAGATTTACAAAGAACTATTTTTATTTCTCTGTTTCTTGGTTCCGCTGAAGAGGTTAATCTTTGTGAGGTACTACAAAAAACACTCAAAGACCTTTTCTACGGTTCCGAATAACTGGATGGTTAGCCTTGGTACTTTTTGTTTCTGTTGTGCACTGTTCGGTTTCCGCACTATGAACTTAAGTTTAATGACGTTATTTCATAACAGACTTGCTCGACGCAAAAGACTGACATCTCAGTCGATTCGGGTCACCTGACCCAATTGTTCTACCATTGTAAACGTCCGTCACTCGTCAACATTCTCTAGAGACAAGTGACAGTAGGGGAAAAATTAAGACTGTAGTAATGCGGATATACTGAATGATCCAGCACACTAAGTTCCTGGTTTGATAAAGAAGGTAAACGGTGAAGTCATCCTGGGAAGGTTTTCTCCGTTTTAGATCATCACTTGAAGGTGGTTGTTATATCATGCAGTGCATGCTTTTTAATTAAGTGACCTGCAAAACGGTGATTTCTTTTTTTATTTTGCCAATGCGTGTGCAAATTTCGTTGTTTCTTTTTTTCTCGCCTCTTCGTGATTAGACTCGGATTTTGGGCATTAATTAATTTCAAATGTTAGTCCTGTCCCTGAATTATTTAGTTTCGAAGCAAGCAATGTTAACAACCACAGTGCTAGGTTTTCGGTCAGAAATGAAACATACAAGTGAAATGCTTTCTCGGTAATCACCGGTTTTTCCAGTAACAGATAAGTAAATGCAGCTGAAAATTACCTAAAGCCAATAACGTCTGCGGCAACTATTCCGCTGCGATGCCGGCAAAACGCTACAAGTAGGCAGTCGTATTATTTGCATGCATTCTGAGGTATGACCATACAAACAGCTTAGGTCTTTTGCCTGGTGGAACTCCGTCTCTTGAGCAGCAAATTACAAGGACAGTTGTCAGTCTTTCATAATATTTAATATTTTTCCGTGACTTAACTGAATGAAGCAAACAGTAGTATTTGCCCATCTTTATTTATAAGGTAAGAAGTAGATTTAATAAACGTATTTACTGTAATCCGAAGCAGAGACGGTTTTATGCTTCAAGTACATTGCAGAAACAACTGTCACTAATTCAGTTGTGAACATTTACTCACACTTGCGGTTTGCCATCATAGATGACGACATTTGCGATATGAAAGGTCTTGCGTGAAATAATATTGGGAGCTTTCTCGGTGGTTATATATTCAGTCACTTCTTGGGTAATCAAACGAATACTTTAATTGGTTATTTTGGTTTTAAGGAAAGAATATCAGTTAGATTAAGTTATCAGCGGAGTTTCAACATTTCATAAGCGTGTAGTAGTTAGTTCTTTTTTCGTCTTTGGATTACGTGGCATATAAGACAATTTCAATGCTGTTTTCCTAACGTTTGAAAATTATTTAGCCTATTTTCAAACAATCGACTGCTTCGCTTTTGCCAAGCTACACAAATTTTCGTCGCAGGGCTAATTGCTGCCTCTAACTATTTGTATTTTTTTGATTAATGTTCTAATCGTGAACTGTTGCATTGTTTACCCGCATCTAAATCGGAATATAATAAATTCCTGTACACAAGGAAAAAACCAAGTGGTTGACGTTATAAAACCGCTAAATGGCCCGAATATTTGGTTACCAGAGATCAGCTACTTTACAGTCGTTTGTAGGACGGCCAGTTCTCCGAGGAGGTACATAGAGTTAACTGATTTCCAAGTTTCCAACTCACTTCCATTCGTGGTCCGAAACTTATGATTCCGGAATAAACCTCGCAATCTCCATTGATAATTTTCTTAGCAAATTTGGTCGAGACCAGTTTGCTGAGATGGATTCCATTTAGGTCAACCCAACACAGTCTCACGTAGTCGTAGGCTTCCAGAGCGCGTATGATTTCTGTATTTTCTTCCTCCTTTGAATTTGTATTACTTTGAGACATTGTAGCGAAAATCTGAAGTGTGAACATAGAATAAAGTGGTTTGTAATCAGCTGTTTGGTTTATCCCGACACGGAGCGAAATATCTGATTAAAGTGCATTTAAGTATATTTCAGATATAGGACTGGCTTCCTCATGAGAGCATACAATGAAGTGATAAACAAGTCACGTTCATCGTGCATGTGCATGCTTAGGTAAGGTCAGGCAGAATGGACTATGACAGTCCAGACAGCCAGTGACCATATATTGTATTGGCTCTGAGATAAACACTGTCACAGTGAAAAATCGTAAGGTTGCGTGATATTGCGAGACTGAACACAAGATTTCAAAAACATGAGAAAAATGACAATTACCAGATTGAGAATGACACAAAGACAACATAAGCGGAAGTTCCAGCCCATCCAAAGTTTATCAGACAGGTCAAGCCCCGTAGGCAGATCCTAACACCGTAAAAGGACGAACATCCTGAGCACCCAGCAACCCAGTTATCAAAGATTCATGAAATCGGAAGATTCGATGATAGCCACCATTCAGCTATTTTTCAATAAACACATGAAGCAAGATGATTAGCAATCAGCTTTTTTACCATTAGGAAGTAAATCAACGTCAGTAAAAAGCAACATGATCGTAAAGGCAGTCTGTCTGACTGACAGAAATAGCCTTTGCATGCAACTGGTTTCCGGGCACTGATCCTACAGGTGACCGAGATGTACCACTTATCTTTCAAGTTCTTTGTAGCTGCTTTAACTGCGTGAACGTTTGTCCTAATATTAAAACGAATTTAGTTCTCGTTTGGCTTCCATCAATATCCATGAGAAAAATCGCTATTTTACTTGCCAAGTTGCAGAAATAGTGAATTTTATAGAATTTTAAGCGAATGGTTTGTAATTTCGTGCACATCATATGGTCAAGTCTTTTTGCTGAAGGTACCCATCATTTTTGGATTCGATGTCGACTACAGAAGAGTTCAGTACAAACAAATAAATGAACCGTGGGACTTTACCTACTCCAGTTTCACTGTTGCCAGGACACAATCAGGCAACAAGTAATAAGGCTGTTCACAGATCGGAACACCTAACCTGATTTGAACCCCAAAAGAACTAGGAAACATTTCTATGCATGCATTAGTAAAATCAAATAGAAAAAACTTCAGGTTTTTGTCGTTTAAACTTGGAGTTTTTGAATCTGAACCTCGCCAAAATTTTGCAACAAATATCAGATGAGACTTTTATGTAAATCAGTTGTTATTTGGTTTCCTTAACTTCGTCACTCTACTTGCGCTTCTTGATCACAACTTTAACTGCTCTGTCGCATTACAAAACCATTCCTTCGATTTCGCTCAGTATAACCGCCACATACTATTTGGGTTTGTGCTCTCTGTTTGAGAATGAATATACGATATGTAACATTCTTTAATGGTGAGATTCTTGATGTGAATGTGTGAACAGAACTCTAATTGTTTGAAATCAAGCAAACTATCAACTCGCTGAAAAGAACTAGAATTCTCTTAATATATCGGTGCATGCAAAAATCTTCGCAGAAAACTGAAAGTTGCTTAAAAGTAATAGGTCGGCAGCAATGTTCCCTGAAGCAGACTAGCATCAATGCCAAAATCCCCGAGGGCTAACGTGACTACAAAATCTAAACGCGAAACTGACAAGATTCACTCGATATTCTTTGTTTTGTGGATAATCTCAAAATTAGATCTTAGGATAATATGCTGTGAGGCACTTTTAAGAAGTGGCGTTGAAATCCATTAACTTTATTCGTTTCAACTTAGAGTAATTATTTTGAACCAAAGTACTACCCCCCTCCGTCATTGCAATTGCACGGGACTTGTGTTGATAATGGAGTTAACCATAAAACTGCGCTAAGTTCAAAATATTGCAACACATATGAGCTTACTGAATCCTAGTACAGAGGAGATTATGCGCTGCACTTTTAGTTGCCGCGATTGTTATTTTCAGAACGATTGATGTCCTGGGGACATAGGATTTCCTTAAACACATGTAACTCCTCAGTTTTCTAAATAATTTCCCGAAAAATCAATGTATATGCTTCTAATCATTGATTCTATTCACGCATTTGCTTGCATATCGTTTGTTTTGCTGACCAAATTGCTGTAGTCTGCATAATACTCTCCTAGATTTTCAATTAGAGGACTGACTGTGACTTAAGATCTGCAAGAATACATATGACGAAATGCGACCGACTTTCTCCTTATACATCGCCTTTTTCTGGTAATTTGTATACTGATCTTAGAAACTCGCTAATTTTATTGTGGCTTTGCATATTGAGTTGGGTATTTTTATGGTGACCTCATAAGTGTGGTCTAAAATTGTTACCTGTCCAACATTCTTAGGATAATGTGGCTGCAGTATTTATTACAGTAAGAGAAGACCTAAAATAACCAGATTCACTGTCACTTTGTCAGAGCACTTATCAACTCGACAGAGAATAGCTAACCAGCCAAATCTGGTCTTTCCTTATTCCCGACTGTTTGCAACATGTAGCAACGAAGAATGTCATCTCGGTTAATGCAGGTAATTGACAGGTTTATGCCTAGTGTTTTCTCATATCTAAAAAAATGTTGCAAGCTGGTTCATCGTACCTATTAGGCCAAACACTACTAAATTTGTAAGTGTGAAAGACAGATAACGGATGCCTTCCGCGGTGATTCGGTTTTCCAAATCACCTGAACTGACTGACTCAAGTTCATCAATATACCTGAAAACTACGGAATTGCTGACTGGACGTATCCCGTGCACGCAAGACTCACTATCTTAATATAACACATTTCATGTGGTAAATCATGAGGAACATGCACTCGTATAAGGAATTTTTAATTGTCTGGTTTCGAATGCTCTTGCCAACTGTGTAACCACCATGATGTCTTTGTCCAAAGAGTAAAAATGCAACTTTGGTTCTGTTATGGTCAGACTTTTCTCTTTTTGTAGCATGCGTGTGAACAAATAGATACAAGAATAGGATGGAATGATTCTGGCCAGTTGAGGTATGCTCATGGTATCATTCCTGGCTTAGATAAATTTAACCGTAGTTTTACCCTCATTCAGGCCATAACTACAGGTCCAAAAATCTGCTCTTCCATAAATGAAATGGCTGGTGTCGTTTTTCGCTACTCAAGTTAGCGTCATGAAAATTAAGATCTATTTGCAAATAGAGAAATAACTCAACAAACCAATGAAACATATTCCCAAGAAGAACAAAAATACACTACGTAATCCCTTCAGAGTAAATCGAAGCCATTGTTCCTAACTATGAAGCAATAGACAGATTAGTTCACTCTGTTGTAGGATTCGGAATATTTCGAGCCATCTTGTCTTGATACATTCGCTGTATTCCTGAAAATGCGTGATTTTATGCCATATTTGGTTTGAATAAACGGCATTCACCAGTGAACATATGGGTGGTATTTCTGTGTAGGACCCATTGCCGTAATCCTTCTGTTTGGGAATGAAAACCTAATGTCAACGATGTTAGTGACAATAATGATGCTAATAATAAGAGTAATGCAGACGTTTGCCATGAAGCATCTGGCATACTGTCGAATCCTTGGGCAAAGTAGGGAAAATCAACGAGGTCACCGCTTTCTCTTGAAGTGCTGGCAATCAAATAACAACAGCCAAAAAGGGAGACGGAAAAATTGTGGACACTTGCGTGATCCTCCGCTTGCACAATGACCCTGACCTGGTTGTGAAAGCATTATCTTGTTTTATCAGGACATTGTACAAAAATCCTGAGCTTGAAAGAATAACAATATTGTTGTCCTCACTATAACGCAATCAGCAGTATTTAGAACGGATTATACATATTCCGGGGGTTAATATTCACTCATAAACGAAAGCCGCCGAATTAAAGACACCCCTGCCAGAACTCACTTCGTAATGTAGCACACGAAAATCCGTTTGCTCACTGAAATTACTGTACCACAACTTTTACTGAGATGTTGGTCGGTGTGCAAATTCTGAAGCGTTAGCTAATTATTCAGTTTTCAACTGTATGGCGCACGAAATTTAATAAAACTACAGGCAAAGTAGCTCAAATAATTGCCAGAGGGAATTGGTCCTAGGCTTTCAACTTCTTCGCAAGCAATAATCTGTTTCCAAAACAAATACGGTGCAACCCGCCAGCATCTTTTCCCCAATAAAGTTCTAGAGAAACTCATGTGTTTGTAATGGCATATCAAACAACATAAGCCTCGAATTTTTGATTGAATATGCACATTTCTGCACTCATGAGCAGGTTGCGTTACAACGATTTAAGAAAGACTAGATTGGCCAATCCCGAGTTCCATCCCCTGTTTTTAAGGATATTAGATAAATGGAAACGTTGAGCTGGTCTGCACAGAATTACCACAGCAGTACTAAAAAGCCGAATTTCATGAAATATATTTGTTATTTTTTTATGAGAATTGAATGTTGCCTGCCGTACCAGAAGGTAACCCAGGGTCGTGGCAAGCGAGGTTCGGAATTGAAAACTCTGAAGATAATGGTGCACCGTGATATGTCAGATCAAAATCTGTTACCAAAATACAAACAGGGAATCAACAGTTAAATTTTCAACAGGATAAACTAAAAACTGTTTAACTCAAGGTTCGAATAATTCCACCTGCAGAATTAATGGTTAGGTGCAACTATGATGTCGGTGAATACATTAAACAACACCATTGGAGCTCCCCTTAATATAACTGGCAGGAAATTAGCTCTAAAATGTGGGAACTTCTTCATAATACTTGTGGAGCTTAATCAAAATCTTCACGTTCGGAAATCTTTCTCACGAATTTCAAACTTTAAGCCTATGAGGTCAGGTTTTCGTGAAAGCAGAAAACAGCCTTGTTGCACCTAGAATGGGTTTTTCTACTTCGCTGGCCTCTAATTGTCCCTATCTAAATTGATGGAGTACACCATAGATTTGTGAATATCTAAGAACGGTATGTTCTTAGCTATTCAGAAACAAGGAGCACTTTCCGAACTAAAGAACTACTGGAATGGCAGCTCAGCTTGCTTTGCAGGTCAGGATGAAGTACTCGAAAAAGAGTCGTTTCGACTGTAATATTTTTTGTAAGTTGAGTGTAATGCGTGGGTTGCAATGAATGTGAACGTTGCCGTTAAAGTAGAGATAAAGTTTCAAAAATCAAATACAGAGCCGAACAAATGTCATTTACAATACCTTACATCTACCTACCATGTCATTTTAAGTGAAGAATGCATGATATAATAATGCGACTATGTGGACCACAAAATCTAAGCCTTATGCCCAACAAAAGCATATACTTTTAAATGTTGTTAGTTTTTCGCCAATTCGTAGGGACATTGCTAAAACTGTTGCTGAAGCCCCATGATATGCTGCGTATTACACATCAGCTGCAAATATAGTCTTAGTCACTACAGTCTAAATGTGAGTGAGAAAGCCATCCGCCTTCAAGCGAAACAACAACTTACGGCCTGAGCTAAGTGCATTTTTAACGGGACTGGAAATTCATAACTACAAATTCAGTTATAACCGCAAAATATCAATTAGGCACTACAAAATGCAGCCAATGACCTTCACATCATAAGAACTTCAAGTAACATTTGCCATATTACTCATAATACTGAAGTCTCCATTCTGACTGGAACTTGCTCTAATTTAACACTTACGATAAAGGCCCAGAAGTAAAACAATGTTGCCACTATGAACAAAATCTTCCCTCTGGCAGAACACTGTGACCAAATCTGAGATTTTCTCATAACCTTCTAGAATGTCAGCCTTATTGTACTGACCGCGATCGATGGACCTTAGGTGTCCCAGGTTTCAGATTATCAAACAGCTAATAGTTTAAGACAAATCCAATCAGCTTTAAATCATCGTACTCACTATTTCCCTTCGAAGCCTTTTGCACTTGCACCATATCACACTGCCTTTTGAACAGCTAATTTCCCTTCTCCAATTATTCTCTAACAAAGCCGACTGGATGTTTGTACACGACTCGTTGCAGCTCAACTACAAACACGTAAAGAATTACGGTCATTTATCAGGTGAAATAACTTTTATTCATCGAACAATCTGGATAATGACAAAGAGTAAAACGGTCGTTGTCAGAGGAATTGAAATGAGCTACTTAATCATTTTGTCCACCAGTTCAGAAGGCGTCATGAAAACTGAGCTAGATCGCAGCTGAGACACGCGTAATTGCACATGCACAAAGAACAAAAGATGGAACAAAAGTCTCGACCCGATAGTTGTTCAACCTTCGACTTGATTCAGAGCCAAAGAAACGTTCGAGTTGAAACGATCCACTGAAAAATGAGAAGTCTAATTTTTTTACCAGATGAAATCATTTTTTCAAATATTTTAGTTGAAATCTGGGACTAACGTATTTGGAGCTGCAGGCAGCTTATTTAGTAGGATAGAAAGTAGTTCGATACAGATTTACTAGATAAAGGGTCGGCAGCAAGGAAATATGGCAATTTCTCAAAAGGTTTTGGCCAAACTTTGTCGATTAAATTGTTAAGAGTTTAAATCTCATATGAGTCTGAGTTTAACCACCTACTGAACGAATAGACAACAAAATGATTTTACCCTCAAGTTCAACCGCATGCAGAATGAATGCTATGCATGCATTATACGGGCAACGACATTTATAGTGCAACACATATGTTCGGCCATTTTGTTCCATTTAGGGTTATTTTGTCTAATTTCCATAACCAGTTTGATGCAATAATTCTTAAATTCGCTTGGTTGCTTAGGAACAGAGGGCAATGGATTTCCGTTCCGCATAAATTTTTTATCTCCCTATCTTTTATTTCCTGTATTAATGAAGTGACAATGCACGTCATTTCAGGGACGACCACAGTATGGGATTCGTTCAACTGATACTACAACGTTTTTCAGACGTCCAGTTCACCGATTATAGTTTGCTCATGTGTCGTAGCTCAGTTATCAAAAAAAGACCAAATGATGTACAATAATTAATCCATAATCTATTATGCTTGTACTGACTGATTGCTCGCTTTTATTAGTTAGTTCGCATGGTATAGATAATCGTTTGTCGAAACATTTCACACAGAATAGGCCGGAGGAAAAATCTCCAGAATAAACTACAACGTGCTCAAGTTATCTGACAGTTAATATGTCATTTGGATTTTGGCCAGGAAGCATTAGTTTGCCCTAAATTACTGAAACCCTGAATAGTGTGTGGTGAAAATATACTAGATTTTTGTTTTTGGACAGCTGTCTACTTTTGACTTTTAAACCGCAATTTACTAGACGAATAACAACAACTGGACAGTGCTGATCTCAAATATCAAGTTCATTTTCCAACAACGGCTAAATATTTGCAAACGATTCGATTAATCTTCGGCACTTTACCGGAGAGAGGAACATTTGAAAAACCAAAGAATATCGAAGCCTTTCTGTTCATGAATCCATGAGTAACAATTAGGAGTACTGAACCATTACCGTGAGCGCAGATTCTTTTCAGTTTGCTAAACTGTCCTGCACAAAGAAATTTTATACAAATTTACGAGATCAGTGAAGACAATAAGCTCGAGAAGAAGGTTCTACTCTGGAGAAGTAGAAGTGAGGCAATCTTGAAAACTCTTCTGAATAGTGGTCCAGAAGTATCGTTTTTAAAAAGCTGGTAACCAGTCCAACACCCTTGCTGATATTATACAATCTATTGCGGGTTTACTTGGGCAAAAATGTTCATTCACTTGTGCCACTTTGCTGCTTGCTGTTCCGCTTAGCGTCAATTTAATTTCCAATATTTTTGCACTTTTTACCGACTAGCTTGTCTAATGCTTATTTTGACCTTTGATAACTGTCTTGATTAAAGCAGTTCCCGCTGATCAAACAGTAGTTGCAATACAACTGATCAGGGCACAAGCAAGCTGCAGTCCAAAAATATCAAACTGACTATGTACTATTATAAACTAAACAAGCTATATCTTCCGAATAACGTACTAGCTGCCTTCCGAAGGAAACTGTTTTGTGTGAATCATATATTTCGGCGCTCAGTAGCGCTAAGAATCAATAATGACAAGAGCAGATAAATTCGAATTAATGAGAATTATTAAAACCGTGGTGTAGCTGTTTTTCACGGTAGACAAATGCTCACCAAAAGTTCTATAGTGAGGGCAGTTGATGGAACTTATTCGTAAAATCTTTCGGTTTTCAGTGAAGTAAAGCAGAAAGTAGTAACTAAAGTTAAAATTGCACACTCTGAATCACATAAGCAACAGCTATCAAAGCATAACTCCTCTCCGATCCTAACCCTAAGTACAAAACGAATTGTTTTTCTCTGATGGCAGAGTATTTAATGCAATTTAGACTTCTATAATTTGCAAAACACCTGGAATATATCTGCCTACTAAAGATAAATGTGCCCACTCTGCACGTACTCACTAATTGGTGCCAGTGATTTATGTTGTGTCATGTATTAAGACAAATTTCTCAAGTCCATTTTAGAACAAAAAAAACTTTTTAATCAGATATACAGGAGCATCAGATATACAGATACACAATTTGTGGAAATTCTCGCTTGAATGTCAATCGACGTGCCTCACGGGTGAGATCATTTTGAAAACCAGCCAGTGGAGCCGAATCGCTGAGTGTCTTGTTCACCAAGCGATATGGTACAGTCGACATATCTCAACTCATTTCTCGCCACAACATTCCTTAGATGATAGCGAACAAAGTGGTTTTGGCAATCAGTAGTAACGATATATGATTCGGTATTTCGTGTTTATTAGCTCCAAAACAATGTAAAGTACATTATTAAAGGTCAAGAGAGATGGCATATTTTCCCAGTTTTCTTAGCAATTGTTCTGAATTTTGAAGCTTTTGTTTAGGAGGAATTTAGCCGCTTAAGAAGAGACGAGTTGTTTTGCAGTGGACACTTACTCCAGATTAGAAAATTTTTGAAAAACAATTGCCGTTAAAACACCATCTTTTAGATCGCAAACAGACTGAGCCGAAGTGCGATTTGTCTCCGCTGAAGAATCCATTTCTATCCTCAGACAACCTGCTTAGATTTGCTTTTAATTTGCTATTTTTTGTAGATGCATCCAAATGACAGTACCGTCGTTGCAATCAAATATCATTGGCAACAGCGTTCCACTTGGTGTAAACAGGAAATCAGTGCTCTAGGTTTCGCAGTAACAAAACGTCAATAGGGACAGCATGGAGAAGAAAGAAAATTTTGTAAAACTCACATCAATTAGATTCTTTTTTGCCTGAGTAGATATCCGCAAGACGTCACTTTCGGTTGATAAGTATATCGCTAAAATGCGAAAGGTAGAAGAGGCATACACAAATGTATTTGGTTGTGAACACGTATCAAATGCTTATTAGGTCATTGCTGTTTGTGCCCTGGAGCAACACGCATGGTAGCCAAAGTCGTTGCAAAAGTATAAGTGCGCGTGACAATAAATAAAATGGAGGTGAAGTAATATTTTTGAATGAACTCAATAGGGTAGAACGAAATACCTAGTTATCGCATTTGGTGACATCTACCACACGGATTCATCTATCGGTCATTCTAGGGTAAATTGATCCGACAGACGGAACCAATCACATCTCACGGAAGTCAACCAATTGCGAGCCGTTGTATGCGCGCCTATCAAAGGTGTGAAAAAATGTATCGATGTGTTTGCTGTAAATGCTTTCTCAGTGGGAATATTCGTGCATGCGCTACTCTTGCGAAAATGAAACTGGACATGCTACAGGGGTAACCACGAAAGCAAACAAGGAATAAGCTTTGCGAAGTACACCGACAGATCTAACTAGTTGTCTGATTTGAATTCGGTGGCAACATACACATCGACATAGAATACATTTTTGTCGATCAGAGAACCTCATACTCTTGAACATTTTTCATCTGCAATATCATCACAAAATCTAAAAAGTGATTTTGATGGGTTGTTCATGCAGCACTAACGGATAAGTTGGTGCTGAAAATTACAATGTCACGTCAGTAACACACGACCACTCATTTTCGCTATTCTTATAGAGTGAAGAGAATAGTCGGCTAATAAGTATCCGTCAATGTGGCTGCAACTGTCGATTGCCGCAGTGATTTTCACCATAAATTGATTTTTTTTAAACGGCGATTAGGGGAGTAGGAATTATTTCATTAACTTCTATATACCCGTTCGTGGTTTTTGATCTATTAAGATAAATGGATGTCAGAAACATAGAAATTTAGAGATGCTACATGTTGTTTACTTCGCTAGTACCCGTTTGTGTGGCAACCAGCTTAATTAATTATTATGGCTGTTTTTTGTAAAAAAGGATGCACAAACTTCCAGGGAAGAATTCAAGATGTCGTAAAGTTTGGGGGCTGAAAATAGATACTTGAAACTTCAGTCATTTTTTTGTTGATAGGTATATGTTAACGCGATTATGCAGAAAATCGATTTTTTGCTGGCGACGATGTAGTTAAACCTTTTCCAGAGCCAATCCCCTGTGGGGCACAGGCCACGTATTAGGCAAACTACGAAATGATTACTGTTGAAACTGGCTGGATTATTCCCGAAGGTACACTCGGCATCCACCATTGCCGAATATGTAGCTGCCAGTATGATTAGGAATTCATTGGCTCTTTTTAAGCTTTTGACTTGAGGATCAACACAATTAAATAGATTCATTTATTACAACGTTCTTCTTATCAGTGTTCCTACTGATTGTATCTCGGAGTCTTCTTTCAGTCAGAATCTGTCGAGGGATGAATATTACATTTTGAAATTGGTCTGAACGAACTACTGTTTTCACAAACGAAACAGTAAATAAATAATACACGCCCTTTCAAGCCATTGCTTAATACCGAGCAAAGAAAAGCTATGCTAAGGAAGTCCCTAAGGTTGTCTACTTACCTGCCACGTCCAGGTGCTAAAAATTAAAAAGTTCTGTATTTTACGTTTGTGTGAGGATACCAACAGCTTTAATGGCAAGAAAATTATATTGTGGAATTCTGATTTGTTATGAAATCACAATTTGTTTTAGTAAAAGTTCATCGGCCAAAGGTAAATCGTCTGGTCCTGTTCTAATGTGGTCTTCCTACACGGCTAAGTAAAAATATATCACCCTCATTCGGATGGTTTGTGAACTCATTCATGGGAAAATAGACAAGTTTGTTACCAGAAGCCAGGCGGGCATAGCCTTAACATATTTTGTACAATATTTTGTTCACATTTTTCTATCAGATATACTAATCTTTTCACTTGCACTTCACGCTCTAGTTTGTAGTACACACGCCACAGCACTCATTCATTATCCATCTACAGGTACGGGAATACTTGACAGCGACCACGGGTAAAATCATGGGAGAGCCTTGTCAACTGGAAACAAACAAATTTTAATGCGGAAAACAAGGCACAGTACCGAAAGCAAAAATGTCATTTGAAGAAGTACACGCGTGATCTGCGCTTGACTTTGACAACAGCTTCAAAATTGATTGTCATTGACAAACTTTAGCTTAGGTCACAAACTCCGCCTGTGAAAGCTGAACGGATAGCTATTCGGGTTGAGGAGCAGCAAATTAGCTGTCACTTAAAAATGTGAATTGTTTATGCGTCCTCTCAAGTTTGAATCAGTCCGGTACTTCCGAGACTTGCTCAGTCCTGTAAAACAGTACTTTAGAGTTAGATAACAGAATCATTTTCGCCGGTTCGTGCAGGTGCGGTTGCATCGAAATGAACCGCATTAAGTACAGAAAACTGGCTCCAGCTTACTGGATGGAAACACGTGCGCTCTTGATGTCTAGCGCTAAAGTGCCTAAGCGTTTTTGGTCTTACTTTTGTTTGGTTCACAGTTATATGTAGCAGACAGGGCGGCAGTAACAAATGAGTAATCGCAAGTGTTTTATGAAGAAAAAAGTTCTGTTTCTTCCGGAGTGATTTTAGCACATGATACGGGGAGCTTACCCCAACTTACACGATGTCATTATTCTGTGCCACTTTGGAAACCCCTGCAGGCTGGACTGGCTTCGAATCTTCAATCGACAGTCACTCCTATCAACTTTCCTGTTAGCTCTGGAGAGAAGGACCAAAGTAAGCAGACACCAAAATTGGTTCATCGTATCAAAACAAATCACTTATGTATGATTCCAGTGGTCAAAACAAGGTGACCGATCAGTCGGATGGCTAATTTGGCCCACCATTATTATTTGACCTCATCAGTTGATCGAGTGAAATGATCAGCGTTGCGTCATCGCAGTTATGCTGACCTTTGAATAGAATAATAAATTTGACAGCTCATCATCCGCTTATCTTACAATAAACTTATGGTGAATACTGGCAGACTAAGGAAAGATGTAGCAGAAAATTGATATCCTGATTCGCACAAAGATATTTTAACCTATTCAAGCCTGAATGACTGGTAACCAGACAACCAAATTTTTCCAATAAATTGGTGGGTGGATGTGCACTTCTTTTGCGAGGATATCCCACTCTCGTCTAATAGTTGAACCTTTAACCCAAGTAATTGGGGCTGAAATAAACTGAATATGCTGATTACTGCAACTGTTTTAGCGAGTAAAATAAAACGTTGACGAACTGCTCTCAGTTCTTCATAGAACTTTTTTGACTAAAAGCGAAGTTTGGTGTTTAAAACATGAAAATCAGTGAAAGGACCTCTGAAAAACACCAATTTTCACGATCAATGAAATAAACGAAGCAGTTGCTACTTGATAGCTCTCAATCCAAGCGAAAAAGATGATTTTTGGCAGAAAAACGGAAAGAATGAAAACCTGATCGTCATTTTTATCCGTTTGACGTAACCTTATTTTCGACACATCAGAATAGTACATTGCAGTAAATGATCCACTCTGCCGACAACTGCATTCAATCCTAGTGGGACCAGAGTTGATTCTACAGGCAGGAAGAGAGCGTAGCGGTCTTACACTTCTTGTCAGGCTCCCATCTACGCAGAAGAAACAACGAAACGTTCTGTTGTAATTAGTACGGCTGTATACCTCTTCCTACCTCCCGTAGTTGATAATTCCAGCAACCTGATAGCACTGAAAATCAAATAAATAACCCAACGTACTGCGGTATCAGAAATTCCTTTGCCTATATAATTACTATGTAGAACTGATATAGCATGGCTAAGCTTGGTTTCAGTATATCAAACAATTGTTTCAGTATTATTGTATATTGTACAATAGTTGAAGTGATTTATCATGGAAAAAACACCAGTTCAGAAAAAGGTGAACCCTTTTGTTCTGTTTCCTAGGAATGGCGTCGGTTTGATGTCAATAAATGACATCAAAAATGACCCAGTTTTATGCAAATGTATAAACAAAATTCTATCACTCGAGCCTCGGCCAGAACTGTTTGTAACACTATTTAGTGAACAAAGAATTCTGACCTCTTGTCCAGACTGTCCTCGAAATCACTGACATTCAAGACTCCGAATAGTTTAATAACACAAATCTCTTCTGTTTGATCTGAAATCAGAAGCAGCGATTTCTGGTTTTCTGTGCTCGCCGGAAGTCGTGATACTTATTGCGGCGGATCATTGTTTTTATGATTGTATGTCGATTCTTGCAGTTCTGTGTTTGGCACAGCTGCATTCAGGTAACTTCGGTGTTCTTTATATCTTTATCTATTTGTTGGTTTCGGATATTATTATCATTATTTTAAGCACTGCCAGGGAGTACATAGTTTATCTAAAGAGACGCTATGGACCAAAATGTGACCTTGATGACCAGCGTCTCATGAGGCGTGACGTCCAGCTTGCAGACTACTGTTGAGTGCAGTGAGTGCACTGTTGCGGAAATGGTAAACGTTCACGCCCTCCAGGAGCATGCTGAGGATAATCATGAGGTCTGTTGAGAAGCTTTTACCATGAATTTGGCTGAGAACGTTTTCCTTTTCCGATTGTCAAAGGCATGTTTTGCATCGACTTCCGCAGGACTTGGATACAAGTTGTGCTCTGCTGCTATCGACCTACATGCAACGGTTCCCGACAGAACACCTAAGATTGCTGTTGATTTTGTTGCCCCAAATTCAGTTTCAATTTGGTCATCGCTGCGAATAACGAATCAAGAGCGAAAGCGCTTTGAAAGATGTCAAACTACGAGACTATAATTTACGACCAAAGTTGATCTAAGGATGTTGCATGATGAGTGAAATTACCCATTCTGCGAAATTATAGCTCAACCATCACTGCGGAACCATCAAAGAACTGCACAACTGTTTGCTTTTGTTTGTAGACCTCAGTATTGTGGGCTCGACCGTTGGAGTTAAGAATGCAGCACATAAGCCTGACTTAAATGCCAGCAAGATCAAATGCGGTTTCTGCCGCCTCGAGTGAACACGATGATAACTACGCAACAGAACGAGCTAGAAACGTTTTTTCGGGCTGGTTGTAGCCAGGTAAATCATAAGCAGCAAGCAAACATTTGATTTAACGTTGTGCAGAACTGATCAAAATGTCCCACTTTATCGGGATATTCGATACGAACCGGGAATAAAACCCAAAACAAATGGTTATGAGTCGAACGTCTTGGATATTGTACAAACCTGTGCAGAAAAGTACATCCAGCAAAAAAGAACACGCCAGTTGCTTATTTTTTGTCCGGAGGCTGCTGGTAGGAAGCAATAGCTACCCAAATTTATGGCTGACAAACGCCATTGTTATTCAGCCCAGTCGAAACTGAATGATTTCCGTCCCTAGCCGGGATCATTATTCAAAAGCTCGAAGTCGTGCAGACCGTATACAGTTCAAAGAGAGAACCCAGTACGCTATCGAATAAAATGTAGTCGAATTTGATAACATTTGGGAGTTAGATACACATGCAATCGCGAAAAATACCGGGATGCAGACAATTTGCATCGTATCAGCAGCAGAGTCGAGGTAGCATCACTTCGATTCAATGTGCAATGAATGTACCTATGACTGATAGTGGAATATTTATGATGAAATGTAAGAAAATTATTTTATCTTCCGTTTTACTCAGACAGACCTGTTCATTGGGCTTTCTCCAGATCGCAAACGTTTCATGGCCATGCTGTTTGTTGTGGAGACGCAGACCGTAATTTTCACTACACATCAAGTTCTTCGCCCATGACCCTGACCTGGAATCGCCGTCATTTACCCACTAGATTAACGTCTAGTGCCTGACCTCTGACCTCTTTGGTACTTAAAGCCTAAAATGTTCGATTACGTTCTCATTCTGCAAAGATTCAGTGGTTTAATTTCGCGAGATTGCCTACAATAAATTTGGATGTGCCGCTACAACTTGGCAAGGTTGCATTTCGTTGGTCATATTTTTGATTCACTTGTATTTTGGGTCTCTCAAGTGTAGTCAGACTGTCCACAGGAGTTCATTCAGTATACCGCCCGATTGAATTTATCAAGTTGTTACCCTCTTACTTTTCCCCTGAGTTTGTCTTGGTTGTTCAATTACACCTTTATAACTTTGAAAAAGAGCTAGAGTATTAACTTAGAATGGTCAGTGTCTCTCATAAGATGCCCTTGATTTTAGTCATATCAATTATTGTATAGGTATACGCCAGTGAAGAAATGCAAATTGCGAGCAAATGATAGCTTGATCTTAATATACAACTGTTTTGTTTAAAGTAGCACATCAGATATCGAAAAATAAGTCGATTTCATCAAGATCTGTTCTAGTCCTGAGCTGGGTGCAGATTCCGCGACAGCCCAAATCGTCATTTGCTTACTTGCGCCAAACTCCTACCTAATATGAAATATCGGTATCAAACACTACTCCTGAAATAAACGACAGCATATTTTGCCAAATTTGTGCTTCGTAAGGAGTCATTAACACCACAGATTGGGCGTACAAATAAAAAGGTTTAAAAATTAGTTCGTCCCGTTTGACTACCAATGATCCGTTTAACATCAGTATAGTGTAACATCATAACTATCTTCATTGCGTTCCGCTTCATAGAAGGAAACTGATAAAGGAGCCTTTAATTTTTAAAAATGGACGGCTGAATTCGTCACTGCTTTGAGATTTTCTTCCAATAGTCGAATAACAAGGTTTAATCAAGAAGTCCATGCATGTTTTTTTTCGAAGCCACTCCCAAACCTTGTTGATTGCTAAAATACTTGAGAATTCTTGACCGAATTAGATCTTTCTTTGCAACCACACAAAGTTGTTCATATTTCTTTGCAGCACTAAAAGTGACGGGATACAGCTAGCGCACTAAGCCTTCGCATCCTCAAGGTTTATACAGAATTCGGATATCACTGAACAGTTTTGTTAGTCAATCCTTCCGCTTTTGTTGTCCAAAAATCTTTATATTTTTAAGTGGACACTGTTGTGCACAGGATCAAACGGGTTTTAATGTGGGGTCGCTGGACTGGATGGAATCGATTCACCCTTGGGATGGCTGCACGTGGCAGACAATTTGATGTCAGATCGTGATCGATCGAATTGTCTGTCCGACTGCCAGTCCACATTCGCTGAACTGGCCGATTAGCCGGCAATTGTGTGCGTTCGAATAACGTGCCCGATCACTGGGTGCGCAAAAACGTTATGCTGCTTACTTCGACCGAACAAATGTGATAGTGATTGCTGTCTTCGGGTGCACTATTTTGCACGTTGGTAAATGCCGCAGTATTAAGTATATCATCTTATTTTCTTTTTTTAGCAATAGATGTGGGTACTCCAGTGCCCAATCCAGGAGCGATTTAACGAATACGGCTTGTGAAGTTATTTTCAGACATTCTGCCCAGAATTAATTTTATTCATAAATACCGTGTACAGAATTGATCGCTTATATACTTCGACTTGGAAAGGAATGGTTCTCAGTTGTCAGCCAGCGTCCACGAATTTAATATGGTCTTAATTTGATGCTGTTTCCCCGGCGTTGAGATTCGCAAGCAGTATTGTGAAAGCTGATGCATAAATGGATAAAATATGTAGATATCCTTCAAAACAAATATGCTTCATTAATGGAGCAAATCATTGATGAGTTAAGTAAACTCTGAGTAGGTTTTAAGAACACTTCGGGGGTATGTAAACATAGGAACAATGTGAAAATCAACGTGAAACATTTTAACTTCTTCCAAACTAAAAGAAATCGCACCGTTTAAAAACGGACACATTCAAAGAGGTTAATCAATGGCAACCAATGGAATGTGGATTTATTAGGCAGGTAGACACTACTCGTTAAATCAAAATACATATCTTCATTATTATGTAGGCTTTGATATTTTGAATGATGATCTACGGCTGTGTATCGGGTATCTGTTTGTTGTCATCTGTCCATCTTTTGATGGCATCATTACCACCGAGAAATAGATTAGTGCTAAAATCTAATTAAACCAATGCGTCTACCCAGGGTTGACTGGTCAGAAACCAAACCATACCTAAAATAATCATAGGTAAGCTAATCACGGTATTGACACAGCGTCATAAACTGTTTTGACGAAGGACAACAAGACAAAACAAAATAACATTAGGCGAAATCAGCACTGAACTTAGCATTAAGGAACCAATGAACCACCGTCAACTGTATAAAGTTCCTCAACTACGGCATTGGTCAGACCAGCAGAAAAGTATCCTCTCGGATGGGCGTACACGAACTAGTTACAGGGAGACATGATCCACTATGTCTCATATCATCCACGAGGACGCAAATTCAATTTGGATGAAGCTGAAATTCTGCAACAGCCCCACAGAACTCAACGAAGGTTTAAGAGACCTGATACTATTCAAACCAATCAATCGACAAACACATCGAACGTCATCACGTGTACAGTCGGATCAAGAGAAACCGTTCAGCTAGACAAGAAAGACGCAAATGAAATCGTAGAGATATACACTAATGAAGCGAAATGATTGACATGAAAATGCACGAAACCACATCACCGGCTATTCATATCTTCGCCATGCAAACAGCAGTCCACAATTGGAGGCATCGAACCATTCAATCCAAAAATCATTACGCTAGAACGAAAAGAAAATTCACAAAGGGAAAAAGTAAAACAAAGGTATGGTCTAGAGATCAAGAAAGCATGACTGATCACAGCTCACTTAAGGCAACTGGAAACCGAGATATGACGTGAGATCCGTTAAGTAGCAGTCGCTTTTCCTTCTGTTTTAATGGACGGTATTGACGAAGAATATATATATATATATATATATATATGACGTTAGTAGGTTTACACTGAGTTTATTGTGACGTTTCGTTAGAAACTAGGACTCGCTGTCAAATGTGAGTCAATGATTGAACGGGATCGCTAGTTCCGTTCGTCCTGGTGCAATTTCTGTTCATTTGTCTCTCTATTCTGTCTTCTATCATCTAAAATATGTGAACTGAGCTGCAGTTAATTGCACTCAGCAACATAAAACATATATATATATATACCTAACCGGCAAGCTTGAAAATAAACGCGGTGCTAACACAACAAGCAAATGGGATTTAACAACAGGTGAGAAAATAACGGCAGGGGCGGAAACAATAAGCCATAACAAAACAACTGATTTTAGGGTTTCAATTTATCCATTTTGCAGTGATTCCGTTGTTATCAGAATATTTTACGGAGTAATGAGTTCTACAGAGAGGCCAAGCAGAGTTCGCGCACATAAATTCAGCTTACAGTGAGTTCTCCAAACGCCTCAAACAAACAACTATCCTCATCTCTTGGGCCCCAACCACGAAGGCGGGAAGCACAAACCAGGATCAAAGCCGATACCAACTTCTTCAGACCTTCAAGTCAGGTCATAGCCTGAAAGCCATTTCACTTCTTTCAGCCTTGCCCAACAAGGACAAAAAGAGCGCGAATATGTAGACGGTGGGCAGGCATACACAATACATGCCCAAGCCACCAAAGGGGACGCAGAACGATTATCTCAGTCAGAGGACGACTGTCTGCACCCAAAACACCATGACGCACCTCGTCATCGCTCACCCGTGGAGTACACTAGGATTGTTGAAATCTTCGTCCTGCCTTAGTTTGTTGCACTCGGCAAGGAGCACAGCCCAGTAGACAGAAAAGAATTGCGCGAAGGTCGGAAGCGTACAGCTTCGCAAGAGGACAATGTTGGGTTAGTTGTGCAAACACTGCAAAGTAGTAGAGCAGCGCGCACGTAAGTAATCGACAAACTACAAAGTGGCCTTATCAAAACCGAATGACGTAAGGAATGCATCGAAAAATCCATGTGCCTTGTAATAGCTTTCATTGTGAATGATGTAAGGCAAATAGTATAGCGTTGTTGGTAAAGATAATGCGCCAACGTTTCGGCTACCGTGGGTAGTTTTTCTCAAGGTAAGTTTTAAAATTAAATGACCGAGGGAACGTTCACATGCCAATTGATGTTTAGTTGTCTGCCTGTGTGTGTGTGTGTGTGTGTGTGTGTGTGTGGATGTGTGTACTTTGAACCGTTGGTCGGGTGAGAGATCAGTCTCATAAATTCATTTTAATGCGAAACAGCAAGTCGTTCCTGCAAAATAAAAATAAACAGTCCAAAATATAGGAGGATGGAAAGTCTGCACTCTGCCCATTACTGAAATAGAGCTTGGTGTTTAGACCGCAGCAAGTTCCATCCGCGGAGCAAGACATCGGCGAAACTTTTGAGGATCATTTAAACACTCTTGAACGACTTTTGTGGTCGAGGGTTAACTACTGATAAGTAGCTGAGAACAACAACCACAAAATGTAATGACAAAAGACGATCAATGGTCCATAGAATTTGGGTTGGTTAACTGTGAATGACATTTGCAGATAATCAGTATTGCCTATTAGGGTTGTCGTGCTAACTTCCTGGCCGTCACAAGGTGTGCGGTGACAAAAGTTGCAGATGAAATGATAATGGAAACCTAACCAAACAGTAATGTTAATGAGAAAAACGTTCCATTCGAACGGGAAATAGGACTTTAAACATGTGCCTTTTTTCGTAAAATCCCACCAGGAAAACTCATCTCGCTAGGTGGACGGAAACTTCCAGGCATCTCCGTTTTTGTAAGGGCGCCTATAAAATTTGGCAATTTTTGTGGCTGAGTCCTAGTTATAGTCCAAACTTCGTTGACCTTGCTCCAGAATAAACACGAGAAACGAATAACAGTTTACAATGTGGTCCTGACAGCTCCTTGTCCTGTGCAGTGTTACAAGAAGGAAAAGTTTAGTTCGGTTTACTGGCCGCCAACAACCTGTCAGTCGCTTTTTGCGCAGAATTTACTAAACTCGGTTACAACAGTGCAACATTTTTGTTTCTTTTGAACAAATAAAAGCTCGCTGATGCGGTCATTTGGCACTCGGCATTTACCGCATGAGTAAGACGAGAACAGGATGCCTCACAGTTGCTAGGCTTATGATAAAGAGGGACTCAGCAATCGTAAACCCAAAGATTGGATCAGCACCAGATCACATGAGGTCCAAATACCTCAGATATGACAGCGAACGATAAGCATCTGGGATTCAAACCCCACACGTATGAGTTAGGTGCTTATTTCACCTGCCGATTGAAACACATGAAGGATAAGAGTCTTAGCACTAAAATTTTTGCAACCTAAAATTGCACAAATCGAATATTTTTCCCCGTTTTTAACTCTAACATGAGAAACTTCATTGATGAGCTGGCAGGCACTTTAATTTTACCACACTCATCCTAGAATATTTCAAAATCTAGGGCATTTCTCTATTTTCTTAGCAAACTCTGTTATTTCGTGTTCCTGTAACTTTTCTTTCGTTGACGAGTTAGCTGGCCTATTGGCAGTGATAAATCCATAGAACCTGACAGAAACGACCGTGGCAAATATTAACAGCGGAAATGAGAACTGTAGTAATGTAGTGTTTCCCATATACAGGTTTTATTGCCATAGGAAGTTTCATGTCCAGGTATTTCATCAAAGTGACATTTTATTCTAGTTGCATTGCTTTTTTGATTTGCAAATTAACAATTTCACTGAAATGCATGACAGAAGTGCAGAACCTATAAAGGACATTAAGAATTTCATCTCATCAACAAAAATGCTAACATTTGCAAATTATCATGATGAATTCCAGGACTGCACCAATAAAAAGTAATAACTGAGAGTACGGGAGTTTCGTTCGCTTAATACTAAAGCCAGAAAATTTGCAGTTTACCGAGTAAGGTAAAATTGTGGAAAGAAATTTCATGGTTAAAATGAACTACTGAATAACGAACAGATTTGAAGGAAAACTGAGATGCAGATGAGATTCTACACTTCGTGACGTTAACGACATCATACTTAGCAAAAAATGCGTGAAAACGACTTCCCTGATACGAATCCTTTCATTCATCAGATGACAGTTCTTGTTTTCCATCGTAAGAAATGAACGTTCGAGCATGAATAATCCAAAAACTGTACAGACAACTGACATACAAATCAATTTGAGGCGGAAACCTTTGACCAATTAAATCAACTCAACGGTAAAGTTTTATGCCACTCATCAAGTAGAATCTCTACAGGGCTTGCATGAATCAGCTCAAAAGATTCTCCATTTATTGAACGAATTATCAATGAAACTGAATTTTTTCGTCTTCCCCTGTTTTGCGATAAACCTGATTCAATGCAAGATACGCGCAATTTTCACTGAGTGAAGCTCAAGGATCAGTAATGTGTATACTATTAGCGTTATTATCTTGAGGTAAAAAAATGTCACATAGTTCTTGAATCACGCATGTACCTCGGTAGTGCTTTCCGAATTATTTGTAACATCACTTCGACAGCATAAACTGAACCAAATAACCTGAATTCGGATCTGGCAATGTACTCCTCCCATTAGGGCTTTAGTAAAGACAAAAATGGTCATTATAAGATCCCAGCAACCAGTGACAGCCGAAAAGCACTGCTAAATGCTAACCCTCAGTTGAGGAATATCAATACTTTTGACGCCTCAGAAATACCTTTTTCGGCCAGACGACGGTTACAGTGTTTAGATCAAAAACAATTATAGACTTGGGTCATTATTCGGATGACACAGAACGTAATGGGATCTCACTTTACCATCGGATCCATCTCTATTAGTTGCCCTCGTGTCTAAAGTGATAAATAGCCAAGGATGAGTGACTACCCATGCTTACCCGTTTTACGAAATAAACAGTTAATTGCATATTTTTCCTCTCATTTCTTTCTAGACCAAATTTCAGGCTGTTTTTATTCAGTTTGTTGCATACCGGGTCCCTCAGCCTTGTATCTGAACATTTATTTCCTAGTGACAGAAAAGCCACCAAATTTGGGTGCATAAATTGGAATGTGCAACAATAAAAGCAAAAACTTGTCAAAACATGTTGGGCGTTTTGTATTCATCGGATTCCACCGATTTCACGGACGCTAACCAGTTCATTTCAGTTCACCTTGGACAATCATTAACCATGCACCCACGTGCTCTGGTTACAACCTCATACCACCATCTGTTCAAGCAGACGAAACAACAAGGGTTATGGCGGACTGACGGGAAAATGCTTTGTTGAAGAACAATGCAGAAGAAAGCTTTCGAATGCGAGGACACTGATCGCAACACGGAGTCACATTGCCTACTGTGCCCAACCATTGCTTCAAGGGCGCACGTGGGCCCCGACCCGGTTGCCTAACTGCACCTAAACCAGAGGAGTTGTTCCCCTGGAAGAACAAGGTTCGGCTTCAAGCCAAGCCAGTCCTGCAATAGCATTTTACACTTCGAAGGTGTAAGACGCATAACAAACATACCTGCACTCGTTCAGATGATCAAGAATAATTTGCAACTTACTTGAATCTTCCAACAGTGGCACACTGTCGTCCAGATATTCCAAGTCAGACAGATTACTATCTAAACAACTGTCAATACCGATATTCTTGAACGCGGATAGTTTGATGTTTATGGCCACATGAATGACAAAGTTGGAAAGAAAGGGTAAAACAAAGCAACCCCCTTCTTGTTGTGAAGTGGGATGAACGATACCCGAAGTGCAAACTCAGCAACGGTGACCGATAACAATCTAGTTAGTCTGAGTTCAACGCTAAGAAGGCGAAGGAGGGCACCAGGTGAGCTGATGTCGCTTATTATGGTTGGGGCAAACTTGGACAAGGCGATCTCCCATTGGCGGAGACAGAAGACTGGCCTCTGAAGTATCGTAACGTCTTCATTAAGTATCCAAGTTGGTCATTAAAACCACCAGCAACAATTACACCGTTCGTTGAATCCACACTTCAAGATTACTCTAGGTAGGACTCTCCTTTTGCCTCAGGGGCTCACGCACAAATGCAATAAACGAAAAACAAGGCTTCAGTCGACTGTTATTAGCAGGTACACAACCGTTGAACCAAGCTGCATGCGAACGACTATTGACTGAGATCCAATCCAGAAGTGCATGCCCATTCTAATGCTCCCAAAGCCGGCATAACCAAAAGCGTTCAAAATTGGATTACCGGACACCAGAAAAGTGAAGTCGAAAATGAGGTTGTATATGGACTACGAAACGTTGTCAAGAAAATGGGGTCCTGTATGTTGGTTTGGGAGATACGCCATATTTGGCATAGCAAGCAAACGGTGAAAGCATCCAAGTGAAGTGAAAACTTAGGTTTAATTAATGAGTCCGAACTATTTCTCCTCCATTTCCTAATGCTGCCAATAGATAATTCCTTCAAGTAGCGCTTCTTTGTGGCATCTTGCTGGATCCTTAAATCGGAAGAAAGGAGATTACAACGGTTCCCTGGAAGCATTCGGACGGTCAGTATTTGGCGGTGACCCACACCTCAGAAAGGATTTTGCTTTGGGAACCTTAACCGGAGCCTTTGATTAAAAATCTCACCCGCAGGCCATTTGGACGTTATCCCAGCACAGCAACTCAAAGTATGAGCATGTTTATTACTACCCACCTTGACCGAAACAACGACTAGTGCACTCCTGATTATCCCGCGCGACGACCGTTGCAGTATGAACTGCACTGTGTTTGTCCTAATTCCTGAGGCTTTTTATGGACTAATAGCCCTACAGCGTTCAGCTGCTAAGCGGGAGAACAATCAGGATCCTCTACCAAGTCCTTTAGTTCTAACAAGAACCTGTCCATGAGAAACCGGTGACTGGAAAATCAATTCCTTGGATCAATTATTCTTCTACTCATTTTTCCGGCTGGGTTGCCAGTTCAAATCAACCCTAACTTGGAGAATGAAGAGACTACTTTCTCGTACTTCTACACAGTTATTGAAATAAGCCATCCTGTATAGCTTGTGACGTTATGAAGGCACGCAAGCCCACACACCACGCCAATGTGCAGTCTCTTTGTGACAGTACCAGCCACCCAATCAGGTTGGCGATAAATGACCAAAGCTTCCAATCAGATACCATGAGCATTCTCCTCAGATAAATAAAAGCAACAGGAACGTTATTAATACCAATATCAGTGCTAAAATATGCCCACCAGGTCATGAAGAAGGCTATGAATGAGAAAAAATGCCCGATATACCGCTTCATGCATGTACTTGTATGTCGTTGGACAGTATGTATAAAAATATATAGCTGAAGGTTCTAATGAATCAATGAATACACCAAATGTGGTGGCCTGAAAACCGCTTAGAATTTCCTGGTTAGGGAGATGGATGCAAAATAATCCATGTGTCAGAATGTGTTAAGGAAGAAAATCAGATGCAGATGTGAAAATAAAATAAATCTGAAAATTGTAAATATCAGGGTCAAATGACGTAAGGAGTGTGTCGATAAGTATCTGAAAACTGTTGAGTGGAGGTTGAACATGCATCAGAGATTATCGGGTTCATTTTCGTGGACGCGTCACCAGTGGCCGTTACACAAGATTGCATTGCTTACATTAGCTCTGACTTCAGCAGTCTACTTGTTATGGTTTCAGCAGGCATAACGACTCTTTTTCGCATTCCGCTGGTGTTAATAATCTGTGCTGCCAGGACCGTCTTGACAGCTGTTATCGGATCAATTCGATGTCCGCTGTCGACCAAGCATTGTATGATTGCGCTGCTTGGTGCCTTTAGCTTGCCCTTGGAAAGAAAACTTAGCTTGTATTCAACCATTTATTTGGGTGGTCCTCCTTTTTAATATAATATAACTTGCACTGAAAGAACGCCAGAGTGATTGGTTCCAACACTGTCCCCGGGCCTGTAGTCATTCAGGTCTTCAACCCGTGCGCCATTCACCCGAGTTCCCACGGGCTTGTTGGAAGACCCTGTTTCCCAGACCTGATCCATCTTCACTGTCACATGACTGATCGTAGCAAAACAAAGAGCTTTTGGACTCGAACTCAGCTTGTTGTCTGACCTCACACCTAGTAAATTGCTCTTCCGCATCGCTATCATCGAGCAATGAAATTCACAATTTGCGGCAAAAATGTTATAGTAATATTGGGGACTCCATCGCGCAGCAGTTTACGTTTGTCCAGTTACAACAAAAATATTAAACATTCAGTTTAATAAGGAAGCTCCATAGTGATACTTAATGTGTTAACCTCTGATTTATCACGGTCGCTAATTCTAGCGGCTGCAGACTGTCTTCTTGATTCTAACCCCACTCCAATCAATCGAACGAGAATGGCCAAATAACCTTTTGACTGTTTCGCTCACTTATCACAATCAAACGGTTTGCAAAGGTCTGCTCAAGTAAGAGTTCATTTGGAGATCCCCACGTCTAACGGGCTCATTGTTTCTTCTTTGCTCTTTAAGTAGGGGAACATTTCCGCTCTCCACTGAGCTTGCCAAAACAACAGACCACTTCTTCCTTGATCCCGAAATCTGGAGGATAGTTGGATCACCAGCATGCATCCTTCTTGGTAGACCTTGAGGAATTTAGCGCGAGTATCAGTCTTCTGAGTTCGGACGGGGTTGCTGACACTTCTGCCTCCCAGACATGATCCGACCTCACAGAGAGATGAAACATCGGCGGTGGCCAAAAGGATAAGGTCGTGGTGTTTGGACGCAAAGGTCACGGGTTCGAATCCTCCCACCGCCGATCAACTTTCCCACTTGGCAGCCCTCTGCTAGTCGCGGCCCCCTTCCTGAAAATTAATGTACACTGTCGTTTCATTAATAAAAAGGAAGTAAAAGATAGAGAGCACTGCATAGTGAACAGCAGCTCTCAGCCTCAGACTGCATCAAAAAAGCAAAAAGTTAAGTGAACAGAAACGAATGTGGCACCTTGCAGGACATCTTTCATGCACACAAAATTCATGCCAGTGCGCTAAGAATGTCTCCAATGCAAACATTTAGGCACAACATCTAGAAAGTGCATAGAGGTTACACAAAATAGTGTTCCAAAAAAGAACATCGAACGACATGATTCGAAGTCATGAGAAATCAATCGGTTACTCACCAGCAAACGCATGTAATGTACACGTGCACGGTTCAAGGTGCGTTTCTACACTGAAATCCAGATTTTACAAAAAGCGCATGATTACTGACGAAGGATCTCCCACTCAATCATTTTTCCTAACTAGGCAACATTATTTAAGTGAACACGTGGTCAGATTTGGCTAGTCGGGATGGGAATTGGCGAGTGATAACGATGAAGATCATGAGAGGATGGTCTCGTTTACCTTCTATTTTAAAGGTGAACATGAAAACGAAATAACTAGTGTCCGCCTACGGCGAACGAAAGAAATTCATGGACACTACAAATTATTTCGGCTGGACTATTAGGAAGAATCAGACGCAAACATGCACAAGTAGTAGAGTAATGTAAATCGAGTGCATGATGTTTTGCCACAACTTGGTGGTATTGCTGAGAGTCACTTGATTCGTTGACATCGGGTTAGGTGGTACTGCACTTGCTGTGACCAAAATGTCGCATTTTCTCTCTACTTTTCCAGTAAAAATTTAACATTTTTTCCTACGGGAATTTTACGAACGTCATAAATAAAACAATGTTGATCCTTTGTTTTAAGTAAATCCAACAATTATCCAATATCGGTGTGGTTCGATGGTATTCTAAGATATTAATATCGTCAGATCTCATTCCCCCTTCGGGTATTTACTGTATATTATCCTTTGAGAGTAAATACAGTGTGTTGCCGGTAGACTTAGGTTAGAAATAGTGCACTCAATCAGATTCACTTAATCTCTTGCCACTGTCCTCTGACATCTGGAGCTGCACACCGATGCACACGCATGCAACACCGCAAGGTTTATACTCTGTCTTGGTTATAATAAGTCTCGTCCAAAAGGCATTTTGCACTTCGTCCCAGTTAGTTTTGAAAAGACGTACAATCGTTGTCATGGTTTGAATAGATTCAATATTAAAATGTATCTTCACTGTGTCTGGACTTAGGCAATCTTGCTTTTTCTAACTTATCTCAACAGCAGTTAGTGTCATTATGTTGAATGCCTTAAATACAATCCGGAATATGTTAATGAGGTAGGTTCGCCTCACCCTGAATTTGGAACTTACTACATCAGTTTGCACGTTCGAACGAAGTTAGCGAATTGATCTTGCATGCGTTAGCCTAGTCGTCCTACAATTACACATTGGAAAACGATTTTGGCTTTTGACAATGGAACAAATTAATAGCCTTTGGTAAAGATTAATCGTAAAATATATATGGAACATTTTCACGGCGGATATCGATTTGCAGATAGTTTGAGTAGAATGTTCGCAGATTTTCCTTTCTCCTTCGAGCCTTATATTGTTTACCATGGATAAAGGAATGGAGTTTCTGTTCATGTACTGATCACCGATTGACTGAGTTCGCTTGAGTCAGCGGTACAGTTTTACCCTATTTGCTAACAAAACATTTCTAAAATAGCTCGACAAAGTGAATCAGAAGTGAAATGAGAGATGATTTTCTAGAAAGCACTAGGTGGACTGACCAAAAACAGGGATAACATTAGGCAAATGGAGACTTCATTCTATGGGTGCACATTGCTGTTATTTTTTTCCTTTTTTAAGCTCGTGTTCTTTAGAAAAAAGTGTCACTTTAACTGATTGAAAGAGTATCGGTAAGCAAGTGGAATGGCCCCGGCCAATATCAATTATATGATCACCTTTGTTTTGCAATTTAGTCTAAGCAACATGTCAACTAGTTCGTCGATTTTCGTTCCACATAAAGCATACTAACGACCAGTTTTGGCTCGGATGATTCATTATTCATTGATTGGCACAAATTATTCTCAAGAATTCATAAACGAAATACTGCAGACAAACCTGGCTCCATTACTATAGCTCATGGTATTTGAAACTGTCTCAATTTTCATGAGACTTTTGTTGACCGGTATGTCAAGTTGGAAGGGGTAGTTGGAAAACTTCTTTTAGACACAAAACCTGTCTAGAAGTCTCACGAGTATTGTAACCTCCAGTTTGGTTGATGAACTAATAGAAAGATGCCTGCAATGTCGTGTTTCTACAGGATGAAATCTCCCCAAATCTTTCATTTAGTCAGTACCACTCATCGCCTTGTTTAATGTCGTATTTTTATCTTCGTGAGGAGAGTCCATGGAACAAATCATTTTTCACAACATTTCTGTGATCGTTTTTGTTTTCTTGAGAAGTATTTCACATTCTGCTTCAGTCACCAATCGATTAAAAGAGCATTATTTAGACTATAATAATTTGTCACTGGTTGATTGTTTTTCTGATAATTCAAGGACAACGCAGGTCACAAAACTTTGGTTGTGATGTGCTCCCCTGTCAAACCCTACCAGTATACCTTTTAAACTATCAATTGTAACTAGTAATCATTGTTCACATTTGACTGCAGATTGCGTCGCAAATAAACGCTAGCTGCTGCTATTGGATGAGTGCTGATTTGCGTTTGCGTGACCCGTTTATTGTGTGTGTAACTCCTCGGGTGAACGAATACATTTGTTGGGAATTAATAATTAACCGTTTCCCATCAGAATCGGCATGAGCTTTTGTGCAAGAAACGTCAAAAATCTATTCTTTTATTGAGAGATTTTGGCCTCAAAACTTCCAGACACAAGCTATACAAGAAACAGTCAGTCCTGGTTGCACTACATGATGATTTTGCTTAAAATGGCACAGATGAGGAGGAACTATTTACAGTCAATGCTTATTCGCTGGCAGTGGGTTATTTTGAAAACTCTCCTCACAAAGCCCAAGATCTGCATTTGGGTCTATTAGTAAGGGGAAAACGATTATCTGTTTCTTTTTCTGACTTCTTTGTACTTTATCAATGAACAAGATTCTGTACTCTTCTATACATCATTCTACACGCTATATCAAATGTATTTTCTACGGAAAAGAAAATGCAGTTGCTCGCCCAGAGATTTGTTTAGATCCTACATCCTGTCCAAATGACATTTATTCCAAGACCAATATCACACACTGCTCCAAAACATTCAGACTGATTGCCTTAAATAACGGACTCATTCGTCGTCGGTTAGCTTACAGTTTCTTGTGGGGTAATTGGTGCAAATATTGAACCGAAATACAGACAGATTTGTGTGCAATACAACTGATTTGCAGTTTAAAGTGGTTTATCATGGCTATCGAACAACATTCGCTTTGTGAAGTTTCTTATTTCATTGGCAACCTTAAATATTCACAATGCCCCGTTTCTCATTCTACCGTGTCACGTCTGCTTGTCATTTTGTTAAGACATTTCCAGAAACAACTAATGAACCTAATAGTCGCTAAACGAATGGTCTGGATCTCATCCCGTGCAAGGGAAGCCGCTTGTCAGTGACCTAGAGGTTTCCCAGCTAGCAGCACAACATTCAACACATTATCTGCAGACGCAATTACAGTGAACAATAAAAAGTCAAATAATCATTTAACGGCCTTCTGACAAAATGAATTCATCTATCCATGTATTCCATTTGTCAGCTAAAGCATTACCGTAGCAATACGCCCGATTCTTTTTCAGAGCAAATCATAATTTTGGGTGACTTGCAAACATTTAACTTTATACATCTGTTGTTTCTAGTTATTAATGTTGGCATTAGACTTCGATATGGTGGATGAACTTTTGTGCACTCTGTTGTTATTTACACTTAAAAGACTGTGCTAAAATAGCAGATTTACAGGTAACAGAGCTAAAATAGCCCTCAAATCTTCTCCACTTAAACCTCTAGGTCAGTGCCACAGAGGTGCTCCGATAATTACATGTAACCAGTATGTTTTAATTAGCACAGAGTGATTAAGCTAATGCTTCTCCACACGATTTAGATAGAAGGTGCTTATCTACTTATTGGACAAGTGCACAGATACAATTATATATCGCAGGATCTGACATTAGTACATCAACTGCATTTTTTCCGGTCTAATACAATGATCGTTTGGGCATATGATTGACTTCATAAATCGTATTCTTCAACAACTGTGAGCCAGAACCTTCTTTGTTTACATTCGCACGGAGTAGCAAATGGCGTAGATTTTTTGGGACGTCCAAACAATTTTTTCATATAGATTATTCATTTTAAACAGCATTCTGTAACGAAACATTCCTTCTACTAAGTGACTCAGGTTTACTGCACTATGTAACTGGGATGGTCAAAAAGCGATTGGTTTATCTTGTTGTTTGATGCTTTCCTCGCGTCACGCGCGGTTTGAAAACTGGGTCCTCGCTGCACTGGCCTTGGACGAAAGTATCTGGTCGCTAGAGCTGGCAAGTCTGAAAATGTGGTCTTTAATTAAAAATCCGGTTGCACTGACAAGGTGAATAATCAGCTGGAAAGGTTTTAACTTATCACTGGGTAACACTAAAAATGAAGTAGCTGTACTTCTTGCACATGAGTTCAACTTGTCACAAACCAGTTGGCTGTCGGTTTTGCTTGTTCCTCGGATTCAAAGTGTCTGTTAACTACGATTAAACCCTGTGTTCAAATAGTCCCGAGAATTCATAAATCCCGGATAGATATAGGGCAATATTCGGATTTTTCAGCTACAACGTAACAGTGTGTCGTACGTATTGCGCGAGTGTATTTTAACGGGTTTCCGTTTTTTGTTTTCCTAGCCTAAGGAAAAACTTTACTTGCAAGTTAGGTTGCCAGGTTAACTGTTATAAAGCAGAATAGTCTGCATCTATTGCGAATGGTAGTCAAAAAACGTTTCCATAGAATCACTGTTCTGTGATATAGTAATTCCGTCATATATTTCCGTTTCAAAGGCTAGCAATTTTCTGCACCGAAAATTTGGGTTACCGCTAGATTTTCCAATCAGTGAAATGCAAACACATTTTCCCTTGCTCAATACTGGGCCAATCAGAGTTGTATATTATAAACTTGGCTGGTCCTGTTGTTCAAACCGCCTTCCTTCTGTTTTGTTGTCGTTCTTTCTGTTATATTGCGAACAGATCTAAATGGGTCATGAATAAATTAAGGAATCAAGCCACCTGTTAGGCAGACGATTAGGTCAGTAAAAACGGTCCATTTTTTCTGAGTTTGAATCCAGGTCAACGAAACCGAAAAGTCTTAAGTAAACGGTTGCTTATGAGTTTTCCGAGCCAAACGGACCAGGTCCTGAAATTCAGTCTCCGTCCCATAAACTAGTGACACTTTTGTTGTTTAAGGTCTGCCTTATCACTTTCATAAGTAGTGAATTTTTAGTTCCCGAAATTTTCCTTTTGCCACTTATTTGAACCCGAACTATGGCGTGAGTATATAATGTTATATAATGTTATATATATATTATATATATAAAAATGTTATATAATGTTAACAATGCTAGTAGATGTACTGAGCCAATTTTTCGACTAACGTGGGTATTCTTTATCGAGGCAAGTTTTACAATCTACCCACGGTAGTCGAAACGTAGGGACATTACATCTACCAACAACGCTATATTATTAACATTATATCATTCACAATGGAAACCAATGCATGGCGCATCAATTTTTCAATACAATTCTTACATCCTTCGGTTGTGCTATCTATAGCTTCAGAGACTCCATCAATGCAGTTTCATTTGAAATAGAAAGTAAAACGTCATTTAAATAAAGAAATATGTGTGATTGTACTTCGTTGATTGCCTTGTTTTTTTGGAAGTAAATGACACCTTTTTTCCTGGTTTCAGTTTGTTATTTTGGTTTTGTGAAGTACATTGTTCAGCTTAACCCGCTAAATTTTGGTGACTTCTCATTTTTTCCACTGGACTACTCAAAAAGTCAGCACTACTTAGTCAACGAGCCGAGTTAATATAACAGGACAGTTTTTCAAAACGCGTGATGGTAACCTCCTTTCCACATGCTCTCAGACTGACTGCAAATAATAATACCCGTAATCATTGGCCTTGTACAACCAATGCACTTCCCTTGGTGCTTTCTTGATTAGCAGAACTTTTCAAATTGTCTTCATTTCCCATCTAGCACAAACGATGTACTCATTACTGCAGAAAGACGATAGAAGTTATGATGCTTTATTTAAGTCATGGACGCCTGCTAAGTAAAGCATTGCCAAAGAATTTGTGCATCTGTATTATTTCTACTGTAAGTCTGCGTGTTCTGTGCATAACTTTTCATGCTACACCGCGGTTTAAGTGCCATTGTAGAATAAAAAGTTTCTTATTGACTAGCGGTATGGATCAAACAATAACAGTGTACCAAAATGAACACATCTGAGATCATGGTATAAAGGGAGAAAAGCACAAAATACAGGGCAAATAGAAAACATCGTTTTGTGTTCCTCAAGCATATTAACTCATCCAGATTCTTCCGCTACCCATCTGTCTTCCTCCATACTGCCTGGTTCCTTTGGACAAGAGTTGATATCCGGCTGTTTAGATCAAGTTATGGTTTGGCTAATGATTCCCTAATGCTGCGTTCTGCTCAGTAAACCCGTCCCGCCGGGCATCAAAGGGAAACGAATCGTTCACAAATCGATCTGACCCAGTGGACGATATTCAAGTTCACATAAGCAGCTGGGTGATTACGTCTGTGTGCTGATATTCATTTTAATGTTACCAAAATTGGGGAATTGAGCGAAGCCGATATTGTCAAGTTTCTAATGACTATCAATGACCTCATCCAAACTGATTAAAATTAGTATTTTCGTGACCAAAGCGGTTGTACCCTTCACAACTAATTTGCATATATGTTACCAGTTTTTACTATCTCAAAGAAAACTGCAATAGAAGTACTTAGTGAAACCACTAAACTGAATTATCATGGAATTAGGTTCTTGGCTGGGACAGCCACTTGACATTGAGGGCAAGATTTGGTTAAGATTGAGAAGTTTTCAGAACACTGAGCCTTTTAAAGTGATTTGATTTACTGCAAATTTCAGCTGCAAGGTTTTGCGTATATCAGAAAGAATGCATTTCTTGACGTACCAAATAGGAAAAACCATTTTGATAACGAGTCACAAATTCCTCAATCATTAAGCTAGCCATGAGAAACATTTTAATCGGCTTGGTAATGGAAATAACTCCAACAAAGAAGGGGTAATATTTTATTCATTCAGTTATTAATAACGTTAAGTTTTTTAATGCTTTTCATGTCACGTTATCCCTGGTATCTCTTACACATCATTCGCCTGGATGCTACAGTGTCTTATTCATTGTAATGTTATTTTCGGTAATTCTGTAACCCGTGCATGGGCTGTATTTGGATTTATATTAAGGCATTCGGGAGGTTTCGCAGTTCTGTATGACTGATCAAAAGGGAAAATAGGAAAACGGAATCAAGCACCCCTCAGATGGCTGGATAGTGAATAGTTAAGTGGTTGGTAAACTGCTTTATAAAACCTAGAGCAGTTCAAGCACAGTATAAGTGACAATTGACTGGATGATAAAAATGGTTCCTATCCAGCACTGTCCTTCATACCTTGAGGAACTGTGGTGTTTTGCCGCTTGTATGCTGATTAACCAAGAAAGCGTGGGGTTATTTAGGAACAAGAACAATTTAGCAATCGTTACGGGTCGTAAGATACTGAATGTACAGCATTTTATCTATCACAACTTCGGGAGAACATTTTGTTGCGTTGTAACTAAGAAACCAAAATGCACATATCAGCAACGTGCAAAATGAAAATGACAGCAACGAAGTTATGAATCCATACACAACAGAGTGCGTGCCATAATGATATTTAACCAGTATTTTAAGCTTGTGGTTTTAATAAGAAATCTACCTAAATCAAACCTCATCCAAGCTAACATGCACGACGCAAGCTGACTTTTCAAAAACCAGAATTTGACAAGGATTCATTTACATCAGCCCAAGTATTACTTGGTCTCTGTTCATATAAGAAGAGCGTACCCGATGTAGATGTTGCATTAGAAATACCAGTCTGAAAAAAATAACTAAACAATTTACACAAGGTTGGATCCGAAATTTTACCCAACCCCCCTGCCCACTCTTGAACGTGGCGTTTGACACAAGAAAAAATCTAATTGGCAAACGACTTGGTTGAAGACTTTCCCTGTTTATTACTTGTGAACTCAATGCAAGTTGTCAAACTTAGTAATCATAAAGTTATGAATTCCTGCTACAAAGTATACTGCGTAAACATTTTGGTGTCTGTTTCTCATATATATCCAAAATCAAACGCCAATGGCTTTGTAGGATGATGGTAGAAGACGCTGGGTGGTGCGCGGTTAAATCGAGGCCAGAAGATGAGAATCAAAATAAGGGAAAATACATGTTACGATGGCCGGTAAATAAAATAAGCCTTCACTCAGGCGAATAGAATAACTGATACTCTACTTTGCGATCAGTCTACGGAATTTGTTCCGCTTGCCTTGACACAAATTCACCCTTGGAATTTACTCAATCTCTTGTTCATTATCTCTGAAAATATGCCGTGGATTTCGAGCTGCGTTTGCTTTTACTTTACCTCGAATTTCTGATTTTCTTCCATTAAGCACACTATGGCTAGCGGCTTGGAAGTTGGTAGATCCATTGTCGTGAAGTCCAAAGGATACAGTGACCAATAACGGTCAACCAAACGGAGCTGGGAATGTAAATACCAAAACATGCATTTTACCGAAAGTTTACAATTTCATTACCAAAATCAAGCTTATAGGACAGATTCGACAGTGGCAGGTACAAAACATCCTATAGATTTTACTTAAATCAGATTCCCGAACTTCTTTCCAGCAAGCCCTAGAATTACCTAAATGAATTGCCATAGTGCAAAACACAGTGGCTTCCATAACTGATATAAGCGGTCGTTGACCAGACAAGCAACTTCTTATATTTTTTTTCACGATGCACTCCAGTCGGGTATATTTACCTCCAATTCGTAAATTATTGCCTTCTTCTCATACACAGACAAACGAGCTGAAACTGACGTGTCACAGTAGCCGAGAATGTTTTATCGATCTTCACTAACAAGAAACAAAAAGCAAAAGCTGTCTGGTTGACTGCAATAAAAGCCGAAAACGCGGTGAAAGAGGCAAATCAAATCCCGCCGCTTTCACCTAAAGGGGCTGGCTCACTAAAACTGGAAAATGATGTGATTTCAAACTATCTCATAGTCTATACAAAACAGGCAGGTCGGATGAAGTTTCCACCTTCGTTGCTGCTACCTATTTGTTTTGTTCGCTCTTCCGGTCTGATAATCACGCAATAATTTACTCAACTGTATTCTTGAGTCCGTGAATAAATATGAATTCCTTTTGTTTTGGTTGCGTTTTTATTGTAAATCTATAAGTCAGCAATCGTTTTTAAACGTAGCAGAACCCGAGAACGCCTCTACCTATTGATTACCTTTCACAAACAAATAAGTAAAAATTATCTTGTGCAGACAGGCATGTAGACACTTTACTTACCACGGTCCCAGGGGTTATCTCACATTTTCCTTGTTAGGTTTTGAAGACCATAAAGCAAAAAGTTGACTGTAAATTCGAAGCATTTTTTTCAAATTTGTTGATTCTGTCCCAAATCGTCCACACATAAAACCAAACAAGCTGAAACGGTGTTTGCGATATTCAAATAACGCAATATTCTGCCGAAAACTACCAATTTCTAGTTTTCCAGTGACAATGTGGTACCCAAGTAACCACTTAATCCACAACCTTAGAACTGATTTAGAATCACTTATCGAATTCTTATTTATGGTTAAGTCCAATTCGAAGGTGATCAAAAAATACGCAAACCCTATCATGTACCTAAACATAATAGGGTTATTCATGAGTGTTCAGAAAATAGGCAGTTTATCTCCCCTTGGAGAGCAACTAAACTACCAACATTTGGAAATCAAATTGTCAAATCTTCAGTGTGGCAGATATCCAAGATTGTAGGATTTTGAGAAGCTCACAGGTTTTCGTCCCAATTACCGTCAATTGGATGCCTTAAACTCTGAGACCAGTGACTCCCATGATGAATCAATCCACACCAGGTTGTCTTATTTTGAAATAGTCAGAGGGTTTAATAGCTGAGCTACACCTAATAACTTTATCTTTCCAAATGATTGATAAAGAAAACTATAGATGAGGAGCTGTGCTCATCCAATCCAATCACATGCTTCGAATTAAAACCCTTTGGGAACACAATGATCATCCACGCAACCACTAAGCACGGATTAACACGCGGCTTTTGACACTTGTGGATAGAATTTGCAAATAATTTTGGGGAAATCATCCCGAATTTTTAAGGTTAGTTGGTAAACAAAGCAGCAGGCTCATTAGGGGTGTCTGTGGGCTCAAGTGACATCCAATACTCAGAACGCCGTTGAGATCAGACGCAATTAGAAGTATAGAGATGATGCACGATTACCAAACCAAGTGAAACAATAAACTACTTGGCAGATTGTTTGAATTTGACTAATAGCTGACTGAATTTCGTCACTGATAAAAAACATCGGTGACGGAATGCAAGAAAAGAAAACCGTATAATGTAACTGATTGGGTGGACGATTGACTGTCTGAATAACTGAATGAAATTAGCGATAGAACGAGCGGATGAGGATTCAGAGAGTGACACAACAAGTGAGTGGGACGCTGTAACTGATTGAATGTTTGACTGAAGAAAATTGGTGAATGACAGTGAATAACTGATAGATTGACTGACTGACTTACCGGCTGAATAAATGAATGAATGGAGAATGACTACCAGGTTGTCTTACTGACTGACCAATCCACTGACTGATTGGTTGACATAAAGATTGACCAAAGGATTGGTGGCCTCGAGGACTTTCTGACTGACTGCTTACTGAGGGATTGACTGAATAACTGACTGGCTGATGGACTCACAGACTGATGGATAGTGATCACTGACTGGCATTTGTCACTTCATTCAAATTGGAAGAAACTAAAGTATTAATTTACAGTATTCATCTAGCAGCAAGAAATCTTTAACACGTGCTCTGAACGGATTACCCTGTAGGACTTTTGCCATGAGGAGCTTCGCTGTTTGGCTCAAAGAGTGACGCAGGCAAATTCTTTAAAGTTCGTAACTCTGATATGCACTCTGGTAGGTGTTCTTTGTTTGATACGGACAGAATCAAAAAATAACCAGTAAAACCTGGATCCCATCAGACGTATCAGCCAGTACCAAACTTATTAGCTGCTATTCCGGGGATCTACGTTATGGCTCTGCGTTCTAAGACTAGTCCGAGTGAGTTGGAAACTGTTCAGCCATACAGGGGGAAATTAGTTCTAGCGACAAATTTGAAACGAGTGAGCCGGTGTCTAGAAAACTGACTCATGATTTCAAGATGCCGACCTTGCCGCAGTAACTATTAAACTAACAGAAGCCCTGCCACATTTTTGTAACGTGCAATTTTTCTAACTGAATGCAAATCTCAACTAGCTAAGCAGTTGTTATTTTGTGA
>LUCM01003619.1:0-18733 GCA_008360955.1 Fasciolopsis buskii | reverse complement strand
TTTTCTACCCGGTTCCAACTAGTTCTCGACCTAACCACTGTGTTCGATTTAACAGATCTTCACGTCTCTTTGATCACATACCCCTATGTTAGATAGGGTTGACATTAATCACGGGGATTTAATTTTCCTGAATCGCTGAGCACCCACATTCGCTTCTACTGTTTTTGTCATAGTAATATCACTCTTCCTTAGAAGTCTCCATTTCTCACGTCTTGGATTATTAGATATTAAAACATCGTTTCTTTAGTTCCTTGATAGTTCGTTTTCTCTAGTCGGTCGGCGAATAAACGGCTATGACTATCATGCTATTGGTGAATACCTTGAAGTCTGCTAGAGCTAGTCTGGGGGTTACGGACCCCAGAAAGTTGATGCCTTATTAACTTTCATAGTTAAGACAGCTGCGACACCACGGATGTCAGACTTTTCTGTCGGTCCACTGTGGTGAAGTCACTAGACAGTATCTACCCCTAGAACCTTGATACGTTGTGAACTCGAATCAAGAGAGCGAATGTCTTGCAGACCATCGATATCCACGCCCTATTCTTGTAGTTTCTGTCTCGCGATATTCTGACTTTTCGTATTTAACGCTGAGATCCGAGAGGTGTCGCTTATTAGGGACCCTATAGCATGAAGACAGCAAAGGGAGTTTTAAGTATCCCGGAAAGAAACTCAGGAATAAGTTACAAGTACTGTTCCCATCACAGTTCGACCCTTTTGTTCTAAGATACACGTATAGCCTTTGCATATTCAAGTGCTACCTCCAAGGCGCAGAACAGTGACCATTATTTGGTTCCTTCGCCATTTCTCGAAGCCTAGTCCAGCTAGGACTGGACGAGAAATAACGACTTTGTTTGGTGGTTGTTCGCATTCGCCACGCTGCAGTTCCATCCCATGTTCGTGGCATCTTAGGGTGAACGCTTTCTGGGCAAAAAGCCTCCGCATTCTTGGCGCTGCAACTGTTTGCCCGCGGTTTCTCATTCGGTCAGTATAATCTCACTTTATTCACGACTGACTGTAGTTTGACGGTCATCCTCTTATCGGCAGCTTAGGATCGCGCCAGGTAACATGCATCTCTGACCCGTTTTGGTCTGCAGTTTTCCGGTTCAGACTTCAATCCATCTATTGCTACTCATTATTCAAAAAGAAAGAGGGCTGACCTGGAAAAATGCGGGATTACCTCTTCTAAAGCGGAATCAACCTTCCGATTGCTCAGTGCCATCTAAAGATTTTCGCCATTGGTGAACATCTAAAGTGAACCTAAACAAGGTATTTTTTGGTTAACAGAATAGTTCTTTTCTCTTCAATGTTCTTCTCGACATTCACGGATCTGTTACTTTCAGACGGTTTGCTTAATTACGTACGTGATTTCGACCAGTCCCCGGCCCCAGCTTTGGGCTCGATCTAACAAGTCTTCGGAATCCCTTGATTAGGCGTGTTTCTATATTAGACAAAGGGGCCACTAATCACTCAAAATTACTCTTCCTGAAACGTTGAGCATCCACCACAGTAAGTATCTACTACTTGTTTCTGCTAACTACACATATACGCATGTATTTGTTGTTTTTAATTGTCAAACAGTCCCACCAACTTCCAGTTCACTAATTTCCAGACATCAGTTTTTTCCATTTGAAATGATTAAACATCTAACAGGAACAATCAGCACAAATCTGATATCTGCACTTGGTAGAAATCCATTTTGTTTGTATTGACCGTATCTCTACCCAGTGACGAGAATCGCTGACAACAATAAGGGAATAGAAATTCACATCCCATGACAATGTAAGATTAATGCAAAAGCTAAACGCACTGACTTACTGATCGTCGACCCTCACCTAAGTGATAGCAACAACAAATCCCAATCCGCAGTCCATTAAGAGAGGGAAAGAAGACCAGGTAAATTAGATTTAGTTGCACACACTGCAGTTGAATTTGTGAGACGAGATGGTGACCAAACTGCTCGTTTTCTTTTTACCGTCTATTCTTGCCTGGTGAATTCCCATTTCCATTGTTCCTATTCCAAAATCCATTGATTTTGCCATTTTAATCGAATGTTTCATTGCTACCACTTCCTCTGGTTGTAAACTGCAACATTTGGTGTACTTAGGCGTGTACGCTCATCTATGAATATTACTGATAACCCTCTCAGTATGTTTATAACCCTAATAGGACCGCGTTTGATTCCACCGCCCCCGTTGATCGTCGAATACGTTCGTGCTTAGGTGTATCGGTAAAACTTGTATGACTCGCGGGCAGAAACTATTCACCTGCATTCGACTCTGACCCTCCATTTGTTCTGCTTCAAAACCTGGCAGCATGTGGTCATTTGACGCCTTTACTACTACTACCGTGGCCAACCGAAATCAGTGCTTGCGACTGTGTTTGAAGACAAAAACCGTTGATTAACAGCTCACAAACACATCCGGATGATGTCCTTTTGTAGGATTCGCTTACTATTCGTAGTAACTGCGCATCCACTAAGTTCTCGTATCATTTACCAAAGTTTGGCTGACTATGTTTTTCTCTGCAAAATAGTGTCTAGAAATAACGGTGATGATGCGTTTTCTAGAAAATTCGCTCGCAGTTGAGATTTTTAAGTGCAGATGATTCGAGTCTAAACCTACCCAAGTGTTCTGACTATTTTGTCCTCTGTATCCTGATCGGCTGAGCCATATGATCTAGCCCTGATCGAAAAAAACAGCCGTAGATTTTGAAAAATATTAGGTGAAGATTTTCGGTAAAACTCCAGGTGATCAGCCAACATTTTTGTCAGCGCAGCAAAACTTTGAGGCTTACCAATCCAACTAAGATGACTCTAGTATTCCATGCTGAAACGGAATGTTACCTACCGCCCGTTTAAACAAAGGACTTTAAAATCCTTTTCCCGTAACTGGGCCTTATCACTCCTTATTGCCTACGCACTGATAAAGTCACCTAGGTCGGTGGTGAAACGTTTGCGATCTAAACGCAAAGTTCAGTCCGCACAAAACGTTTAATATGTATATATATATATATATATTTAGAGTTGAGAAGGCGTACACTGAAGTTAATTACTTTAATCGTGACGTTTCGATCAAACTAGGAATCTTCGTTGCTCAAACTGTGAATGATGTGAGTTTGAATTGCGCGAATCGTACTAGTTCCGTTTCGGTCTTGTGCACTGTCCGTCCTGTTTGTCTCTCTAATTCGTGCCATCCGGGTCTTGTTAAGATGACCGTAATCACTTGTCAATCTCCACATGCCGATTGAACGAGTTATTCGAGTGGAGGGCTGCAAGAAATCAGTCGCTCCCCCTTCCTGTTTTGCCCGGCTGACTACCTTTTGGCGTTTGTTGATTGTTGACCTCATGGCCTGTTTGTGCACAGTGGTTCCATATCTGCAGAGTGTGGGTCAGAAAGCGTTCGTTTAGGGCTAAGCTATGTTCGTGCCAAGCGTTGTGCGTAATTGTCTGCTTGTCTCACCGACATTACTGTTTTTCACATCCGAGGCACGGAATGGCATAAACTACCCCTTGACTGTTCGTGCTTGGTCGACGCGATCTTTTTCCGTTGAATAGTAACAAGATCCCAGGGTGCCGGTCTGGTTTTTTGGGCGATTGTTTGGATATCTAGTTGGGAACGTGAGGGATGCGTTCGACCGCTTCGGATTACTCCCCGTATTGTATGGAAAAGTACCCACGCATCGATCGGTTTCCTCTTAGTGTTTCCCTCTGCCTTCTGCGAATACATAGCGTTGATGAAAGACCTTTTGGATATTCCATTGACTGGCAAATAACCTGAACAAACCTAGATTGCTCTTGTTCCCGTAGGTGCTGTGATACTGCAAGTGTGTCGCTCGATGGAGCAGGGTTACGCACACAAGGCTTCTTTAGGTGGCAGGTTGGATGGTTGCTTTTGAAATGAGTTTATGCGGTCCTCGTTCGTCGGTTTTCTGTAGACGGTTTGTTCTCTATTGCTCCCGTTTGTTGTCTCATAATTAGTACGGTTCGAGAAACGGTGAATTTGATGCTGGGGCACATATTCGCGTTAGGTGTGATGGAAATTGTGGTCCATTTCTGTTTTTTCTAACACAACAAATGTATCATCAGCATATCTGATCCATAAGCCGTGGGCGGTTTGTTTCGAAATGCCTTTGTCTCGAATCACGTTTTCATGGTTGCATCTGCTAACAAGCCTGATAGGGTGACCCATGGGCGTTCCTCTATAGTTGTTTTATACCGTTCCATTGAACTGTAGGATGTTTTCCATGCACAATTTTCTATCAAAATTGCATTATATTCGTCCTTGGGTAACATTGCTGTTCTATCTGATAAGTTGGAGTCCTTTCCATAAGTTGGCGCAATGCTGGTCCAGGTGCCATTGCCTTGGAATATTTGTGAACAGGATGTGACGTCGAAATGAGACCATAGCTTCGTTTGATTCTAACTTGAGGGTCTCTGATTTGTTCCAGGAATGTTGGCAGAACTCTGGGTCGTGTCGTTTTGGTCCTGTGGTTAGGCTATGGGCGTAGGAGACGGAAAAGTAATTCCGCCTAGCTGATAGTTTGGTGCTGTGTCGTTGCCACAATGGGGTCGTTAAGCGGCACCCCCGGTTTATGGATTTTTAGAAGTCATATTAATCCTGGGACGGGGTCCCTCTGCAGGATGTATTTGTTTTGTACGGTTCATCGCTGATTTTTCTTGCTTTTTTTTTAAAGAGTTCAGTTTTTTGTTGATTTATGGCTTCGAAGTTTTTTGGACTGGATTCCTTTCACTGGTGGTTAAATCTTTCGTTATCATCAGTAATATTTTCATCTTTTCGCTCGGTATTCAAGCATTGGTCGAGCACTGCTATTGCATTACCTTGTCTGGAAGTATGATTTTCTCGATTTTTGTGGAGTGCTTTTACAGCTTTATTGATTTTCGTTATCAGGTAAATGATATTTTCGCCTGGGGTGCGTCGAGTTTGTTGACAGATTTTTTGCCCGTATGTCCTTGGCGCGTTCTTCTTTAGTGCGTGCTCCCGTATTGATGATTCAATGCGAAGCAATTGAAACGTGGATGCTTGGCGTTTGCTTGGTGACTGTTAATCCTTCAGTAGCACGACTTTCGCTTGGTAGGTAGCTGGTGGCCCGAGTAATTGTAGATTGGTTCGGCATTATTGAGTTTTCGTGTGATGAGCGCGGCGTATTTCTTTGGTGATTCTGTCCCTCACCTTATGAGCGTTTTGCGTTCGATGTGATTTCAATGACCGCTTTTATTTCTTTCTAATCCAAAACTGCATCTAATATTGTGTTTTGAGGCATCCCGTTCGAATCGATTTGATGGCTTTCGTATACGGGCTTTTCCTGCGATGCGCGTCGTTGATCAGCTCACGATGCATCTGTTTGCAGTATGAAGGCTGCAATCCTCGGACACTATAGTAGTATTATGTAGTAGATATATTATATATATATATATATATATATATAGATATATATACACTTATGTTTTGGATTTTGATAAAAGTGGTTCATTGAAAAGAAAATTCATGGCTTCCCTGAAAACCTAATGCTAGTTTCGCTTTTCTGGACACCTTTCAATTACCAGTGAGAGCTAACATCTCATGCAGTCATCCCTTTAATTATGCATCCATAGTTGTTTTGCCTTAAACGACGAAAGCGGTTGGGCTGATCATCCTTGTGGTTCTTTTTTTCTCCTCAGAAGCAATCGGCCGGCGGTGGCCAAACGGATAAGGTCGTAACGTTTGGACGTGAACGTCGCGGGTTCGAATCTTCCCACCATCGGCCAACTTCCCCACTTGGCAGCCCTCTGCTGGCCGCAGCTGTCTTCCTGAAAATTGATGTACATTGTTGTTTCATTAATAATGGAAGTGAAATATAAGAGATATTCTTAATGATTTGGATGAAAGTACTGAGCCGAAAGAGCTCGGAAGTGTACGAGAATGGTGTTGAGTGGATAAGAGAGTACGTGGCAAGTATTTCTGCGTAAGAACAACCGCGAAACCAGCCGTGTACCACTTGCTGCTCCCTGCATTCTTAGCGCAAACTGTTGCGGACCAGGTACAAGATTTCCTTTTTAAACTCGGGCATATGTATCAGAACAAGTTGCTCATGTTTGCTCATCACTTCTTCAATTGCCTCCGTTACAGCCCGAGATTCACGGTAATCCCGTTCACTTAATTTGGTTTGATGAACTTCCCAGTAGTAAACCGGAATGAATTGTCCATGACCACGGGCTGTTCAGTTTGGTTAACGTGTGCTACTTCCGTTGAACGGTCAGGAAGATGCATTTCACTGGAATTTTCTCTTCCAGGAAAGAAAAAATAATGAAATCAAGCACTCACTGTCTTGGTTACCCAGGTTATTTTGGTCTTCAACATTCTTTCGAGTTTTTCTTCTCACTGTTGGTTCTGATCATGTATCACGGATTAACCCTTAAGTGGTCTGGGTTTGGGAACCTTTAGAACAGCGTTGCCTGTTTCATTGTGCAGGAGGCGTGTCAAGAATCTAGGTGGATGACCAATGGACTAAATCAGACTGTCAACCTATTTCGATAAAAAGTGTAGTAAAGCCCGTCACTTGATGGCTAATGCGATCAGAGACCGTCCAGAACACAAGAGGTTCACAACACACAGATTAAATCGACGAATCCAGAAAAACGATTTTTCACGGAAGTTCAAAAAAATGACTCTTTTTTTATGAAATAAGCGAGATTGCATGCCGGCGAACAATTCTTCTTGTAGCCATTTGAACTAACAGTAATAAGCGTACTGGTAATCGTTGAGGCATATTTTATATAGACCTAGTCATCATGCTGCATGATGACGGATCTTGGCGGTTGGTTTGATCAGGCTATTGTTGGTTATCCATGGGCAAAAAATTTGAATTTTCATTTTAACCTGCCAGTGGCTAAATGGTGTCATCGAAATCGGACACGACCTAATCGAACGTGTTCACTAAAGTTATGGACGCACAGTTCCCGTTGATAAGCATGGCGCATAACGTGCACACTGCTTAAGTGGCCGCAGTTCAGCAGTCGGAATGTCCTTAGTTTGCTTTTCATTAATTCACCCTAATCCTGAAGTATCAAGTTCACCAAAGTTATGATGTAATATTTACTTACGTGGTTTTCCACTAAGTGGCAGAATCGTGAATGCATACGACATCAGATGGATGTTTATTCAGGTTCCTTTAAATGTTGAAATGATCTGCCAAATGTATTGATCTCAGGGCTACTGACGAGCGACAGTGATCTCTCCTGGAGATTTACCTTGATTCTCGATGCCTCGCAAAAAGTAAAAAGACGGTCGTTACTAATAAAACGAGATCAAAATGACAGTTTTCCACGCGCACAATGCACTCATTATCAAAAATAATCAACCGTAAGAATGCAATTAATTGAAAATCGAATCTGTGAATAAAGTCAGTGTAATCGTTTTTATATCCCGATTTAACACGTCCTCCTTGTTAGCGAACATGGTTGTTCTATTTCTGAGACATGACATAACTTGCATTTGGTTTATTCTGTCCTTGTACTGAGAGCAAGGAGAATCGGCATTTTTCAATTCACAAAAGGAACAAAACTGTCTAACATTTTCGATTTTATGAATTTCCTGCCTCTGGAATTTACTCTTATCAAGCTTCGACCGGTCTTCACTGTACACATTCGGGCGAATATGCCTAGATAACCAAACTCAGTCTTATTGGTCCGCTCTCAGTTGGAACTAAAAAAAAAACGCAAATGAACAGTGACTTGATGCCTTTATATAATATTAGAAACTGCACTCGAAAGAGCTTGTAATGGGTTACATGATGCTGTGTTGCATCGCGTTGCATCGCACTGTGCAGTATTGTGCAGACGTTTGCCCACATGAACGTCTGCAATTCCAACACAAAACAATACGAGAAACAGTTACAATTAAGTGCCAAATGAGAGAAAATGGAATTTTCATAAATAGTCAATCACGAATGGTATGAAACGAAAGGCGGATCGTATAAAAATATTAGGGCGACAATTTGAGAGATCACTGTGCAAAGAGTGAATGGAACCTGAACATATCTTGTGAGCAGAATTTGTACCTGCAGATAGATGTTGATCACACAATGAAGTGGATACTTCTTCTAGTGGTGTGAAAGACACACGGCTATTAATTAACAACCCCTGGAAGAGAATTTCAAAGTCATTCTTAAGTAGAACTGCAAAAATAACCGGAGAACACTTTGGAGTACAAAACGACGGATGGCATTTCATCTTATGTTGTTGAAACCTAATTTGACCTGCTAACCCTGGAACGTTCTTTGCACAATGGAAAATGTGTAAATTTGTTCTCAGGGTTTCATTAATATAAAGCATTAGATATATCATGCAAATCAACCCTGGTAATTGTTTCTGAGTTTGTGAGTAACAGTTTATATGGGCAGGTCGATCGGGAATCAGGGGGTATACATCCGAAATACTTGGATATGTTGGGACTTAAACCCGCCTATGCAGAAAAATTGTAGATAGAATACAGGTTGTTGGGAAAATTTGAAATTCCTCGTTGGTAGAAACCGCTTGTAAGGGGGAATCATCATCAGCTTATTAAAACAAGTGACAGAAGGAATGGATCAGGTATTCAGTAATGTACACAGAAGTGAGGTATGGGGATAAGGCAACACAAGGAAATACACCTAAGTTGTTAACCAAACATTTGCCTCCCACTCGTGTGCACTGAATTTGGATGGCAGAGTAACGAGGGGGCTACGCCATTTAGTGACTGGGATAGCCAGATATTTTTAGTTTCCGAAGTAGAACACACAGCAGGGCAGAATAAAATGCAAGTGCAACGTACAGATTTCATCAATGGTCAAGGGAGACCACAGATTTCCAAATGGAACTGTCAGGTCCGTAGGCATATTGGAGGGAATCGTCGGGTAGAGTTATAAAAGCGTGCAAGAACTTAAGCGCAGCATGTTATATCAGTCTAAAGCCGGTCAAGGTTATGACAGCCAGGTGAAACGGTTTCGTTGAAGCAGCAGAATAAACAAATTTCGGGATAGGAAGTGTGTTGATAGGTCTCCAACATCGGCATAAAAGAAAGGCTTAACGACACCTTAATTTGATCAAAGACTGCATCGGTCAGAGAAACACTAGCGCGCCTCAACAATGTTCAGAATTAACTATCACAATCTATGCTGGTGGTAATTTTGCCAGTACGGATAACGGAAAACATTTGTTTATCTGGAAACGGGACTAACTGATGTTTTTTAACGCAGAAAATGTGATGAGACGTCTGCCGTACTTCGGTCGTAAATCCTCAGTCGATTCTTTTGTGGCCACTATCTCAAATTCCCACCAGCTCTGGTGAGAAACACCAAGTCGAGCAGACAAAAAGTTTGTTTATTAATAAAAACCAAACAGCTTATATTAGTCTTCGATGAGCAACACTCACCGAATGATTATTCTGCTGGATACTTCGGTCCCTCGGTAATCATCGACTTTCTCATGCAGAATTTTTGTTCTGCTTATTGACTGACATAATCAGCACGAAGTCGCCACAGCTGCTTTGATCTCTCATCCTGGTAGAGGTGGTGACTAAGTCAATACCCACTTCACTTACGACTGGCCTGCCATCATGTACAGATGTGAATAGGGTATAAATACAAAGAAGGATGAAGACTTGACTAAGGCTGTCGGCTTCTCCAACACAGTGTGCAAGACTGTTTATCTTTCTGCATAACAGTCGAGTGTCTTGCTAAAGAGATTTGCTGTTATGATCACTCAGAAGTTGATTAGCGAAAGTCTCGTCAATGAGTTAGATTTCTAGCTCGTTTAGGGCGAAATGCATTGCACTTGAAAAATGTCGTGGGGTTTGCAAAAGAGCTCCCTACTCTTTCTTAGTGGTTTCTGGAATTGGGTAGAGACATAGGCACTAGAGGCCAGTAGGGTTTCGAGAGGAGAAAAACTAAAAGCTTGCTTGGCCCGGCTCTAGGAAAAGTCAGACTATTTAGCAGTTGTGTGGAACAATGCCAAAGAGGATATTTTCGCGAGAAGAGTGAAGTCAGAAGCTACCGGTCAATCAGAAAAAGTCTTTCCCATTGATAGAATAAACCTATCACATGTGGCAGGGCCTGAAAGCAATTGAGGATGAAATCAGCCGGCTCTTTAGACAACAGTAAGCCTGAATGAGTGCAACGGAAGCCACACTGTGGACAAAAATTTCACAGTAAAAAGGAAGCGACAGTGACATAGAACGGTAGGGCAACCAGTCGAATGGCGTATGTTTACTAGAGCTAAAGTGTTGTCTCTGGAGCCTCGAAGCGGGTTTGAATCTTCCCATCACCGGTCAACATCCCCACTTGGCAACCTTCTGCTGGCTGCGGCCCCCTTCCTGAAAAATGACGTTTACTGTTATCTCACTAATAAAGGAAGTAAAAGATAAGGGATTTTAAAAAAGGTTCAATCTGGGGTTCCGCGAATTCGAAGCTTTCACTGACGGACACAACAACAACCGGCTTTCTATATATATATATATATATATATAAATATATATATATATATATATATGAAGACATACTACGGCTTGAATTCTGGTGTTAAGCTGAATATTTTTGATGTCCTGACGCGATAATTCAATGAGTTATTTAATCCAGGGAGATTGATGTGGAAACTCTATCCTCCTTGGGGAACCTTTTTTCATCCTGGAGTTGCTGAAGCCCAGTGACGGGCCTATCGGTTGCCTTGTTTTTACAAACGGCCTCTTACTCCGTCACGATTAGTGTGTACATGAAGTGTGTAAAATCGGACATTGATCGTGTTTCTAGCCTTTATGCTTGCCATATAACAAAAGCTTGCATCTTACTAGCAAGACGCTCCACTCTTCTCGCTGATAATCAAGAAAACCAACGTAAGTATTTGGTTTCTTAAGCCGTTACATCCTGGAACGAAAAGTGTTCACATGGCATTTGTTGAACGCGTTTCCGCAAGACTTTTAACCGGACTCAGTCGGATGCGCAAGTGTGACCTTTACATCACTGCTCCCATTTTTTGTTACCAGATTCACGTTAATCTTCCTATTTATTAACTTAGCTCCTAGCTCTTACTGTCTAACTCCATCTATCCGTTAGCTTGTTTTATTACACCACTTTGACCCTGATATCTACGCTTTTTTCTTCCAAAGGTCGTCCCTCCGTTTAACTCGATCGTTGGCTGGATCTTTTGACACAGTCCCGTTGTTTCCCGTCTCTGTTGGGCTTCTGTTGATGTTTGTGTATTATCTTATGACATCAGTACTTTGGTTCCGGAGAGATCCATTTTGACCTGTACGTTACTCTATTGGCTTGAAGGGAGTCAAAGTACTCCATATCCATCAATTATCCTTGGATCAATATGCCAATGGTGACGACTATGACAGATCATTTGAAACCAAGTCATCATGGACGGAGACCGCATCAGAAGGAAAGGTATATCCCCTACTTCATAGTGTAACCAGCAGAAAAAATGTGATGGTGATTGTCCATCTTATGGGTGACCCCACGAACTGCACCATTGAAAGAATTTCCTAAACTTAAGTGTTCCATCCACATGGGCCCTTGGGCAGCCACTAAATGTGTGCTCTCTCTGGCTGAAGCACTACGGCGAGTCAAAAGATTGTTTCTTGCACACCCAATGCAATCTCGAAATCTGTGAAGCTCGACATTACCACCTGCTGCGCCAGGAATTATAGATGCGATCAGTTGGTTCCAAAATATGTAACTATGACCATTCGAAAAATCTGATTAGCACTAGACTTTGGTTCTGTGCGCATACTGTAGCCCAAGTGATAGATTGAAGACTATGCATATCTCGACAGCGGTTCGGATACCACTCTGGCACGTAACAGAAAGCTGAGTAAAGCTGGCTTAGAGCCATACTGGCTTACCACAACAACAAAACAGTAAGCCCGTTTTGTGTCTCAGGTGCCACAGCCCACAAATTTCGGGTTTCCTCTTTGGACTACTCGGAGCCGTTAGACATCGAAGGGTCTCGGCGTATTTCGGAAATGATTTCACCTATTCGAATCGACCCCGGACGTACCGCTCTCAGACGCTGGTAGCACCTGCGAGAACTACCGTTTCGGTCTTCATTGGCGGTGACATGCCCGAAATTTAATGGACATTTCAACAACCAATTGCAGGGCGCAAACGATCGTTTGCGGTGTGAATTTCTTTTGACAGGGTGCTGCTCAGCCAACTCAAGCCAAGGGCCTTCCAAAAGGCAGCCATGACCCTCAGAAAATAATCCCGAAACCGATGGATCAGTATTATTCTCATGGGGATCGGTACCAAGTAGAACATGATTTTCGGGAATTGCAACGGAATGCAAAGAAGGAAAAAAAAACAATGTGATGAGAACAATATCAGTTAAAACAACTGACGGAACTCTGCGGCACTACGTGCGGAAGTTCTGCTTATTGAAGACGATGGGGCAGCTGGTCGGGGGCATGTAAGCGCGTCTCGGTGTTCCGGGGTGTAAGTAGATATGACGTAAGCAGATGTGAGCCTTAGACGGATTGATTTCGCCAAGGTTAAGAGTGATTTCGGAAGGCGGAATGACCTCCACTGGGGAGTTACTTTGTACAGTTTATGATTTGAATTGTTCACTGCGGTAGCATTAGCAGTAGTTAGGACGAATTTACTTAAATATTGGAATATTTCTAATTTAAGCTATCTTGCCTTTTATGAGTCATGCCAAGAAATCTGCGTGTTTAGTCATTGTGGAATTGCCATTAGCACAGAAGCTCGGCCCTTGTGTAGGGTTATTTCGAAATCTGTAAATCAGAGATAACTTAATGTTCGATTTTTTGCAATGGTACAACGTACAAAGCTTATACGAAGAACTGTTTTTCAAAGGTAACTCTAGGTAGTAGAAAAACGTATTTTGTTCCACATCTCTTTATTGTTGCTGACGGGATCCGCTTCGGTCTGCACGTCAATCTCATAGTTCAAATATATATATATATATATATATATATATATATATATATATATATATATATATATATATATATACTGCTCATCAACACAATCAAGGAACTTCCGACAATGACTACCAGACTACTCAAACCTGTGAATGCTTCTGCATAAGAGGATTATGAAACGGACGTCGACACGAATCAGCGTAGAAGCTGGAACATAACAAAGAATTCAAGAGTTTTTCTGTATTAGATCTTGCTGAATTCCGGCAGAACCGAAAGCAATCCTCGCAATCAGCGTAAAGAACCCTATCGGGTAAGTGAAATGCATGGATTCAAACAGGGCTACAAATTGACAACCAATAATCTTAAAACTCATTAAATTATGATTGTACTAAGTATGAAAAGCTGGCTACGCTTTGCAATGCGGTGAATGCTTCGAATGATGGCGTATTTCACTAAGAATACGACCCTCTAGTACTACAAATGTTCGTTTGGCATCATCTAGTCGCCATCATGTTGCTTCAAGTAAACCCATCGACAAAACCGCGCAAAGCAATAGGTGAGCCTTGAAAAATTGAAAAATATCATCTGGCACAGTGTATTATCCTTCTTAGATAATCTGATGATATCAAAGGATACGTTTAGTAGAGACGATCCACAGTACAAACCGGCAAATGACTAATTTACCGGTCAAATGAAGAGGTTCCTAATTTCACCAAATTACTGTCAGACCAAGTTCAGACAACAGTCTTTTGTTTAGCGGTTGCCAAACTATTGGTTATTCCAGAAACTGATAAGTTTTGAGGTTTTATTGATCATAAGAGATTACCAAACTCAAGGTTGACGTTGTTGACTACAGAAGTTGATGTTGGCCTTAGATAAGTTCCGTAGTTTCCATGATAGCTGCCGCATACCAATTGACCGTACTTCTTCAGGTTGGCATATCTGGTGGACAGAATCAGTGAAAATAGGCAGAATGAAACAATAGAAACAACGGTATATGGCCGAATGAGCAAAGGACCGCAGGTCACATATGAGTTCTGTTGAGGCGAACGAGAAGTTAGCACAAGTTAGCTGCAAGCAATTTGTGCAACTAACTGTAAGCTTGAGATTGTAAAATTGACAGAATTTTAGCCTCCTGTCAAGATCCTCATAAACAAATGTGGGGTATTCCAATGAATTGTGCCTATGCACTATTGATGTCACCACAACTATGGCATTTCATTATATTATCTCGGAAATGAGTCGAGGTTGTTCAGGATTGTATCAAAAGCTATGTGTGAGCACTCACATGAATAGTACAAGGTGCACTTTATGCGCGTTTTTCTACAATTTGAGAGCAGACGAAGATTAGGCGCACATTTTTAAACAAGAACAGGAATAATCATTTCGGCATTGATCCGCATTGTAAATGGGCATGGTCATATAATCAGATCCTGGAGTCTAGGTGTGACTTCATGGATAACTGAACCGGTATTATCTGAAAATTTGCTGTTACCCTTCCCATGCATTTCGGTGCAAACTAATCTTAGAAATCAATAGGAAATGGGGTAGCTATCCATGTACCCTGGTTACACAATCAGGATTTGCAATTTAAAATATAAATATTCTCTCTTATTGTTACTTAGCCATCAAAAAGTATTTCACGGCGAGAAAAAGTAAAATTAGAGTTTGGCTACTAGTAAGTCGTTGCACAAGAACAGCGACATTTTCAGTGGCATCAGCACGTGTCTTTTAGGCAGATAGGACTAATAAAGTCGTTTAACAAGTTGAATGGTATAGCCATTATTGCTTCCGTAGGTATATTGGCTATATATGAATTTTATATTAAAAATCATGCAGCTTGTTTTCCATATTTTTTTCGGCAGAAGTTGACTTCAAGCCAAGGTGTGCGAACCCAACCCCCGGATTTGCGGACACCCCATTCCGATGTTGTTCTGTAGAACGGATGATTTGGGCAGGGTTTGATGCTTGGGTGAGTTGGACTTGTTATTCCGTTGGAATAACTAGGCAGGATGAACTTCCAAAAGAAGGATATAGGTTGTGTTAGACAATATCCTCCAGGCATCTGCCAGAATGTACCTCATACTGCTCATTAGCATATCCTTGGTTTCAAGGGAACTAAGTGGGGTTGAATTTGGGGGCAAGTCCTGGAACCTTGAGAACCCTGAAGGTGTTTTTTGCAATCTGTGACCATCCTTGTCATCACGCGAGGTTAACGCGTCAATTGTTGACTCACAACTTCTCTATAAGGTTATTGCATCATCCACTCCCCGCTTGAGGTACGCAATATCCGTTGATCATACACTTGGATTCCTCATGTAATTATATCGACCTTCCGACACTGGCAAGTGAAATTCAAGAACATTGCTACTTTCTGCATTCCAGTAGTCTGTCATTTGGCTCTTCTCTCGGAGTGATCACTTCTGAGAGGCCACAATATTATCTTTACTGGTTTAGGTCGTCCATCACCCAAAGATGCGCCGTAGAAGATACGGTAAAGTGGATCTCAACGGGTGACAGATGCTACTCAGTTGAATCACTCCCGTTGTGAAATGCTGACATATCTGCACTAGGTTTTTAGATCACTTAACCAGAAGTGGCAACAAGGAAATCAAGAACTAAACGATTTAACGAAGGGAGCACTTTCGGAAATGTATACATTTTGTAATTTATAAGGTCTCCCTGAGAGACCACTGTGAGTTATTAAGACCAGGAGGCCTTACCTTGATCAAATATTGTTGTGACCTAATAGCGTCAGTGATGAGGTGTTTTAAGCCTATCAATTGGCGCTCCATTTCTGCAGATTCAGTGCCACTCGACGTGGGAATTTGGACGGGTGACAGGAGGTCCAAATGCGGAAAGTATCGGCGTCATATTCAAGCGGCGACATTAAAAGCACACTGAATAACTGCTGTCAAGATACGTGGATGGGGTGATTTGACCGGAAAGCAACCATCGGGTTACTCGTCCGTGAAGCCAGATGAGTTACACTGAGATCTGGATTAGCAATTACAGTGAAAAATGCACAGTGGAAACCGAAGGTCAACCCGCTGATTCAACAAAATGTAATAAGATAGCTAGTTTCCTTGAAGAATACCCAAAACGACCCAAAAAAAAGCGGTGGTTCTAAAGTTCCGGTTTTATGATGCCGTAGTCGTATGCTTATATAATGAATCCTGCCCGTGATGGCCGAAATGTTGACTACCGGCCATCTATTGTGATTACGCCATGCTGCTGAACAATAAACCTCTACATAATACAAGAAGCACGACTGTCCTATCCACTCCAAAAAGAACTCGGTTCAGAGACACTGCCTTCTATCCATACAACCCGTGGCATCGCATTTTCCCATTTTATTAAAACTTCACCGGGGTCAGATTCATTTCCTGATGACAATGATACAATATTTAATTAATAATGCGGATCACGCAGAAATATTTTCATGGAATGAAGGTTAACAGTGTGTGACTCTTAAAAAGACTTTTGAAACTTGGGGTTCCGACTTCTTGCTGACTTTCAAAATTCAAGTATTCCTATTTACTCTAATGACACCTGTTTTACCAACCAGTGAGATGAAATCTAAGCTACCAAATTTCGTTACAAATGTTTTCTGCCGATAAGTCGCGAAAAGTTGTTTGCGTTTTATGACGCTAAGATCAGCCTAAGAAAAGATTTTGGCAAAACCCAGTCACATATATCTTCGGCAAATGTTTATTTATTCTCATGTCTTACACCGCACTTATTCACTAGATTCACTCTTCATCTTGTACAAAATGAGAAGCTGCGCTCGGTAAATGAATACAGTGAATAGCCCTGAGGTGTTGCTGAGAAAGTCAGCTGAAACGCAATCTTGATTGACCTAGTTATGTATTACAGAGAGTCAGTGCTATTCCAACAGATATTGATTTGGGTTGATCACGGAATGTAATGTACTCCATGTGTTAACACAAGCGTGATACTTCAATGGATCAAAAAGTAAAGGCTAGCAGGATAAGAAAACGTGCGCAGATTTTTCCCTCACAGAGATGATAGAACATACGGGACTAACATTTAACAATCTTAAACAAAGGGTTTTAAAGTCTTTTATAAAAGATGCATTGAATTTGAATGGATTAAGTTGGTCTGGGCGTGTTTACCCAGGTCTACTCAACAGCCGCCTAGCTCTGCGCTGCTCTCCAATGTAAGCAGAGCTCGAAAGATGAGTTGAGGTGGCTAGTCGTGCACATGGCAAAAAGGTGTGAAAACCCTAACCAGTGGACTGGCTTATAGGCAGTTAGCCCAGCGGACTGAGGTCGATGAAGACGACCAAAACGAATGTTGGATACAATGGGTTACATGGCTGAATGTCGATATGTATATTTTTCCAACTTCTTACCTTGCATTCAGTCTTTCCTCATTTCCAGTTCTCTTCCTCTGATTTGAGTAGTTGGTTCTGCAAGATAGTAACCAAAACCGGAGCACACTGATGCAAGCATAATTATTGTAAAACTGAATTAAAACTCTTAATTGAAAGATAAAAAAACGACCGGGGAAAATTAGTGAAGAGTAAGAAATTGCTGGCAGAAAATGACCAGTAGCTGTCCGTTTCAGTCGAATCTTCCAAACATTTCTTAATTGGATTAATAGTCCTCGAAGCTTTCTTACGGTAGCAGAAATGGGGGATATGAACTTTAGAGTTTTATTAGAAATTACCACAAGACATTTTGCAGAGTCTACCGCCGCGAGCGTTTCTGTTCTGATCGCAGCTCGATCACATGGATAAGCTGGTCTGTAGATAGTGGACAGATATTCAAGACACGGATATGTTGGCATTCAATTCAGCTCCACTCGAAAATCGCAAATGGAAACGAAGTTGCTGGAGAAGCTTTGTTGACCATCACTCCTAGATACTGCCTTGCAGGGAGCAAAGTAGTCATTAAAACAAGGGGACCTATGAGCCACCGCGTCGTTTATCAGCTTTCCGATAATTCTGACAACAATGGACTGGAACAAGGTGTACAGAAAGGTGCATAACACAAGTGAGTTGAGCAACCTATAAACAAGACTTGATGACAGTAGTAATTGCGAATGCAGATCTAATTATGACCAAAAATATTAACATGTATTTTTATTCAGGTCATGGCTGGTGAAAACAACCCGGAGATGCTATGAAATGGCCAGCAGTCGCTAAACACTAGCAGAGGGCTAATAAACGTCGGAAAACCTGGAGTTGTTAAATCGCTGGGGAGTTAGATAAAACCAAATATGGGGAAGAATAGCCCCTGAGTTTCCAAACAACAATTCTGATGTTTTCTATCGAAAGACATGCGATGATTTCTGCTGATAATCTTACCTGATAACGTCATTTATAGAGTACAAAGTAAGGGCATCTTTGATGCACGTAAAAGCTTGTACATAGAAATATTGCTAAGAGTTATAGCACCAGATATGGAGCGGTTTGATTTATAAGTATGTTGAAGATATTATTAGGAAAACTCAGAAGTGATTCTGGGCGCGCTTAGGTGCAAAGCGCTCTGCCAGTTCTAAACAAGAATTCCATACGGTAATGGGTCGAAAGTGTTTGACTGAAACAATGAAACCCTCAGATTTCGAAGAGCATCTGAATCCGCATTTGCCTTGGGAAGCGTAATTGAGTCTACTTTTTCATTGGTGGATTCTGAAAGTGGGTAGAGATATTACCACTTCAAATGAATCGGTTTTCGAGGGGCTACAGGCTCAGAGTCATATTGGCCTTCCCTATTAGATTTCTGATGATTCCTAACAAGGATGAAACAGCTGTACAGTGCTTCCATGGTTTCTTTATGGTGAGTTGAGTGATG
>LUCM01003618.1:4039-28651 GCA_008360955.1 Fasciolopsis buskii | reverse complement strand
TGATGTGTCTGAATTCAAATGTGGGGTGGGGAACCTCTGGATTACGGTCGCAATTACTTACTCTGCGCTGTGTTTCGTATGAAATATTTGAGGAAACGAGGGTCACGTATTTCGTTACCGTGGGGTGAATCACTGGAATGTGAGTACGCGCGTGTCTTTCGAGTGAAAGGCATTGACGGAGTAAACTTGAATACGATTAGTCAATATGTCACCGGTGCATGTAGCGCCTCCTATTCCGCGCGATAAAATGGCGTCGTTTGAATCGATTCTGCGAGAGTACTATCCGCGAACAGTAGGGGAGCGAGACAAAATAATCGTTCAGGTTCGAGGTTGCATCGACCAGAATATGTCCTCTCTCGGACGATGCTCGAAATGGCGCAACATACACGCAGCGCGCCTGCCGCTTCCGCTACCCGTATGTTTGCCTCGACTTGTAAATCTAATCACAAACGAGACTCCGCCCTTGTACCGTGTGTTGACGGCTTAGCGTTGCCCTCCATTGTATCAACGAGCTATACAGGAGGGCTTATCCGTCCGGTGATTCCCGCTTCCGTTGGCTTCGCCGCATTGCGCTGCAGGCCGGGGCTGCGGTAAGCTTTTAGTACGCCTGGCGTCCCCCGCGCGCGTCGGTGTACACCGGGCACCCTATGTTATGCTCTCAAGCGAAGACTCCAATTCTATGGCCCTGGAAGGTCATGGTAGAGGGCCTTGGATGAAACAGTCTCCCTGTAAGGTCTGCAAGTCGTTGTTGATCTGAGTTAGAGCCCAGAACTCACGTGCGAGAATAAAACGAGTCTAGAAGACCAATTGATACCCCGTAGATGGCTCTCCTAATCGCGCAGTATACTATATCTGCTCGCTGACCTTCGTGAGTGTGTCTTGTCGTAACCAAGAAAATTGGTTGAGACGCCTTACCGTTTACTGTGTTCAGGCTAGCGGTGACTTCCCTTAGCATAAAACTCCGAATACGGTTTAGATGCGCAACTAACCCGATGGGTGGTGTCTTCCTCGAACTTGAAGTGGATGCAAGTTCGATGATCCCGGCTGATCGATGGTGGGGTCCACTGGGCTCTAGGGTGACTGTTCCCCCGAAGGGACTGCGGGTGAGCGTCCTGAACCTGTTGCGAGCATGTGTCTCTCGCATACCATGGACGGTCGCCGTTAGTAGTATACGGTGGAGTTGGTGGCAACGCTCATTCTGGTTTTCCGGGGGAATCTAACTAGTGGCGTTTCGACAAGGGTGTCCCAATCTCTCCAGTTCTGAGTTCAATCTTCGTCAATGGACGAGGTGATGGAAGGTCGCTGTGGATCTCCTGGTAGGAGGACGTGGGGGACTAGGAAACTAGAAGGGAAGCTTATGTGACCTGACCTACACAGATGACGTGCGTGCGGACGTGGCCCTGTTCAGAGTCTGGACGGAACCTATGCTAACCATATGGGTCATCTGGATACGACTGTTCGAGATCGGTTGCTCGGTTTGGCACGTGCTTCGTTACCGTCCAAAGTGCAAGAGTGGTGTTCACAGCTGGGACGACAGTAGTGGCTGAACGTTGATATCTAGGATGTAGGGGAACTAACGATTGGTTGAAACAGTGTCATCATACCTGGTGGTTGCGCGTGTCGAACGATGGTAGCTGGCAGTGTGGAGTGGTAAACACATCCTGGGATCCAAGTCCTCTGGGGCAAGCTTACGCTGCGACTGAATTCGAGCTTGTGGCGTCGGCCTGATATTTTCCTGGACGTGGGATTAGGTCTTGTGGCACGTGTTGCTTGCATGACTTCAAGTCTCAGTGTGGCGGTGTTGCGAGAACAGTGAGTGTTCGCGGGTGCCGGCGGATGTTCCGTTCGGCTAGATGTTTCGACCACTCCGATGTTTACAGTAGTAGGTAAGCTAGGATCTTTGGATGGGAGTGACCGGGTGAGTAATATGAGGTTAGGAAGATCTGGTATTGGTGCGACGCTTCTGAAATAGCTTGTTTTCAGCGTATGGAAACTTAGTAGACTACGCTGGTGTGGTCGCACGGGTTTGGCGTATGGCCTGAACACTCGTCCTACCATATGTGATCGTGCCCTATTTTGTGTTCCTCCTCGGAAATAGAAAGAAGCCATAGTGGAGGCCAAACAGATACGTGGCCAACGTGGGATATCAGAAATGTACATGATGGAAGTCAGGTAAGAGTAGGCGTCTCAACGTTTTCAGTGGTTGGTGGTCCGAGTATACAGTCGATCCTTGCTGGGTCTGGAGACACTGAAAGGATACCAGGCAGGAATGTGCGAACAGATAGGCGATATCCTGGTTTTCTATCGAATCGAGAAATGATGTGAAAACACTGGTGTCTTCTACGGGGTTAGAAATAGTCTTTTGTGTGTATGGCGTGCAGGCCGCATCCTTTTCTCTTTTTTCTCCTGTTAGGTGAACATCCCCTCTAAACCCTGGAGTATTTACTCTTTCTAAAATGTGCACCTCTGGGAAAAGGAGCCGGTCAGTGAGGCGTTGCCCTTGCTGTTTAACGTAGCCTGCACACCACTGATGATGAATGATGACACTGCGGTATAGCAATGAACAGTACAGATACACTTTTCAACCATGTCTTAGGCTCCGAAGATCTTTCAAATTGAGAAAGACTGGACATAATAAATTACCTTTGAGGGAGTATGAGCTAGTTTATTTTGTTGTTTCGCGTATATTTCTCAAATCCTTGCCCCTTCCTCTTGTGACCTGAGAGTTGCCTGATATCCACAGCGCATTCACTGATATCCGTTACATTAATATCAGCCCAGTGCCAGTCCCTTGGCTTATTCGAAAGGACGTCGTTTCATTAGCCCGATGCTTTACAGTCGATTTAATGTCGTGTATGATTTCATTCTTGTACTCACTTTGTCCCAGTCTTTCTCATCAACCGAGATAGGCAAAGTGCTACGATTATATGGACCGATACATCTGAGTGTATTAGCCTAATTCTGCTCCTGGCAATGTCCAGCGGCTCCGCGAATGGCTTTTTAATTTTGTTCGGTTCATTGTCACTCGTTGCTTTTGAAATTCTTATCACTCAATCTGATCCGTGGTCTCTTTGTTACATTTTGCGCTCATGGACTTCGAAGATCTATCCGATTCAAGTCCGTCTCTATACAACAGTCGTAAGTCACTAAACTACAGGTAACCATCATCCCGGATACGACGAAGTCCGTGGACGCGAATACCTATATAGCTTCTGCTATGTTGAAACTTGACCCGTCAAAAATGATCCGAGGATAACAAATCGAAAAAAATCCTATATTGGTAACACCACAAAAGAGAAAAACCTGGAGTTGTGGTTTGTCCCGTAGTGTATTTTTTATTTTCGTGAGGTCTTATTTGTATGTTTTTGAGTTGGCACCATGCTCGTCTTCAAACGAGTGGATAACATACCCTATCATATACTGTATAGTAGTATATATTTCATCAGAATCGAATCTGTAGCATCAGGAGTGTGCTGGGAAGCTCTTGCGTTCGAGGAGTCGCCACAGAAGAATCCACAACTGTGATTCGTTGATAATTAACTGTCAGTTTAGGCCTGGGGGAGACGGGGGCAAGAGAGCATTATGCGAAGCGATGGAAGGTAGTATCTGGAGGCGTGCTACAGACATTGAAATTGGCCGGGAGCTACACGAACCGGTTTTCGCGGTTTGTTGGTCGCTCGTCAGGTATGCGTACCCTGAATTGCTCTCTGGTTCAAACATCCCCACAGCGTACTTTTACACCCGAATTGATAATATATGTGCATGGATATATATTAGTTAGTATATATTCGTACAGTACTAGATAGCTAATATATTTATATACTAGTATATATTATAATAGTATATATATATACGAATCAGCGGTTAAACTCCAATAACTTGGCTAACAGACGGGCTAGATCGGATTGAAATAAACCAAAACGAAAAAAAAGCTTTTTAAAGCTGAGTCCAGCATACAAAGACGAATACTTCGGAGTTGTCGGTTGAGATCTGAATGCAATGGATACCAAGGTGATTTGTCCAACCATCAGGATTGCATGGACCGCTGGGTTGTAGTCAGTTCTCCCGAATGACGAATGAGCTCCCAGTGAGCCATCGGCAACCATGCACAAAGATCACCTCGAACGCGTTGGGCGTCCCAGACTGGTTGACTTTAACAACAGTCGAACGAAGCGCACGGTCAGCCACCGACTTCCAACATTGCTTGTCATTCGACACATGGTTGTGCATGGAGTGGAGGTGCCAATTCGAACGAATGCCACGTGGCTCATGGGATGTTATTTCTTACACTACTCCCAAGTGTCTTCACGGATTGTCTCTACAGTTTGCTCTCATCATGCTACGGTGTACTCAGTAAGAGACGAACCTTGTGCTCCTCCAGTAGCCGGGGAGAACCAGACACGAACTGAGAATGTAAACCCAAACACAAGATCCCGCAAGCATATAACAGGTTGGAACGTAAGAACTCCTGTGGATACAGGTGCCCAATGCATCCCTGTCGTGTTCCACGATGAAAGGGTTTGTATTGCTTGTCTCCATCACACTGGAAAGATTCGGCTTTATTGAACGATACGAAAATGGCAACAGCTTGGTCTCATTTGCGGATCTCGACCGACTGGTCGTCACCAATAAACGCTTTCAACATCGGAAAATGCATCGACTGATGTAGTACTCCAACGACGGTAGGACTGACCATATGTTGGTGCGTTCTCGCTGGTCATCGTCGATCGAAGACTATCGGGCATCCCGTGCCGGCATAACAGGGGACGTCAACGGCAGAGACCACAAACTGACAAGCGCTCAACTCAAGCTTCAGCTTCTCGCACGACGGAAGATCCAACCGCATCGCAGGCCCAAAGTATCTGAATTAACAATTTAATATATCGTTAAAAGCTTGTGCAGTGTTATCACATCTAAACTCTGGGATTGATTAAGATGGTAGCCCAGATGAGATGTGGATGGGGACAAAAGTATCGATCACCAGCGCATTCCTTGAACAGCAAAGCAAAGTCAAATGGGATAAAGGATTTGAAATATACGGAAATTTTTAATCGGTGCACTAAGGCAAGGAACGCGAGACTTGACTATTCACCCAATCACCAAAATCTCTGCTGCGAACCTATACGTTCAGCGGAAAGCGACCGAGATATTGGCATGAAATCGCACATGGGTCGAACATCTTAGCCAGCTACCCAATCGCTCTATCGAATCCATTCGTAAAATTATCAGGCGATGTGGAGCAGAACGAAATTGATCTTGAATCTCTCAACGAATCGGAAATCATCTCAACCGTTCAGATCATGAGAAACATGAAGTCACCCAGGGAGGATGTCATCCCACCCGGGATTTCCAGATCCCGTTTGTCAACTCTATCGACTCCATTATCTAGGCTGTTAATCGTATCGGGGACTTGGAAACTTTCCCCAATGACTGGGTAATCTCTATTTTACTCTCTATACCAAAGAGGGACGACAAGCCAGAATGAATGTGCGAACTATAGAGGTATCAACCTCATCGATGTAGAAACTGAGCTCTTTGCGACCGTCCTGCTAAACCGCTTTGTTGCTGTTCGGAATGCACGAAAAGGCTCTGCCCACTGTGGTTTTCGTTAAGGAAGAGATTGCATTGAACACATCTTCACATTACGTTGAATGCTAGAACAGCGGCGTAAGTTCCAGCAACCCACCACAGCGTTCGCCATCATCATCCGTGCAGCATCCAACTCTGCTGACATACATTCACTCTAGGACATACCTCGAAGCAACGGGAGGCCGGAAATGTGCCTTAGGCTGTTGGAAGCACACTAGTTGCCAAAACAGGCGCGCGTCCGTACCAACGGCGAGAGATCTCCAGAGCCCTTGTTTGACTAAGGCGTTTATCAAGATTGCCCAGTCACCGATTCATTCAACTACGCTGAAGACTGAATGATGTGTCATGCCCTCACTAACTTTCGAGTAATACAAATTGGCCACGGTTCTTGGTCATTCACCAAGACCACGCCGACGACAGATATTCAGGGAAAGGAGCCGGCAGTCCGGTCCTAGACCGGATTGTGTACGGATCCATGACTTTGGTTTGAAGGTAAACATATCAAAGAAGAATTTCTTCACAACTTCACAAGACCCACTAATTTGTATTCATATCGACGGAAACACAAGCACCGAGGCTCTGCTATTGAACCAAAAGGCCAAGCAGGATACTAGATTAAGCACCGCGTAGAGTAGGTCAGATGTTTCCTGTTATTTCGCAAAGCGACGTGGCCTCGCAAGGAAATAAACAATATCATCATCATCATCGTTCAGCGTTAAACAGCAAGGCAAGCCTCACTGACCGCTGCCTTTCCCCAGAGTTACACGTCTATATAAAAAGAGTGAATATCCAACAGGAACAGGGAGTGGACCTACACAGGGGAAAAAAGATAAGATGCTGCTGCAGTCAACACACGGAACACAGTCTAACTGTACAAACGCACGTGTTTTCAATCATTCTGATTCGATAGAAAATGACAGCACGATCGCCACTGTTCACGGGTCACTGCCATATCCTTCAGTGTCTCCAGCCAGCAAGTCGACGTATCATTCGGACCCCAACCACGAAAACGTGAGACGCCTACTTTACCTGACTTCATTGTACATATTCTTATCCCACGTTGCCACGTCATCTGTTGGCCTCCACGTATGGCTTCTTCCATTCCTTAGGAGGAACACAAAATAGGGCACGATATGGTAGACGAGTGTTCGGCATACGCAACACGTGACCCAACCAGCGTAGTCTACTAAGTTTCATACGCTGAAACAAGCTATTCTCAGAAGTGGCACCCAATACCAGATTCCTAACCTCAATATTACTCACCCGGTCACTCCATCCAATCCTAGCTATACTACGTAAACATCGGTGGTCGAAAACCTCTAGCCGACGAACATCGCCCACCCGCACACTCCATGTCTCGCAACCGTACAACAGAACTGAACGCACTGCAGCACAGTGCACAAGACCTTCCAACTTCAGTGAAATATCAGGCCGACGCCACAAGTGATTCAGTCCAGCGTAAGCTGCCCGAGACTTGGATCCAGGCGTGTTTACCTCCACTGCCCAGCTACCATCGTTCGACACGCGACCACCAAGGTATGTGACACTGTTCACAATCGTTAGTTCCCCTCCATCCAGTATCAAGTTCAGCACTACTGTCGTCCAGTCCTGTAACAACACTTTGCACTTTGAGGGTACGAAGCACGTGCCAAACCGAGCAACCGATCTCGACAGTCTATCCAATGCCCATTGTGCATGGTCCGCAGACTCGAACAGGCACGCGACGTCATCTGTGTAGTCCAGGTCACATAGCTTCCCTCTATTTCCTAGTCCCAATCCTACATCTCGGAGACCTCCAACAGGACCTTCCATCACCTCGTCCATGACGAAGTTGAACAAGAATGGAGAGATGGGACACCCTTGTCGAACGCCACTAGTTGTTTCGAATGAGCGTGACAAATCACCGTATACACTAACGCGACTATAGGTATGCGAGTACAATGCTCGCAACAGGTTCAGGAACCTCACCGGCATTCCCTTCCCGGGGAAAGCACTGAGCAGTGCCCATCGATCCACGGAGTCGAATGCACACTTCAAGTCGAGGAAGACCACCATCGTAGGTGCTTAACTCATGGGTACTGCTAGGGAGTCCAACCGCTAAGCTGAAGAACGGTTAGGGTTCTCAACCAATGTCTTTGGTTCTGACAAGAACCTGACCGCAAGTCAGCGGGATATGTATAGCTGAGTGGGAGCCCATCTACTTGGATCAATTAGTCTTCTACTCGTTTTTTTCTGACTGAGCTGCTAACTCAGATCAACCAACGACTTGGAGGACCAGGAGACTGTTTCATCAGGCCTCTACCCATTGACCTTCCAGGCATCATTGGATCTTCGGCTTGAGATAAGCCATCCTGTATAGCTCGTTGGATCATGGAGGCACGCAAGCCGTCACACCACGTCAAGGCGGAGTCTTGTTGTGACAGTACAGTTCTGTTCTACGGTTGCGAGACATGGAATATGTATGTAGGAGATGTTCGTCTGTTGGAGATATTCGACTGCCGATGTTTTCAAAATGATTTGCGCAACTGCACTTCTGGTTGGCAGGGGGGAAATTAAAAGGTGGGACCTTGATGAAAATTGTCCCGTAACTTAACGCAAGAATGTGCTATTTAGGGGTCAACTTCTAGGTAATTGACAGAAAGCAGTCTAAAGTTCATTGTAATGGAACTTTAGCAGTACACTGGTTAAGCTAAAGCCCACTTTGAAGAATAAGATTCCAACTTTAACACGATTTACGACGTAAGCCCAACTTATTCCCCCGTACAATGGACAGTGCGAGGCCTAACATTGAAATGAGGTGTCTGGTTTGAAGTAAATATGGAATAGGCCCTCGACTTGCAGAATCAAATATTCGACTTCTGAAGAAGGAAAAAGCAGCCGGTCTTGACGACCTTCCCCAGTTCTGATCAAATTGGGTGGGGAACCTCTGATGCAATTACTTACCTCCTTGTTTCATGATATTTAGAACGAGGTACGTATTTCGTTACCGTGGGGTGAATCACTGATAGTACCCGTCTTCGAGAAAGGCATACGGAGTAATTATAGCAATCACCGTGGCATTAGTTTATTCCCGATAATGCGTCGTTTGAATTCGATTCGCGAGAGTAATATCCGCGAACAGTAGGACAAATTTCGTTCAGGTCGAGGTTGCATCGACCAGATATTCACTCTCCGACAGATGCTCGAAACGCGCCACACGCACCGAATACACTTTTCGCCTACCGGAGACGGAAATTCCATCGCTATAACCCAACCCAGACTGGAAATTTAGCCTTAGTAACCGAATGAGGAGGTGAGTGGGCACTATCAGGGCGTACAAGGATCTCTAACATCTTCAGTTGGTTTTCGGAACACGCAATGGAAGTATCAACTGTATTTCGCTGCAGATCGTAATGCAAGGATGGCTGCAATTTGAGACATCTAGGAAGCCGGCATATCTTCTCACAGGAGCCAGTAGCGTAAAGGTAAATTACACCGTTAGATGAGAGCAACGAACGGTTGACCTGAGCAATATACAGAGAGAGAACAGTAGAAACAACCGGTATTACAATGTCCTCCCGTAGCGAACTTAGTAGACTGGTGACATAGCTCTCGGAGCGAAATAAGAAAATTTAATGAAGAAGCACATGGGAGCGAAGTTCCCAATCCCTTTTACAGTTCTTGTGCAACCAACAGTGACTGAAAACCAGCAATTTCACTGGAGAGCTTCAATCAAAAAGTCTGAACTAGACGTGCTCGAGAACGTCAGCAAACAAACAAGAGTAACAACGGACGCGCATGGCGACCACCAGATAGTGAACGAAACCATCTAATCAATGTCGGACAATATTACAGAGGTAAACAGTTGAAAAAGCATCGATTTCATTACGAATTCCATGCACTTTTTAAAGGACATGTAAGACCTAGAGCAAAATAAAAGACTTACTGTGGATCAAATATTAAAGGAACGGTGGTTAGGGACGGATACAAATTACCGAAGCATAACCAGATACAAATGATAATAGGATCCGGTTTTGGCAAGATAGCAAACTGTGCACCGTCACCCGCGGATTTCGTTACACACAAAGTTAGTCACAACACAGAGGTAGGCACATTAATTCCACAAATCTGGCAATTTACTCGACCGCCCCACTGTTTAATGGACTAAAACAAACAAAATGATTTCTCATGAGCAATTTAACAGCAGCACAATAGATCGACAGCACTGACAAAGAGTTGATCATTTCCATCTGAATAACTTTTACCAATGAGGGAATACAACTGCTGCCATCGGCAACTTAGGTCATCATTGCGCATCTTCTGATTGTTTCTCGCCCTATGGGAATAGTTAGTTTGAGGACAAAATCCGGAATTATCGGTCAGTCAGGTTGCTATAGGCTGTGTAGGCCGCCCTAATGTCCAGATGACGAAGCGAAAATCCCAAACTTATCCTTTCACTTCTTCAGGACCATTAGTTAAACCTCAGGCACAAAGCATAAACAACTTCTCCTAAGACTTCTGCTATATTTTACTCACGCAATGTACGGGAGGGTTGAGTCAAATCTCTCGAAAAAAAAATGCCTCGCCTGCTGCTGAGCTGCTCACTTAAACAAACTTCGTTAAATCGCATTATTTTGAAGTTAATTTCAACAAAATATTCCTTACAAGTAGTTCCCTTTCATTTATTTTTCAAGCTAATCAAATAATAAAACCAATCAGGCACCTGTCAGGTTTGATCTCCCGGCATTTTCTCGATGGACCCCGTGATCTTGCGCTCAATATTTGGCTTGTGTCAATCTCTTCTATTTTAATTTCAAAAATGAGAACCACCATCTGCCACAGAACATGACCTCTTTCCGTCTATTTACTTGACCTCCGTCCCTGAGTCGTTCTTGACAGATTTTGGCCGATGTTTGCTCCCTGAAAAATAAGTGTTTGGACGGTTTCTTGGATTTTTTGAGTACCTGTTATAAAGTTCAAATCGAGGACCCATTTCATATTTACTTCAAACCAGACACCTCATTTCAATGTTAGGCCTCGCACTGTCCATTGTACGGGGGAATAAGTTGGGCTTACGTCGTAAATCGTGTTAAAGTTGGAATCTTATTCTTCAAAGTGGGCTTTAGCTTAACCAGTGTACTGCTAAAGTTCCATTACAATGAACTTTAGACTGCTTTCTGTCAATTACCTAGAAGTTGACCCCTAAATAGCACATTCTTGCGTTAAGTTACGGGACAATTTTCATCAAGGTCCCACCTTTTAATTTCCCCCCTGCCAACCAGAAGTGCAGTTGCGCAAATCATTTNCTTTTTTCCCCTGTTTAGGTACATCCCCTCTACCCCTTGGATATTTACTCCTTTTATAGAAATGTGCACCTCTGGGAAAAAGGCAGCGGTCAGTGAGGCTTGCCTTGCTGTTTAACGCTGAACGATGATGATGATGATGACACTCGGTATACAATTGAACAGTACAGATACACTTTTTCAACCATTCTTAGTCGAATGTATCTTTCAAATTGAGAAAGACTGACATAAAATTACCTTGTGAGGGAGTAGGACTAGTTTATTTTGTTGTTTCGTATATTTCCAATCTTGCCCCTCCTCTTGTGACCTGAGAGTTGCCTGAATACCACAGCGCATTCACGATATCCGTTAATAATAGCCAGTGCCAGTCCCTTGGGCTTCGAAAGGAAGTCGTTTCATTAGCCCGAATCCTTTACATCGATTTCTTTTTACTCTTGTGTAGATTCATCTTGTACTCACTTTGTCCCCTCTTCTCATAACCGAGATAGGCAAATGCTACATTATATGACCGAACATCAGGTGTATTATGCCTAATTCTGCTACCGCATCCAGCGGCTCCGGATGGCTTTTTAATTTTGTTCGGTCATGGTCACTCTTCTTTTTGAAATTTTATCACTCAATGATTCCGTGGTCTTCTTTGTTACATTTTTGCCTCATGACTTCGAAATCTACTGATCAGTCGTTCACTAATTTTTTCGCTGTTCCTGTCACACGTAAGTCACTAACACAGTAACCATCAGTCAGATATACTGTGGTAATGTCTCCCCGATAAATACAGAGTAATTTCGTAAACACACACAAAATTAGCAGGATAGTTTTTAACTATAGGTTTATGAAATAGAAAGAATTTCATTAAATATTAGTCTGTCTTTTTTAACCTTTTCGTACTTCGTGAATCCAGTTGTAAATATTTATTTTGGTGGCGTACTATTTTTCTCGGTTCCCCTCATGCCGTAGAAAATTTCGTCGCAACGCGAGTTCAGCATAACTGTTTCATTGGGCCTAGGCGTTTTCTTGATGTGCTGAAAGCAAGGTGATAATTCCATGTTCCGAAAAATGTATCACATTCTTCTCTGAAGCAGAATGCCGGATGTCCTCCGACCTATCGTTTTAACCACGATTGGTATAGTTATTATTGGTTCTTTTAAGTAATCCTTACATTGTATCATTTCTGCAAACATACATTAATAAGTTCTTTCTGAAGAACCTCAAAGTTTAAGCAAATGCTTGCAACCAACCCTTTTATTCGACTTCATTTCCGTCTTTCTACGTTTAAATCAGGTTTCTAGCAATACGTCACTTACGAGATATTCTTTTTCTGTAGTAATTGACTGTTTTCTCATGAGCCTGTTCCAGCTAGTATTTTACGGATGATAACAAAGTGGTCTGTCCCCCCTTGTGTGTTTGTGCCTCCGTTTGTGTGATTTCGGCATTGGCAAGTAGCGTGCTTTGTCCTTCACATTGCATCGATTTCCCCTCATTTCACCGCTTGGGTAGTTCGTTGGTTTATTCTCCAAAGAATAGCTAGGTATCGTGCCCACCATTCACTCACTTTTTGTCGAGATGGTCACGTTCAGATGTCGCTCATAATTCGGCACTACCCCTCTTCTCCCTTGTTCTCCACTTTGTCCTTTTTCTCCCCGAATCGGTGAAAACTATCTCGCTTATCAGCAGTTCACATGAGTTCATCAGGAAGTGAAATTAATTGCTCTTTGGGGATGCCAATAGATAGATAAATCCCTTGATGACAGTCACCTCCACCCTTTTCTTTCCCTTCAGTCCATTTTGATGTCACTGCCATTCTGTTGTACCCTCCCGCTTAAGGATTAGTCTTAGGGTTATCCTATTTAGTCTCCACAGCTGTCATTGGTTGTTTTGTACGTAGGGGTGGGTGATTAAGTGTGCGCATCGGTAAATCCATCCTTTTCGTTCATTGGTTACGCAAACACTGACTGCCTAGAACTGTCCCACTCCAGTGCTCATTGGTTGTAGTAGATAAAGTGGTCTCAGTGATATAAATTGAGGTTAAACCCGTTTCAACAAGTCTTATAGGAATTGATATGCCGTGCATCGAGTTCAACCTTGATAATCATCGGCACGAAACGCTATCATACTTACAGTAAACTACCTTGCTCTTCGATGCCACATCCCAAGTGTTCAATGTCCTCTTTTCCTTTTTGTGGTGACGGTTTTACTTACGCAACGGATGATACACACTCTCCGGAGTTAGACAACCGCGAACGACAACGTCAGCGCAGCGTGAACCAAGCATTTCTGGACCTTCGGGCTTTGCTACCCACCTATCCACCTGATAAAAAACTGAGTAAACATGAAATTCTTCGTCTAAGCATCAGATATATCCGTGTTCTGGAAGCGATCTTACGACATCAGGAAATGATGAGCGAGTGACTGCTGCAACACAACTTTGTAGTTTCGTTGAATTCTAACTGGCTCGTCCATTCAAAAGCTATGGTTGCAAATGTTTTAGAAAACTCAGGTGTGTGCACCCCCTTTCAGATTCGTTTCACGCATCATCTTTATCAATGTTGAACAAAACGGTCAGTTCGAGTTAAACGCAACTGTTAATTTAATAGAGATATTGTGCTTTTTATTTTCCTTTCCTTCCTTGAAGTTGTCTTAGCAGTTTCATTTATTTCGGACAGCGTGAAATTTCCTTCAGTTGTTTTCAACTTATTTTCCGAATGTCTCAATCAGTTAATAAACACGATAACGAATACACAGCGTTGTCGGTTTTGGTCTTTATTGAACTTGAGTCATGCTTGCTGATGTTTGCGTTTAACTTAGCTTGCGAAATTTGTTAGCATGTACGGGAATGTCATACTGCAGCTGTTGATTTGTAGGATACAATATCCATACTTCTCTGGATTTATAATGTGTAACTCGGCACGTACAGTTCTGTCTTTCTGCTGCTTCTCGTTCAGCCAATAAGGCTCGCTTGACAAATTTTGATTTGTCTGGGTTATGATATGCAATGCTAACGATTGAACTCAGGGATAAATGTCAGTCTTTTGTAAATGATTTTGTACGGATAGAGTACTGATACAGGAAAGCCAAGTGTAAGTTAGTCAAGAAATTTGCTGATCTACTCTCAGAGCCGTCGTCTAGAGCATTCGGTAGAGCAATTTAGTTGGTCAGTGGAACTCCCATTTACGCCTACAAGTGAAACAGGGCAGGTAGATGCGAGTCCTTCATCCGCGGTGGAGGTGCTCAGAGTGATAGGTTTTCTTAATAGACATAAGACATCTGCATTGGATAGACTGTCTGAATTCCTCTTCAAGGACATTGGAGAAGTGTTAATATCAGAGATAACAGAAAGTCTTGAAATCAATTTGGGCAAAGAAAAATATTCCTAAGAGCTAGTGTGAATCGGTGATCGTGTCGATTTACGCGAAAGATCATAGGTCTTCATGTGAATATCACAGGAATTAGTTTGGTAAACATCGCATCCAAACTGCTCGTGTGCCATCAGCTGTCCTCAGACTATTTGTCTAGCTATCTATATCTTCTTTGTTTTGATAGATTTTAGTAATAGGACAGGCCAAGTAACTCGGAGTTTAAAGTTATCCCGCCCTCTAGCCTAATCTTTAGAATAGGCACTAAATCCAAGTTTATTAATGTTTGTCCCTTGGTTCATGCTCACCTTGTACGCTTATGGTTGGAAGGTGGGTCGAGGTGGTCAGTTGTTTACCTGACAAAATGTATGGAGACCCTAATGAATTCACTGGCTCTTTAGGTTCAGGTGGACTACCGGGTTGGGTTTACAGGATCGTCTAGGCAAATATCAGGAACAATATTTCATATGGCTGAATGCCCCAGTCAGTGACATTTTTGAATTCAAAATCTTTCCTCTTCTGCATAGTTGTTCGACTTATTATTTTGTAGACAATCTTTTGCTATTTATGGTTACTTCTTTTGAGTAAACGGCGTTGTGCTGAAGTACCTAAAAGCTGTTCATGTCCGTTCAAGGTTAATGGTCTTGAAAGCTGAAACGGAACTGGTGGATTGAGATTGGACGAGTCGTCCTTTTCGCTTCAATTTCGTGTACGATTTCAGAATAGACTAATACAAATGTTATCTTGTCGATGAAGTGAATGGTTGTTACCACAGTAACTTCTTATCGTGAATTTTCTGTGGTTAATGGTACCGTTGTCGGCACATGTTGTAATTCGCATTTTACAGTCCTGATGTCGTAATATTCACGGTAAAAGAAATAACATGGCGCACTTATTTTTTGATATACTCCCTACCCCTATTAGTACTTTGCAAGTGGTTTGTTCTTGGTACCTGAAAAGCGATTTTGCCCAATTCTAACATTCATAGTATGCACAGGTTCACATTTTCGATCCCTTATTTTTACGCGATCGCTTCATTTCGAGATTCATCCATGCGATCGCCTAGGCACTCTAATTCTTTCTCGACGGCATCGAGCAACTTTTTCCGTTGGTCTGCAAGGCGACAGCGCGTAATTCCGATCAGAACGAGGGACGAAACTTTTGTCAAAACAGTTACGTCACATTACGACCTTAAACCACTATGTCTACAAATGAATTCTTAAGCAGGGGCATGACGTAACAACACAGGACACTGTTGGCTAAGTTATCCCCGATAAAGGAAGAAAAATGAGAAATCGAATCCTAACAGCATCAATGGAGAAAACCACAAATCGATTTTGATCATTACCAAAATTGGATTGTTGATGAGTGTCCAGCTTCTCTAATTTATAGAAGCTAAAATGCTAATATAAGAAATAACTTAGTGTAATGATGTCGTAAAAGAAAGTGAACTACACCTTTACAAAATGAATCTTCAAGTTTCCATTTATCATTTAAATAAAAGCTAATGTTGTCTGTTTTTCTGCTTCTGTCGATTATGATCGATCATTTTAAGCTGACATTTTTCTTCGTCATTTCATAGTATCTTATTGCTCTGTCTCCAGGCTGGATTATTTAGCTTACGGCCAAATGCAACTGAGTAAAGTGAAAGAGAAACTCGTCTTGTTCAAAAATGGTGTGCTGGGTTGTTGGTCCGATTCTTATAAAAGCACACCGCTGGAATTCGACGCCATGACGTCTTTCGATGCAGATGGCCGGATGGATGCAGACGATAGTCGTGACGGTCTGTCACGCCAAACAAACAGTCTTTGTTTGTCCGCTGGTTTCTCGTTGATAGGATACACATTTCTTTTGCAATTCCTACTGCATGTGTTAAATTTTCTTTTAAACGGGCTAGCTTTTCGCCATTTGGATACGACAAGTTTGGGTCTAATCAATGTTCGTATTGGTCTGTTCTACTCGACACTGATGTTTATCGCCCGGGATGCATTTCGTCGAGCCTGTCTAAGTCGTGGGGGTGACCTGGCCGCACAATTAACCCCGGAAAAGACAGAAACTGCTTCCAGTGGGAGTCGTTCGTTTTCTAACCGTGCATCCACATTTTCGGGCTTGATTGATCTCACTTGGACTGTGTAAGTGTGAAAATTCTTGCATGTCGAACATACCGAAACCCCACTACCGACCAAATGAAAAAAAAATGCAGTAAAAACTCAACATATTGTTTTTCCTGTTATACTGCAATTCACATTTCATTCTACCTAACATCTGGGTCCTCGTCCTATCTTAAGAAATAGAGAGGTAATAAAAACCAGAACATTAACATCCATTTTGGTCTACTTACTGACGTCTCTGGTAATGATCCTATACTTACGGCAGATTACCGATATTTTCGCGCCCAGTAGATCACCTGACCTAATATACATGAAAGCATCCGTATTCATGCGTATCTTAGAATTATCGTTTTTATGGCTTTAAAAAACTAGATGGTCCGTTTTTTAGAATCCATATCGCTGCATTATTCGTTTAATTATTCAATGAAAGCGAAGTCCGCCTTGTTTTTGGATTAAAGGTCCTGTCACTTTTGTTTGCTTAGTCACACTCGGCATGTTTAGCTTTGTGAAACTCCCCTGTAATTCGTTTACTAGAGATCCGTCATCGTTTCAGTTCTGATTTTGAATTCTTCATCGATAAACTGCTTTCTACAACCCAGTTACAAGGTTGCTAGCATCTATCATGTTTCTATTGTGTTAGCCGGTTTGCTGTTCAAAACATGCTTTTGTCACTGTCAGAAATCCCTTTCTCACATGGTGTGATGTTAGCTTCATTCCTGTTGTCCAGCGTACCACTTGGTGCCGTTCTGGGATTCGCGTTACTGGCTGTATGGATTTGGATTTTGCCTTCTCCGAGTCGTTTGGCTTCTGCTGGTGGCGAGTTGAAACTGCCAGCCGAGGTGCTTGACCACCGCTATCTATGCTGCCTGTTGGTGTATGCATTATCAGGTCTGTTCGAATTGGCCACCGAGTCGTTTTGGCTAGTCTGTCAACTCACACATCGAGTACGTGCACGAATTCTGATTGAAGGCTTCGCCAACACTACCCGTGTGATCGGAATTGTGCTAGCAATTCTCTTTATCTCACCGGAGTATGGTATTTATTCACTTGGATTACCTCAGGTAATTTTCTTTTACGTGGTTATTTTTTAGACGTTGACTGAATCAGTAAACAGCCGTCATCAAATGAAGATATTCTCATGAATTTCGTGCCAATTAAGACACACCGACTCATTTTCCCTGCCTAACAGATTTTACATGGATCGGTACTGTTTCTTACCTACTTGTGCTATTTTTCCTACGTGCTACGAGAGTCTGCTAATTCCGAGCACGGACCGGAACCGGTTGTACGAACTTTTCGTGAACTCTTCCCGCGAATCCGTCAGGTACGATTTCCTTGTATCTAGTGTTGCAACGAGGCCTGCCTTTGTAACTGATCTTAAAGTCATGCTTCATGGCATATCAGACAAATACTTCGCATTCAGAACTAGTGCGTTGTCTTTTCTCGTTTGCTTCCATTATTAATGAAATAACAGTGTACACCATTTTTCAGGAAGGGTGCCGCGGGCATCAAAGAGCTGCCAAGCGGGGAAGTTAACCGACGGCGGGAGAATTGGAATCCACGATCTTCATGTCCAAACGCCACAACCTTATCCGGTCGACCACCACCGTCTTATTGTCCCATAAGACAGTTGAATTAAATACAGATTTTCTTTCAATATGAACAGCCTTGTACTAATTAACCTCTCGTTGTGCCAAGATAAGAAAACTTTTATTTGTTTGACTCATTCACGGGAAATCTCTGCCTTTGTGGAGCGTCTCCACACAGATGTGCACTCATTGACCAGCTGCTCGTGAAATAGTGAGACAATATGGATCCTGTTTCTAGCTATGCATAATTGATCATAGTCCGGGATCGTGAGTTTTAATGCCCTTCGAAATGTCTAGAAACACTAGTCCCGAAACGCGTCAAAGAGCCGTATTCAATGTCGCAGTTCTTTTTATTCAAATTTTCCCATGAGTAAACTCCCTATATAACTAGTAGTTCTTGGATTACTTTGTATATTTTGGTTTACCTCTGTTACAAATGAAGTATATTGATTGCTGTGTGTTAATTACAGCCTTCAGTAATACAATTCGGGATTTATGGATAGCCAGCTGAAATTCGTACCACCTCGCTTAAATACCTTCAGCGCCTTCTACAGAAGACCTCACGAATTTCCGTTCTTCCGAGGCTGAGCAAAATGCCACCAAGAATTCCGGTTTTGTGGATTTATCTGATCAAATCTTAGTGAGAAGATAGAAAATACTTCGGACGCACTACCAAGTGTGCAGTTCCCTCGGCTGTCCTCAACGCCCACGCGGCCACCCTGGTAGGACAACAAGCTGCCCTAGCTAGAACTCGTAAAATTTATAAAGTAGATGTGTGTAGCATCTTGGAAGGACGCATACAAGATCCTACTTCCATAATCATTCTTAGCAGCCCAGGTGCAACCTTCGGCCTCCAAGTACCTCAGCATGGTCGGGGATGAGTGTCTCAGGCCCCGAGTCGTTTACTCCCTCTGTGTCCTTGTCGAAGTGCTCTCTAATGACCGTACCCCTCAAACAGCCTCTGTTGTGGAAGTCCTGTGCGCATATATATATTTATATATCCAAGGGACGGTTGGAGAAAATAGGTGATGCGGTTGAATGCCGCAGTTAGTTACGTTTTTGCTTTCTATATCATCTACGTGATGGTGTTCGACGTATCATTCCACAGTCGATCTTTCACTATTCCTCATCTTTTCTCTCTTTTTGATAGATGGGTGCTGTGAGGTACCAACCGAGACCAGAGCATGTGGGTGCAGGTTGATTGGTTGCTAAAACAAACTGAACTGAACGTCACAAGAACAGTCTAATTGTTTAATAGTATCTTGCTTTGCTGTTTGCTTTATCATTCTTTCTTGTTTGATCCACGACAGATCTCTTTCTCTAAACTTATCATCATTGTTCTATATCTACAGCCCGACGGGCTCAGTGCGGACAGAAACCAGACAGTGATATAACCTGTCTTCGTAGCATCAGTGGTCCGATTAGACTCCAGGTGCAATTGCTTCCGGAATAAAATCTAACATAACCCCTCGGCAGATGAGCGTCTACAATCCTTAACCTTTAATGCCTTGTGATTCCAACCGCTTCATCGCAACATCGTCTACTCAGAAACAACGGGAACAAAAACTATTGTTTAGACCGATAAGCTATCTAGATTGTTATGACGAAAAGATGCCTAAAGGTCCCACGGATTACAAAACTTATGCACATTCCTTAGCGTCTATTCTCGCATGATAACAAGGCTGTTTCCGTAATCATCTCGTTCTTAAATTGAAAAAGACGGTGAGATCGGTCAGCCCTGATGATACGAATTCAGTCCCTATTCAATTGGCCGAGTTTTAAGACCCAATAACATACACCTAAACTAATGATTGCCGCTGCAAATCCCCTACCATACTCTGATGATACTGCGAAGACAATGTTCAAAAATCGACAGTCTTCGAATGTCCGTCCTTACTGGCTGTTTCTGAAACAGCAGAATCCATTTTATCGCTGCGGTGAAAAATCGACCTCAGACCGATAACCGGGTATCGCGTCGACGCCCAAAATGTCTCATTCCTGTAAATCAACCTAATCCTCTGTATACCCAAGGACACTTCTTTCGATACACGGTAACCAGTTGATATTTAACTTCCCAAATCACAAAACGTATCTGGTATATGCGGTTCTCAAATGTTTGCATCTTTTATTCACAACAGTTTGCTGCTGATCGCCCTGCGTTGGAATTAGCCAAGAATCTTTTCGGGCAAGGAATTCTCAAGCAGATGCTCACAGAGGGTAAGATGCTCTTCATCATCTCATAGTGACTATTACTAACGGGTTCCCTCGACGAATGCTACATTTCGATTGTATTTGTCAATTTCCTTAAAATCGTGGATTAACACCTTTTCCCCACGATTTATTGTATTGTATTGACTTTTGCTTACGAAAAATAATGTCCCACTTCCGTCTAAGAACGTGAGGGTAAAAAATAAAAATAGGAAAAAATTTACACTCATCACATAGTAAGAACGTGGAAAAAAAACTCATGGAGGAATAATCAAAGCACATTATGATAGGTTGCTCAGGAATTCGGTTAGAACACGGTCACGGTGTGTCAAAATGCGTGCTAAATATGGGAAAGTGGAGTTCATATAGATATTGATTCTATAGGGTATGGAAGGAAAAGTAGATCGTGTAGAAATATGAGAGCAGCATTTTGAAAGTCACCTGCGAGAGGAATGGAGAGCTCATCCATGGTAGATAACAAAGGATGAACCGTTAGGCTGAGCACTCCAATGATCCGTTCAGCCGGCCACATGCTGACGTATTTAGGCCGACATCTGTAGCTACGAATTCTTGGGAGGTTTCTGTCGACCCCTAACGGAAGTGGAAGTAGAGTCGAATATTCGACTTCTGACGAAGGGAAAAGCAGCCGGTCTCGACGACCTTCCCCAGTTCTGATCAGATTGAGTGGGGAACCTCTGATGTAATCACTTACCTCCTTGTTTCATGATATTTAGAACGAGGAACGTATTCCGTTACGGTGGGGTGAATCACTGATTGTATCCATCTTCGAGAAAGGCATACGGAGTAACTGTAGCAATCATCGTGGCATTAGTTTATTCCCGATAGTTACAGAGCTCTTAGCTTCGATAATGCTGCGTCGTTTGACTTCGATTCGCGAGAGTAATATCCGGATTTCGTTCAGGTCGAGGTTGCATTGACCAAACATTCACTCTCCGACAGTGAGTCGCGAACAGTTGCAATCGTGTTGTCATTTTCTATCGAATCAGAATGATTGAAAACACGTGCGTTTGTACAGTTAGACTGTGTTCCGTGCGTTGGCTAAAGCAACGTTTTCTCTTGTCCCACCTGCGTATGTCCGCTTTTTCCCCTGGATCTTCACTCTTTCTATTGAAACGTGTAACTCGGAGAAGGCAGCGGTCTGTGAGGCTTGCCTTGCTGTTTATCGCTAAGTTGTGATGTTGATGATAACGTTCAAAGAATGCGTAGAATGAAAGAATTTCACGAGCACATTTATCACATGCTGATAAGAGCTGATTACATTGATTGAATGACAACTCACTTAGTCGTATGAGAAACACTCGCTTAATACTTGATAGCCCCCGGCGAAGAATTTCAAAGTCATTTCTAAGTAAGGCCGGAAAAATAACAAGGGAACAGTAAGCAAAGATCGGAAAAACACCTTGGTATACAAATCGAGGGATGGTGCTTTGTTTCACCTTGTAGTGCCAAAACTTCCTGATTTGAAATGACAAACTTCGGAGAATTTGTACACAGGTAGAAATGTGAGCAGTCCACTTCAGATTTTTATCACTAATAACTCCTAGATATTTCACAGAATCAACCCTGCTAAGTGTTTTGAGTTGATGGAAGAAATTTCGGATGGGTAGGCCGACCGAGAGAGAGAGAGAGAGAGAGAACAGACATTCGAAACATTTAGATGTGTTGAGATCTAAACCAGCTCGTGCGGAGAAATCGTAAACAGAAGATAGGTTGTTGGAAAAACTTTGAAAATCATTGTTGTTCGAACCGGCTTGAGAGAGAGCAACATGATCAGCATACTTAGACAAATGACACGGTGGGCTGGTTGATAAGTCATTGATATAAGTAGAAAAAAGAAACGGCAAAAGACCAGCACCCTGAAGCATTCCTGAGTTGTTACTGAACGGTTTTGATGTTTTACCGTCCATTCGTGTGGACTGGGTTCGGTTAGTAAAGTAATCCGACAGCCATGGAAATGAAGGCGTTGGACAACCAAATAATTGCAGTTTGTGAAGCAGAAGAGACCGTTGGACCGAATCAAATGCCGACGAATAGTCTAGAGGGGCGCAACGCACATATTTCATCGATGCGTTTTGGGACTCTACTTTATTCTTCTCCATTCAAGGAGCGTAGTATTCGCATTATGAAATTACCAGCTTATCGAAGTTGTAGTGCCTCGCGTACGTTTTCCTGTCGCTTGGTTATTGTTCACAAGTTTGTTTTACTCATTCGTCAGCTGTTTTTTGTACCGAATGATGTTTCACTATCTCACCTGCGTTTCTCCCTTCTTACGACCGCATCCCATTTCATCATATTTCAGGTGAACGATACTTAATCAGTGGATTTCACTTGATTAGCTTTACCGATCAGGGTGAGTAGTGATTAATTTTACAAAGTTCCCAATGATCAACCTGGGACAAACTGTTGTGAGCAGTCCCAATTTTTCGGTTATTTTGGTCTACTGAGTCACTTATCAGTAGTTAGTGTGTCTGTTTCAATTGCATACCGCTAAATCCGCCTCTGGTAATCCTTTGAATTCGATTTTCCATTAGCAGAGGGCCAGCCCTAATGACTAACCTCCCATTGGCTACAGACTAATCTCTCTTTTACATGGCGCTGAGTGCATGGGTAAGAAATCAATTTAAAACTCAGTGGGTCCCTCAGTTTCCTATGCGTACGTCGTTAATTAATTAAGTTAATTCCTAAAAGTAGAATCATCGCAATTCACTCCTTCAAACATGAAATTAATGCGCGGCTATTCCATCGTTGTTTTGGGTCGTTTTAATGTATAGTTGTTCGGTTCCAACCCAATGTACCAATTACGACTAGGTCATCACTAAACGATTTCCCTTCTGTTAGTACAGCGAGTGCTTCGGTGCCGATCTTTTTCAACTCCACCGGTAAATTTCACAGCATATCAACGTTGCACTCTTCGTAGTTCACATTTGTTGTTCCAACTAATTGACATCTGTTTATTTCTTTCTAGAAAGCTATATTAGCACATTATCATGATGCATGCTAGTCCTGTCCGTTTCAACAACGGTCATCCATAATATCTTATTAAGAATCACCAGGTTGATATTTTCATTTCTGATAGGCATTTACGATCTGGTTAATAACTTGGGCTCTACGGCTGCCCGACTCCTATTTTCACCGATGGAAGAGAGCTGCCATTTTGTATTCAATCAGTGCCTTCTTCGAAATGCCCGACCGAACGAACAGGATCCAGTAAGTTATGTTTCCACTTTATATTACTTACAAATAAGCATACGCGATTGATTATCATATAAGTTTGCCCTAAATCAAACCTTCGTCATCTGTATTTTTTACGAATACAATGCAGACTCTAGTGCGAGACGTGTTCCGACTGCTACGTACAGTTCTGCGCACTTGCAGTCTTGTGGGTTGGATTGGAGTTACTTTTGCTCAGGCGAATTCTTGTCTTCTACTATACTTGTACACCGGATCCACTTTGGCAGAGAATCGAACCGCCGTCACTTTGTTACGCCTTTATTCGGCCTATGTCTTATTGCTCGCTTGGAATGGTTCTACGGAAGCGTTTCTCAACGCAGCGATGTCCACGGTGAGTTTATTTCTCAAACAACCGATTCTGTGCAATCAAGTTGATTGAAAATGATCGAATTGCAAGTCTCAGTGCATGTTCATTTGAAAGCACTGATTGTCCGGACGGAAATCAACTGTCTTTTTTTGCTCATCATTCGGCTTAGAAGTGCGAACTTTAGTGACCAAAGGCCCGCTCTGGGCTTTGGATTTCGTGCGCTAGGAAAAATTGGGAGGCCCAAATTGTTAACGACTAAACCCCGAAATGAAAGCCATCCCCTACCCTCAGCCTCGAGCAGCATCAGGTAGCATTCTGCTCTGCTCTTCGTGTGCACCGGAAGCACTGATACCAAAAAGAGTGTAATGTATTTTTTCTATCAAGTACTCTGAATGATGGTATATGGTATGATTAGAATCCAGAGTCATTATTTGGTGTAGCCGCTAGTAACTAATAGTAGTAATTGTATAGATGTAAAGGAAACGTTCTCCACCTCTGATTATTTTACTTTTGGATTAGTCTATCACCACTTGTAAACGAGGTGCGGTAAAAAACAGCGTTATTTTACCTCTAAGCCAGACAGTTTCTTAATTCTTTTTTGTAGAACGAACCATTGGGTAGTAGTCTTCAGAGTGCTAAATGATCATGTTCGTTTGCCAGTAGATCTTGTGGTGTGAGGAATGAAAATAACATGATAAGACAAGTTCTGTGTACTCAGTTAAAGTTCGCCAGAACATTTTCCGGATGAAATATCATCACGTTCATTCAGAATACGCATGAGACTTAAGTCAAATGCAACTGTCCGTGGAGGTTACAGTCATTTGACCAGTTCGTCTTCAAATATGAGTATCGGCAGTAGCCGTTCGAATAATTCTTATGTCAGTAGTAGGAGGTTATATTTTTTCGTGATGATTCCTAACA
>LUCM01003614.1:0-16998 GCA_008360955.1 Fasciolopsis buskii | reverse complement strand
TTAAAATGGTGGAAACGACGAGTTTGAGTCACACGAAACTACTAGTCCGCCAAATCGACTGAAGAGAGCATACTTCTTCCCGTTGCCTGAGCATCCTGTGGCCAAAGTAACTTTCGGTTCGGGAATCTAAACTACGAAACCTTTGCCGTGAATTCCGTGATCTGACTCGAATTGGGTCTGAGATTATCTGAACTCTTGTGACATCTGCGCTAAACCGCGTCGTGGCCTGATAGCTCCAACCAGCGGGATCGTGATCAAAGAATTTGTGAACGCAGTTAGTGAGGCTGTAATAAATAGTGCACAGTGGCAAGTGACCAAAATTGTATTGCTCCCGAAAGAGCGTTCTCGATTATAGCTAAGAATGCGTGACTTTGCTTCGAATTCCATCAGACTCATGTCTGCCATAATCCATTCGGTTGCCCAACTGATAAGGGTATACTGGCTGGTGCTTCAGTGGGAAGCCCTGAACAGGACAAAATTCGTGGGTGACCTACTCGCCGGAAAGTCATGGTGGTAATATTGATCAAGCGCGATGTCTTCAATAGATGGTACACATATAGTTTTGTAAGTAAAGACAAAGCATTGATAATAATAATAATGCGTATTGCTTGATTTGCAAGAGGCATGCGCAAGGCAAAAGCAGCTTTTTCGGGGATGATAGAGAAGAAAGGCCAATAACAGAAATCAAAAGGGATAAGCGAATTAGTGTGACATTGATTTATTTGGAACGTTTACCGGAAGGTAGAGTCAGATTCTGCTTAGCAATGCGCAAAGCAGAAGTATGCCAATCTGAAATCAAAACTGAGTAACTAGTTTCCTAGGACTTTACAAAGTTTTCCTGGGGCTGTTTGCATGCAGTGGACTGCGAGTCATTTCGTGTTTGAGTACGCCAAATGTACGTAACCCTGGTGCAAAACATGACCGGATCTCAATGGCGAGTGCCACGATATGAACGGAGTCCTCAGACGACAACAGCGTTACTTAATGGGCAGAAAAATTGAGTTTAGGGGATGAAGAACGATGAAAATATGTTAATTGGATAAAAATAATCAAAATCTAGCGGAACGTCGTTCAAAGTGGAGATGTTTGTATTTAACAGCAATAAAAGGCCTATAAATTGCCGACGAATGTGGAGGAAGACCACCAAGATTATCTGAAAATATTTGGGGATATTCTATGAAGCATTTTGTACAGAGAATGTGATACTCACGAGGCTGATGACTGTATTCATATGCGGTTGGCGGTATACTAGACTAAGGGCTGCGTTGGAGAAGAGAAACTTTCTGCATACACATTTCTTAAATGCACTAGTAAAAAATGTCTTCTACGCTGTCATTTTTGTTGTCGCAGCTTTTGATCTTATCCGGAAGAATGGGTGGCTAATTTGAGGAGGTGCGCCAGCCGTACCAGTGACGGTAGCATCTGTGATTTGCCAGATCGCAAAAATCCATCTGAATTAGGATATCCAAGGCAATCAGCTTTACTGTCAATAAGGCGAGCGAAGGTGGATTTGCCCAGCTTGCAGGAAGCCCATAAGAAGTGCCATCCTGGAGAATACTCATATAAGCCAGAGGCAAACCTTGCAGCTAGGGAAGCATCCAGTTGGGTAACAGAATAAGATGGGTTACTAAAAGACGCAGAATCTAAAGATAACTATTTGCTCAAATAGAAACAATGGTTTTGGTTATGCCATTAAAGGAAAAATCTACTGGCGTTGGCTCTGCTGACCAGATAGGGCCTGAAGCAAAGAAATCCTCGGAGAACGTGTGCTTTGATAGCGGTAAAAAGGAGGTATTGTCTCAGGGGGACAGAGGCAAAGGATAAAAGCGAACCAGTAGTGAAAAAGCCAAATAAAGGGGTTTATGAAGAGGGGGAGCGGGTACACATACATAAGAACCCAAGAAGTGAAAAAGGCTGCCGGCCCGGACACGAGTAACTCGGAAATAACCGCAAGGATGAGAGATGTGGAACAAGCCCTACATCGGATGAGCCAGCAGCTTAATAGTGAGCACAAAATCCAGCGATACTGCATGTGGTACGAGCAGCAAAGTTGTAGCGCATGGGATGCCAGAGCCCTTTATAAAGGAGGGGAAGCAGAGGGAACGGACGGTAAGGTACTGTGTAATAAATCTGCTTAAAGAAGTAGAAATACCGTAGCAAGTAGTTATAAATGGTACTGAGAATCCACAGCCCGTGCCGCAGGGCTGGAGGCGAAAGTAGTGGGTGGGCGCACAGTGACCCACTAAGTATGGGACCGACACCCGGAAGAACCAAATTAAGAATGCTGCGAGTGCGGGGGCGGCGATGGGGCCCTCGACTGTGATGCGAAAAAAGGGCGAGGGCTTCGGGCTTAAGTTGCGAGCACATGACAAATACGACCGTTCAGCAGCGAAAAGAACTTCGAGGGAGTTATATGGCTGGCATACACAAATGCTGCAAACGTGGGTAATAGGTTGCCGGAATTACAGTTAAGGAGTGAGTATAGATATGGTGGCTGTCGCTGAAACCCGCTTGAAGCCGTCGGAGGGGAAAAAATGACTAACGGCGCTGGAATAACCATTCTCTAGAATGGATAGAAGAAATGGAAGAATAGGAGTGATGCTGATCCCGGTGGAAGAAAAGCACGATGAGTAGGAGGCCCATAAACTGGATACCTCAAACATAGAGGCTCTAGAAGTCAACACTGCGACTGGTGGCTCCAGGATCGTTGCTGTATGTGTGTTCGCAAGCCCAGGGTCAATGCCGGCGGAGGAAAGGGAACTATTTCTCTTGGTTGCAAGGTCCACGGACAAACTTCTCATACTGCGGGAATGGCTAGACCTGTTAGAAAGCCCTGGATGGTAATTCCGTGCATGAACTTCTTCAGTTCGTGCAAGTAAATGAGATGGTTCAACAAGTTACGCAAGCGGCTAGATAGAGATTAGGCCAAGTATCTTCACTCCTTGAGCTGGCGCTAAGGAGAACATCGAGGGAAGAAGAGTTGGAAGAACCAATAGATAGGAGCGATCACACCATAATCCGCATGCGACTGAGTCTGCAAGGACTGGTAACCCCCAAGAATACGGCAGGAACTTCTCAAAGGTGGATAAAAGTAGGCTGCTAGACTTGGTGGGCAGCAGACAGAGGTAGCAACTACTTGGATAGTCACTGAGAGACAATGAAGAGCAACATGTTAGCAACAACACTTAATTAAACCATCCACAGAATCAGACAAAAGGGCTGCCGCCATGGTGGAGGAGTAAAATCCCGAGAGCCAGAAAGCGGAATCCTGGGGCTTTCATGTGAATTGAGGATACACGTGGCTATAGAGATTACCCGAGGTACATACCGGAGAGAAAGAGGATGTAGCGCATCCAACGACAATGCTGCCTACGAAGAGCGGATCGCTTGGGTTGTTAAGATCAATCCAAAAGGCCATTACAATATTGCAGTCTAAGGCAACCTTGCAAAAGATCGAGGGTGAAGTGAAAAATCACAAGAGAATTCGATGGACCATCAGTCAGAAGAAAGCCAATCGCCCGCTGGAATCTTTCTAGGCAGTGCATAGGCGAGATCAAGAGACACAGGACAAACAATAAGCCCCGTCACCCTCATGACGGAGATGCCGGGCGGGGCCATCATGGGGAAAAAGTGTGGGGCAGCCAGAAAAAGTGACGCGTCGAAAGCGGCACGGCTTAATGTCGTCCACCCAGCGATAGTAAAGCCGCTGACGGTGGCCGTGTCGAAAAGTCTCACCCAGCGCTCTAATTCCTCATTGGACGAAGGGCGGCTCCCCGTGGACTGGTTGACGCCGACGGTTGAACCGGTCATAAAATCGGGGAGTTAGATAACTATGGACCAGCGAGTTGGACTGGAAAAGTTTGAAAAGGCCCTTCGCGACAAGATGGTCAGTAGCCTGGAGGTCAACAAGTTAATGAGGGTGGAGTAACATTATTTTTGGCCCAAACGTTCTTGTCTGACCAAGTTGATGTGACTCCTGGGCGAAGTAACAGCTAGGAGTGACAGGTGCGACAGAGTGGAAGTCTGCTATCTGAACTTTCCGAAGGCGTTTAATTTCGTGAACCAGGGGCTGCCTGACCAAAAGATGAAAACTAAGGTGAACAACTGAATAGTACAAGATCTGAGAAGTGGATCTTTCAGGGTGAGGTTCGGGAAGCGGCCATCAGATAAGAGATTGCTGAACAGCAGTAGGCCTAAGGGCCTATCTTGGGGCTACTGCTCATCCCGATTTGTGCCATCCACATGGTAAATAAATTGGAGAATCCGCGTCTCATGCTTGCTGAGGAAACCAAACGACTGGGGACGGCAAATAGTGAGGCTGTGCAGAAGGATCTAGATGAAGTTTTCCGGTGGTCGTTAAGATGGTATTTTCCGTTGAACGTGAGCAAGTTCCAGCAGCTCACGAAGTGAGAATCGAATCCCCTGGCCGCGTGGCTCCCCTTGGGCTTCTGGTCATGAAGGAACAAATGCAAAAAGCATTGGACCTCGGGATACTAGCGAGCGCAGAATTCAAAGCTGGTATGCCGTGAGATAAAGTGGTCAAGAATGCAGGGTGCGCCTTGCGTCATTAGAAGGGGAATGTAGGATCTAGATCTCCTGAGGTTCTTCTGTCGTTATTGAAGACGTTTTTCCGATCGCACTTAGAATTCTGTGTCCATGCATAGAGAACGTATTTGCTGAGGGATAAGTAGCTGCTGGAACAGATTTGGCGTGTTTTCGTATGCTGGTTTGTGCATTTGAAGCACATGGGATATGAGTAGATGCCAGGGCAGCTTGGCTTGTACCCCCAAGAGAGGCGTAGGAAAAGAGGCGACTCAACACAAACCTTCATGCTAGTTAAGGGCCTGGCCAAGGTCCGGGGTTTCCTTAAATCCCTGTTTCAGACGACGGGGAAAGAAACACCATGAAGGAACGGCAAAGTGATCGTGCGAGAGCATGCAACCACCGTTTGGCATGCGAGTGCAGAATGGCTGGAACAAGCTACTGTAGAACGTGGTCGAGGTGGAATCAGTGTGAAAATACACGGGAATACTACAGAATGTATGGCTAGCTATGTTTAGAGAGGAGTGTGTGGATTGTAAGGCCTATATGGTCTAGAGCAAAGCATCTAATTTTTCCCCCTTTGAGGTGAAAAAATCGAAGTCGGAGTTACATACAAAATTCGCACTTTCACCTTAAGAACTAGGGGGGGCTTCCGATCTCCTATTATAGGAACATAGTCGGATCCAAGGAGCTCTCGATGTATGAACCGGAACGATCAGGCATGTTGCAGTATGGTCCTATAACCTTTCCGAAACTGCGCTCTGTTGTGCGACTACGGGCATTGAAGGCTAGACCCGGTATTGTGTTGCGCCGGGACGCTAGTGTTTTGTTTCCAGCCTTGATTTATTAACGTGTTATTGTTTGATGTCTAGTACTGACGCCTTATGCTCCAATGTTGCGTGTTTTGACCAGCCCAACTGGGAGACAACTAACTTCATGGTGGACGAGAATTTCGGCGCTCAGTGTAATGAGTAGTGCTTCTTGATAGATACGGCCCTTGCACTTTATCTATTCAAAAGAATGAATTAAGTAATATACCAGTCAGGTAATCTGCTTTAATCGGTCGACCTATGTTCTCCCGTTGCTAACTACCATCAAATAGTATGTTTCTGTTTTGTCGTTATACTTCGCCTGGATCATGTGAATTCGTGTCATTTTTTTGGTTGTTGCCTGTTTGATTTTACGGTAATTAAATTCACTTATAATACAGAACCGCGTTTTTGCCGTTGCTTTCGCACGTGAATACATATGAAACAGCCTTTAATCCGTTATTCGCTAAGATCTAGTTGCCATCTATAACTTTCTTTGGTGATGTCAAACAGTAGAGCCGTGTAGTTCATAAATGCATGAGTCTATTAGGACCACTTGAATTGAGTTGCAGGGTAATTTCACGGACAGGGTCTGTGTCGGACTTAGTGGGCGTTATGGCTCCCCAAACTCCAAAAATTTATGGCAAGAAAGTCCCGATAATTGTCTGATTCTAGGCATTTCAATGTGTCTTAAGTTACGACACATTGATCAGCGGTGGCCAGGTTTATTGAAAGGTCAGAAATTCAAATTTTGGATCCGCAAGCCCCTTTGATGGCAGGTAGTTACCTGTCATCACCCGGCTTGTCACCACGTATGAGCTAATGAGCTGCATGTGGTTCGATGCCACTCCAGTTTTCAGACTGACGGTTGCAGGTTCCTTACCTCATTTAGTGGGCCCTAGTGGCTATGGGGCATGCCTTTTCAACTCCACTCATGCTTCTAGCACGTCATAGAAAATCTACATCATACTTTTTATTGTGAATGGTGTAACGCTAGTGACATCGTTGTTGATAATTCAGCGAATTACAATATCTTCCATCAACGCCACGTCGTCAACTATACAAAAAAAAAAACAACACGCATAGATTTTTTGCCACACTTCGTCGCCCGATCGGGATACTTGCGAATATGTCCCACTTTCTCAACGTGGCGTTCGAGGTTATCACCGTTTGGGAGTTCTAGCTGAACAGTGAAGGTGCAACGTGAATCTACTTCACAAGAGTGTTGTTTATGAATAACACTGTTGCGTTGGAACGGGTGTTGCAGACTTATTGTGGGAGTCAGTTATCAGTAATAATTACTACTACTACTGTACTACCATCGGCCTAGTTGCGATTAATGAACTAGTTTAGTACTTTTTATCACAGACACACCTGTAATGACCTTAAACTACTAGAATTACCTCTTTACCATTGCTAAATCGATGTTACTTTGTTTTTGTTTTTCTCTTATTTATCTTCTTCAGGCCGACTCACTTAACTACAGAAATCCCGAGTGGCTTTCTTTTTTTTTGGTGGGACCATGATCAACCACTAACAAGATATCTTTTTTCCTTTTTAGCGAACGTCTTCGTGAGCCGCTCAACCCGTTTTCTATTTCATCTGGTAAAATATGGGTTTATTTGGTGAAAAAACTGATTCACGTGAAAAAATAAGGAAGATGGTGTCTGTTGTTCGCAGACAGAAGTATCGTATTCAGCGAGATATTGACGCTCTTCAGCTGCAAAACAAACGTGTCGCGGCCGACATTAAAAAGCGTGCCAAAGGCGGTCGCATAGATGAAGCTAAAATCCTCGCACGAGAACTGGTTAACTCTCGCAAGGCTGTTTCCAGGCTGTATGCTACGGGCGCACATTTGGATTGCCTAATTTCCGAATTAAACTGTCAGGCAACAACCAACAAACTGGCCAATGCCGTACAGAGCTCAACTTCGGTGATGAAATCTATGTCTGCCCTAATGAAAGTGAGCATGCATGTCGTTACCTTAACAACGTGGAGATAAAATTCCAATTCAAGGAATCCTTGATCTAGCATTTCAGACTGCTTAATTGGTGTCCCAATTGGTGTTTATGGATTCAGGTTCAAATAATCGAGCTTTCGCTGCATATAAAACAAACTAGGAGCAGATCCTCAGTTTTTCTAGCCACCGTTTTTCGATTTTTCCATTTGAAAAGTTTTTCACGCTCGCTCATTGTATTTGACTCTGAATTTGCTCCAATAATTTGTGCGGCATACCTTAATCCATCTTACTTTCACCCACACTGGTAAATCTCAATCCAGCTTTCCGTGACTGATCTAAGTGAATTGAGAGTACATTTTTTAAGGAACTTGTTTAGTTTTGGTGTCGACTTACATGGGTTGGCGAAAGTGGACAGACAACCGGTGAATACCTCGACATCGGCTGTTTTGCGACTATTAGTTCTCAGCTATTGGAAACGGCTCATCAGCTAGCGTCATCTATCGATCAACTGGCGTATATTTATCGTCCGTAATATTTCTCGTATTTCGGAATCATGCCAAAGCCGTTTCGAACTGTTATTCAACTAACTTATTGAAATCTCGTTCACGAATCCGTGAGGAGTGGTCCATCATATATGAGTACGTTTGTTCTGGGCACTGTAAGGTGTGCTACCTGTGTTGATTTCAAATGCCCAAATAGAAATACATTGGTCTTTTCAAAGAGTAATATCTGCCTGTATAATTCGAATGAAGCAAAGAATTCTTTTCGATTTTTCATTCTCAAGCTTTTGCAATGATGTGAGTTTAGACGGGAAATACTAAGGGAGCCATCCCTAGAACAACAAGATGCCGATTTAATCTGACTAGGAATGTTGTGTTGATGAGTCAATAGCGATCAAAATTCGCAGTCCTGACCTGTGTAAATAAAAGCAGTTGCTCCACAGTTTACAGCTATCCTGGTCGAAAAGTGTCGCTTTACCAATATATGGAGTAACTTTATTCCCTGTCGTTGCAAGTTGTCAGGTTTTGTTTCGAACTCCCTCGGTTTTTCCCGTTTGTAACCTGTATATCTTTGTAACAGCTTGTGAACGAATGATCGGGAAGAATTGCTTCATTCGTGCTATTTGATAATTTTTCACAACCTACTATTATTCGCGTTGATATTTTCTAACACAGATCGGATTATTTTTGACATGAATCAGAATAATTGCATGGCGCTTTCGTTGATCAGGATATTGAGAAGCAGTCCAAGTGCCCTGATAGTTGAGTTGTTACACCCTGAAACCAGTGCATCGCCAGTCCGTGTGAATATACTTGGGTTCTTTATTGACGTAAGTGTTTTTCTCTCGGTCTTCTAGATTTCATGTTTCTTGAGGATGGTGCTTTGCAAATTTGCGCGGAATCGACAATTAGACCATTAAGAAGTGAATAAAATACACGGTCGATAAAAAGACATCTTACTTCTCCATAATATTAAAGTGGAGAAGTTTCAGTTGATCCGAGTGACTTTCTTTCCTTGAACGAATGCTTTGGAACAGCCCTGGCTAACTGGATAGGACAGTGAGTGAGTGCACAAAAATTAATTAAAGAAAGTGACCATGTGCATGCATCCGTTGTTACGCACTTGTTCATCGGCTATGGGCTACCTAGTTCAAAAACATCTATTAGAAGTCATTTCAGTGGGATAGAAAATCAGAAAGAAGTTTGATCGGTATTGTATGGTCACCATCGAAGTTGTATCATGTAAGGTTTTGAAGAATATTCAAATGGGCCTATGTCACATCATCGTCTTTTATTTCCTTATGGATCGTGTCCAGATTCAATGATCACATTTCGGCCATAAATGTAAAGAATCGTGCAAAAATGCGATGCGGTTTAGAATAGCTACCACTTCTTTGCCCACTGCTCTACGACAAAACGGCTGCACGGGAATACCCATACACAAAGAGTAATAAACCTGAGTGTAACAGTATGCATGGATTCTAAACGACTGGGAAATTGGCTCTATTTTAAAGAAGTTTCGAGTTGAAAATAATTTACCCGAGTTTATCTGAAATGTACTGCTCTAGAAAAATAACCTCTTACTTGCGAAATGATCAAAATGTTGTACATTATTGAGGCCAAAATGTTTAGTTTCTGGCGTGATATTATTTTTTTCAAGTGACTACTCATTTGTATTCGAAGAATTTAACCCCATTTACCAGTGAGGGCGATTGGATGGAGTCTTTGGATGCAGACAAACATTAAGTTTGTACGAGAGAATGCTGTGGAGACATTGCGATTCTATCACAACGAGATTGCACCTTGACGTAGTACGGTAGTTTACCTACCTCCTCGATCCAAAGAGCTATGCGGAATGGCTTTCCTAAGCTGAAAGTCCAGTCACGCCTGACCAGTCCGTGGGTAGAGGTCAGGCGACGCGCAGTATCGAAGACTCAGTAGGCTGGGCGAAATCTGGTTCTGCACGACCAGTTCGTTAGTTTCTAGAGAAGTCACTCTGGCGAATAAAGAGGGAAGGGAATAGTTTATCAATACACAAACTGCAATTTGTAGGAGTGGAGTACTCGAGGTTTCTCTCGATGATGTTATCGCACTTCACTGGGGAGCTGCCGACCTCCCAAGCTATATCAGTTCAGCCCGATCCGTTCCGCTTCAGTATATGCTTATAGCAAAAGGTTTGATCTGATGGCGGAACATTAATCCACACATCAGGCCAAGCAGGTCGGAGGAAGGACGAAAACGGGATCCTAAGCTCACAGCCTGAAAAAAACTTCCCCTCAGGTGCTTCCATGCTGTACCAATACCCCATTGTGGGTTAGACTTTTAAATCAAAGACTCCTGATGGAATTTTAATGAAAAACTCACGTGGCGCGGGCGGAGGCACGACGCCGCTCACCCTTCCTTAGAAGAACCTCATTAAATTCCGTTCTCTTGATATAGTTGTCGTGCAAGATGCCACGTTAGATTTATTCGTGAAGCTTCAGGAAACAAAATTAAGTGGATTACTGGGACCTCTATGTCTAATCCAATTGGATGCCTTCAATCTCCCTAATTCGTACCAGATACGCTAGGATTCCCAAGATAGATGCATGCTGCATCTTCGAAACACGCATATGATACCCTATGTACATAGTCTTTTTTTTCTAAGCCCCGTCAAAACCTCTGGCTTCAGTCTTCGCATTTCAGGCGGTCCGGTTTCCAGGCGCCGTAGTCATATTGGCGCCGAGATCGCTTTCATCATGAGCCGAACGTACACTGGTAGACTGGGTCCCAGTCAACAGCCATCTTTATGCAGTTCATTTAGGCGGTTCCGTGCGTATAGATAGAAATTGACTGGAATGCCGATATTTGCTCTTCATGTCTGTACGCTGCCACCGGCTGCAGTCATCCTGAGAATAAAGACGTTCTACCTTGACTTGTCCGGATTACTTCAAAGTATGTGTTCAGCGGATTTGGGGCAATTGCTAGTGATTTCATTGTCCAACTAGGCTGCCTTTAGAATACGGGGAAACACATTAGAAGCTCATTTTCTGTCTCAGTTGAACGAATCGACAACCTCATTTGGATGTATTCTGATCACAGATTGTTTCTAGTGAAATCTTGGATTTATACTTCTGGGTTTGTCTCCAGTTCCACTTTACCTAATTAGACCACTCCTCTCCCTATTTACGTTTTCGCTAACCACCATTTACACTTTTATCGGCTCCATCTTAGATCCGCCAAGGGATGCTCTCTGGATGTCTGAAAACCACCCGGGTCGCTTGCTGCTTCACTTGTGTGGTTAATATGTATGCCCCTGAGGTGCCACTCATTTACGCTAATTTTTTGCCTTTCCTTCCACTTTTTTACTTTTAAACTCCGCTTTTCTGCCCCTGCTGATCACACTGACATCGTCTTATCCAAATTTGTTCTGGTCAGTGACCGTCCCTGGCTAACACCAATTTTGACCATAAACAGCGGCATCAAATTACATGGCGCCCTTCTTTGCCTTCACAGCGTTGAAATCAAATTGGTCGCAGTCATCGGTCACCGATCGCGTGGATCAATCGGGGCTTGTCGATCATTCTGACTCACACCCGTGGACTAAGATTCTGCCTTAGTTTGTGCTGGCTTGTGTTTGCGCGTATTCTGTGGTCGCACCAATACGCAAATCACGCGTCCTGTGCAGCTGATTCTAAACGGTGATTGCCGACTCCAGGTCCAGTCGGAGCTTCCAATACGGTTTTCGTCTCAACGAAATCCCCAGAATCCGAGCGAACACTGGTAGTGAATCAAAGAAGCCCTGCACTCAGAAGCAACTCCTACGCAGGACTTCTTGTCACGTAAAATTTAGAAACGATGAATATACTCGGCCTTACTTGCTCTGTTGGATGCTCGCGCGCCCATCCCTCCGGATGCTATGAACGCGAAGACTAGTTAATCTCTGAAGCACCAGCTGACCAAACGTCTGAGAAATGACTGGGGACATTGATGGATAGGGTGATTGAAAAGGCTGCGGCTGTCGGTAGTAGTAGCACTGTTTAGTGACTGATTAGGACTGCTACTCCACCGAAGCCGAGTGTAACCGAAGTGACTCAGTAGTCCAATGGCACACTGATTCACTCAGGAGCGTCGGCTGATGGGTTAGGCGGAACATTTTAATCAACAGTTTAGTCAGCTCAAGGGCACAGTGGAACTTCCACTTGCGCCTACAGGTGACCTAATGCAGATGGATACCACTCCTTTATCCAAAATGGAGGTGGTCAGGGATACCGGTTCTCTAAAAGGGCAGGAGGCAGCTGGATTAAACCGACTATCCTCATCTTTCCTCAGGGATGATGGAGAAGTGTTATTACGGGAGTTAACAAAACTTCTGGGATCAATTTAGGCGAGGGAGGAGATTCCTGAGGACGGGTCTGAATGGGTTATTGTGCCGGTTTACAAGAAGGGTGGGAAATCTTGATGTGAGAACCACAGAGGCAATATTTTGGTAAGCATTTCCCCCAAGCTGTTTGCTGTTATTATCCTCCATCAACTATCAAGTGCTCGCAAAAAGTGCATGCATGAGAACCAATCCGGTTTGCATCCCAATCAGGGCTACATTGACCAGATTTTCACTTCGCGACAAACCTTAGAATATAGGCACATGTTTTATAGACCCACAATTTCTGTATTCCCTGCTTTAAAAGCGGTGTTCCACTCAGTTGATCATGGAGTTCTTTGGCGCTGCCTCATTTGAAGGGTGTTCCAGGGGACTTCAGTAGACTTATCCAGTATCTGTATGCGAACCACTGAAATCGAGTTCGAGCTTACGGCAATGTTTCACCCGAGTTCATCAAGGTTGCCCCCTTTCACTTTTTCTTTTCAATTTTGTCATTGAAATAGTTATGCAGGTAGCCCTATTCGCATGTGAGAATAGTGGGATCCATTTCTGCCCAGACAAAAATTGACTTTGAATATCCGGACGATGTTGTGCTACTGAGTGAAGAACCACGTGTGTTTCAGGTTTTCCTCGATCGACTGAGCCATAGTGTAAGTTTGTTTAGATGCATTTTCGCACCTTCGAAGCGTGAAACTGTTGCAGGATTGGGTTAGCTGGAAGCAGGGAACAACTGGGGGGAAGTGGATAGGCTTAATTACTTGAGTAGCTGTATCCCAGCTGGCGGTCGTGTATCAGAAGAAATGTCTTCATGCATGCAGGAGGCTTGGTTGCCATTCACAAATTTGCGGCGGGGTGACATCCGGTTACCGATCAAAGGTCGAGTAAATGCGGCAATGAGGTCGGCTCTGTTTTACGATTCCGATGGACTTTGAGGGCAGAAGATATGCTGAAGCTCTTGATGTTTGAACACCGATGTTTTCGTAGTACTGGTAGAACATGATGGGGGAATATTGGATGAGTAACTAAAAGGTCAGGCGTAAGTTACTTGGTCCTGGGGTCCGGTCTTTAGACCATGCACTGAATCGAAATAGGTTAATTTGGTTGGAGCATGTTTTAAACATGCCCACAGGACGACCGCCTCATTGTACTGTTACTTGAGACAGATAACGGTTGAAGAGTGGTTTGAAGTCAGTAACGTGGGAAAAAGTATGAAAATTTCAACCAGTGTACTGGCTCGTGCCAGTGCAGTTAAACCACGGGGTTTGGGTCCACGAGATCCTCCGAAGCAGTGCTTGGAGACGGTGTGTGGTATGGGCCAATGCCGGAATTAGTAGCGTTCTTGTATTCGAAACCTCTCTTTTTCTGTTTAGTTCCTCAACTTAATAGTTCACAGCCAGTCATTCAGTACTCCTAGTACTTTCTTCTCTTTGAATAGATGGTGCTATGAGGTGGCAGCCAAGACGAGAGCACACTGGTGCAAGGTTAGTGGTTGTGCAGAACGAACTGAACTGAACTTTAGTCCGATGGAAATACGTCGAAGTTTCCCCTAATCCCAAGAGTATCCGTCTGTCCGATCCAAGCAACTTCCGTCCGATTTCTCTGTAATTCTAAGGTGTTCGAAATCATTATCTCCTACCAGTTGCGATCATTTCTAGAAAGTAAAGGACTACTGAGTGATCGCCAATACAGGTTCCGACCGGATTCGTGTCGTTTTCAATCGACTGCACTTTGGACGATGGAAGAACGTAATTGGTGCCGTTCGGTATCTCCAAGGGCTTGGATCGAGGTTGATACCGAGACGAACCGATGAAACTTCTCATTTTCGGGTTTCTACCTCCCATATCGTGGGCAGCAAGTCTCCCCAGTAAGCGAATCATTTTCATCCTAATTGATGGGCTCTATGTTAGCCGTCTCCTGTGAATGTGGGTCTTCCGCAAGAAACCATACTGGAGCCTACCCTCTTCCCTTTATTTATTAGTGAACATGTATCCGATGCATCCAGTACACCCCACCGTTTTGCCGATGGTGCCCTCCTCCATCCTTGCCTTTCTTTGAACCCTTTCCGCCATGTAAATACCAACATTAATCGTAATCGTAATGGTGTCCGTGTATCATTGAATTCCAATCTCGAAGACACCCTGAGTTTCTGTAATGATATTGGTTTCAATGTTTTGAAAAGTTCCCGTCTCTTTATCTTCCTTAGATATCATTCGTTCATTCCTCATCTGTGTTTTGATTGAACATATTTGCACCCCACAGATTCCGTCTCTCTCCTTGATCTGTATATAATTTCTTCGTTCTGTTGGCCCCCTTTTCATATTTCAGCTAGCCCCTCGTGCTGCGCAGAGTTAGCTTTCTGTTCCGCCCCATTCTACAAAACTCAAATACGCCCCGCATTGGAGTACTGCAGCCACGTGTGGAGTGTTGCTTCATCAACTTCTGTTTCTCTGCTTGGTCGAGCTCACTGTAAAGCCACCGACTTGCTTCACCAGTTCTTACACCTTTGACCTCCATCCGCCTATCCCCTTCTCAGACTTCTAGCTATCTTTACAAAGTTTTTGTCTAGAAGTGTCCAACCTCTCTTTCAGTGCACTTTCTTCCTAGAACTTCGAAGCTGTGGGACACCTTCTTTATCTGCTTTTCACCCAATTGCAATTTCTCTCTCCCTTTAAAAGCAGAACCAACCAACTGTTTTATGCGTGAACTTTCCCCACAGTACTCTTTGATGGCATATTTTCTGACTATAGGACGTACCCTTTGTGTTATAAGTCATTTTTTATACAATAGATAAGAATGCAAACCCGTCATAAAGATGCATCGGCCCACTTGGCGCCCTTCACCTTCGCAGGGTGGGACCCCGACTAACCGGCAGTGGCCAAGTCGAATAAGCGTCTATAACCTCAGAAAGGTTAGAAGTTTAAATATCATCCTCCGGTCGCTTTGGTGGTAGACGGCAACTCACTGACGCCCTGCACGTTACCAAATCTGACCTACAAGTTTCAGGGTCACTGTTGCTGATTCCTCTTCGTCCCATGTAGTGGGCTCTAGTGACTATGGGACGTGGCTTTTCTAATGCACTGATGCACACTTAATGCCATGGAGACCAAAGGTTGATATTAGCCACCAGCGGCGCGAATCAGTCAAAAATTATCGATCGTTCTCGTCCTAATTTATGATCTCGGATTGCATCTTGGTCCCTGTGTGTTTTTGTTTACGCCATGCTTGGGACTTCAGTTGACTGAAATCCTACAAACCGACAGCGAACAGCGGCAGGTAGGGCGATTTAGCGAAGTGGAGTAGGCTGCGGTCATCGGAAATAGCCTCATTCCGGGAGTAAGTGAGCTGACCATGGAATTCGGCGATTTTTGAGCACCGCTGTCTGCTTAGGAATGCTGGGTCATGATAGGTGAAGTTGTGCATAGAGCATTGGGTCAGTCGGTCAAAGGAGCACTGAATTTGAGTAGATTAGGATGGTTGCAACATATTACGCGCGCCCGTAAATGGACTCCTTCGGTGTGTGTTGTTCTCCGGGACAGGTAGCGATTAGAAAATGGGCTAAGGATAGTCAGTCCATGATGTGGTCGGCAGATATGAAAACTTTAACGAGTTAGAATGTTGTATTAAGGTATACAAAGCGCTCCAGTGCGGTTAGAGACCTTAGGTGATGTGACTCAATGCTGAGGTCAGTAGCTTTCTTGCGCTGAAGATATTTTCGTTTCCGTTTTCTTTCTTTCTTATGACCTTTTTGATTTTTCTTCCGTTATTATCAGGTGTTGCGGGATAGCAACCAAAATCGTAGCACGTTGGTACACCTTTGGCGGTTATACAAACTAAACTAAATATCACTGGAAGTTTTCGACTGTTTGTTTATATTTCTAGTTCCCAAGCTGAGAGTTAGTATTTTCATTCGCATATTGTGAATGTCTGCTCACCTTTTAAAGTAGGACGACATCATAGATGCTACTTTCATTTTATGGGCTTTCCTATTTCTTTTATTTCTAGATTTCGGAGACTATATGTTTACGCATATAAATCAACTGGCAGCTCGACAGACATCACACTATAAACGAGTTCTTTCATATTACACGATTACAAATGCATGAAAAGAATCTCGCTTCCTATGATCGCGTCTCCGTGGCCTACATATGTACGAAAAATTAGACTTTCCTTGCAACCAGTCAAGTTCAGTAAGCTTTTGTTCGGAAAAATCAACTATTTGATACTATTGACGTCGAGCGGAGTTATCAGCAAACGGTTGTTGTTGACAAACACACGTGTTACGTAATGCGCATTAGATGGAACACTATAAACCAGTAGTCCACTTGTCCTACCTATTCTCTACTTCATCCTGCCTTTAAAGTACCAAGTCCACCTAGGGGGTAACGTCCGGTTTATCTATGCGGCTTTCCAATAGGCATTTTAATTTCGAATCCAAAGTCACGATGGATATAAGCTTGTTCATTGTCCAAAAAATAAAAAACTCAGACATCAATATGGAGACAGGGTGCGTTATTTTGCGCGACTCTTAGTTACCCACACCTGAAGTGACTGTCAAAATAAGTTTAATGATTATTACAAACTTCGTATCAGTTAAAGCGCCTCAGATTTGATTTCATGGACTAGGCGATTCGCACCAAATACAACCCATGTCATTAAGGGAGAAGAATGAAGTTTTGTCGTTGATCTAGCGAGCTCCCCCCACATGGACCTTTCTCTACTTCGATGCACGGTGCGCGTAACAGAAGCCGTGCATCACTGTCTATTTGTTTGTTTCAATCTGCTGCATCGGAATCCTACTATTCTTTTACCATTGCATGGTGATTCCTA
>LUCM01003613.1:0-11899 GCA_008360955.1 Fasciolopsis buskii | reverse complement strand
ATAAGGGCCACTTGATAACGCAATCACTTCACACCTGGCACAGACTAACCACTCCGTGAATGTGGCGCGAGCTTTCCGAACCCCACATAAGTTCAGAGGTCAACAGTCCGGGTTTGCAAATTTTAGCTGCTTTAGCTTTGCATAGGCTGTTGAGGTCCGTCTCCATGGTTCTCCACTGTGCCCCCCAAAATAGTTTGTGGTTGCCTCTCAACTCCCCTGGCCCATCCCCCATCTCAATGCAAACCCTAGACCAAAACACAGTTAAGACAGTCAATACCACATTTCACTTTCCAAAGCGCAACGTTACTTGACTAATCCAATGCCTCCCAGAAAATTCATTCCAAGTGTACTGTCCTATAATTGAATGGTTGCAAATCAGTTAGAACGAAATTGTCCTTCAACTTTTATTCATCCAATATGTTGAATGGAAATTTCCACAGAATTCAGATTCGTTTATTGCAATCTGATATGAATTGACGTTCTACAAAAGCCTCGCCATTACGCACTCCTAGAATTTGAGGAGCGTTACCTTTCATAAACATTTTTCCGGTCTACTAATTTGGAAACCAACCGCTTCCCCCAACGATCTTCCCTCAGGAGAATGCACTAAGGCTGAAGAGATTGCGTTATTCAGCTTCTTCGACGGATAGGCCCGACAAAACTAAACAAGTTAAAATTGCAGAAATCTCCAGAGCTCCAATATATCTTGCTTGTGATGCTCCAAAGATGTGCGGATCTGTTAACCTATCCCCGTGAGTAATTTAACCTTCTCGCTCAAGCGAGCCACGTTCACTAGGGGTTGAACTCCCATTTGGTCTCCCGATCTTCAGGCCTCAAATCTATTGCGCAGCTACACGACAGTATACAATCCCAAAAGCCAGAAAACTTCAACTACAGACGCTCCATGCAAATTCTTCGCGGAGGATAGCTTGCATGGTATGCAGTGCGGATTTGGAATGCGCAGATGGTGCCAAACAAGCCTCGCAGAGGTTATGGGATGTTTTAGGAAGACCTTTGGAAAGACGGTTTTGTTATATGCGATCTCACGGAACTTTTTAAAGATTTTTCATGCAGTTTGGCATCCAAATTTTCAAAGGTTTGCAGGAAATATGGTCGAATAAAGCTCGTAACCTGGCGTCAAACTAGGTGCGCTGTTGATAATTCCTGATGTGGATAAACGGGTTTCCCCGAGTGCCTTATTACCTCAAGCGGGGAAAACATTGATTCATACCAGGTCAAATGCCGCATATCGTTTACATGATTAGTCTTTTATTTAGAATTAGACATTCCCTTGCGAACAGGCCATATGAAGATCTTTCATGACGTACCAACTACGCTTGATACACGAGCACTGAACGCGGGCCTTCAGGGACTACACCTGTGGCCGGTCGTCTTCAAACTTCCTTTCATTGAGGTAAATGCATGACAATAAGTTCTTAGTACGCTCCAATTCAGCGAGTTCTACGTGTGAGGATACACGGTGGCTAACGGAGAATGCGAGAAATCTGGCAAAGGCTGTGATGGAAGACTTGCGATATACAGTTAATTTACCGTGTTAGTCAGAGAGGTTTTGCCCTGGTTCAGTCAGCTTACTGGCACTCTCGACAGACTCACTCCTAACATATTCCCAAGACATTTCTCAGCAACAAACAGGGCAATGCACCCCAGTGAACGTTCAGGCCTAGCCGCCAATCCTGAGTAGAGATAAAATAACTTCGCGAGAGCCCAGCAACGAACCACAGAATACTTTCGTGGTTGTAGGAAGTCGGCCCATTAAGATAAACTGTAAAGCTCAAATGTGCACTATATGGAAAACTGGCAATCCGTATGGGACCTGAGACTATTAAGCTAGATCCTACAATTTCACGGGCCCCTCCACAGACACATCCAAACTAGCGGACCGCACTGACGACAGTGATCATGCAGACAGGAGGAAAACTTGGGTTTAGAGCACAACCAAGTCGGTAATGACCATAAACTTGTCTTGGCGCGCCATTTGCAAGACCGCTAACAGCATTCGACTGAGATCCATATTCGCTACTGATGTTTAACGATCAGATGCCATGGGTCAATTCGGCAGTATATTAGCATGGCTGGTGCAACTGAGTGACTGATTTAGTCCAATTACCGTGCATATATACGTATGCATGTTTATGAGCGTGAACGTTTGTTGAACCTGTTTTATGTTGGGTTGAGGCATTCACCGAACCAGCGTCTTTGATTATTGTGTTCACCCTAACTTCACCGATGCTGTGCGGTCGCCTGAAGCAAATAACGCTGAGACAGCTAGATTAGCACCATGCGCAACTTAAAATACCATCGGGGAAGACGGCTTATTGTACCCAAGAAATTACCGTCACCCTATCAAATGAATCGGAGTGCGGTTGCTTGACATTACCTTACATGTTTAAAAATAGAAATGACTAATCATGGATAAAGTAAAATTACCCGCAGTGGAAAAAATGAAAAGATGAAATAAAGGGTAAAGCTTAAAACTGAAAAATAAATTTGGATAAAACCGAACGAACTTTGTCGGTGAACCCCGGTCGAACAAGAATACCCTTTTTGCGCTCCAGATTTACACAGAAAGGGACGCCCAGACGGCGAATGACGAAGTTTGGCTGGGTGCCGAAAATGTGAGAAAGCGAAAGGTGATAAAATGGTAAATGAGTTACAGAGGCAAGAGTAAAAGAGAAGACGTGCACATTCATGGAAAACAAAGGGAGGACCATTAAAACACTCATCAAAAGAGAGTAGGAGAAAGGGGGAATGAGCGGAATTAAATGAAAGAGAAAGAAAAGGACAATGAGCGATAATTGAAGCGGATGGAGGAGAACGGAGGGGAGTCAATTAAACCTTGAGGATTTCCCATGGACAAACAAGAATAACAACTCTAAATACACAACCCATACCGTTACAAAATCCTATGGCCCGGATGATCGGTTTTAGAACTTGTCTTACGCGTAAGGCTGTTTGGTCTTTCATAAAATGAGAAATAACAGCAGACAGCTATCAACCTGTTGGGCCGTCCAAATTCCTTCTCCCTTCTTGTCAACTACACTCCGTTCTCCGCGTTCATTTTTACCGTCAATGACTCCCGGTGTCATTCTCAGCCGGCTGAGACTAGAACTGAATTCAAAAATTTCCTTTATTCCTTGCTCAGATTTTTGTTCGATATCCCTTGCACTGACGATGAAAACTTCCCAGGTTTTTGCATGCCAAATTTCGCAGTTTGCTATTGAAATACTGGGCCCAGTCAGCAGAACCCTAAGAAGACTGGAAAAGCCTGTCCGTGGGTAAAAGCAGCATAAAGAAAATGGTCATATGGGTGTAGGAAAATAATGCCTTAGGCTGACAATTAGTGTTTCATGAACGGACGGCTTGTGGGAAGCATTCCATGTTTCCTGTTGGTTATTGACAAAGTCTGACATATACGCTTCTTCCTCTTGCTTCTTGCTTCCAGCTGTGTCCACAAGCGAATTCCTCTCAAAATGAACAAATATCCAGCTACTAACACTGAAATCGGAGACTTAGGTCCGTTGGTGGGCCAAGCACCTGCCACCAAATAGCAGCACACCCGAAAACTACGGAGCCTGGCTCTTTCAAGCCTCTAGAACCTCGTGGAACGGATTATAAGAATATGACGACATTTGCATAGTACCAGTAAGCCAAGAATAAAACATGAGTAATGCGCCGAGGCTTCGAAAATTCAGGAAACGGGAAAACACCGCCACAGTAGCCCTGAATGGAAGCTGATCTGAACTGAAACTAGGACCGAACCGAACTGAGGACATTCAAAGCCAATTCTTTCAGCACCTTACCTGGGGTGGAGCAAGCGACACAGGACCAAACTCATGATGGGATGCAGCTGTAGAATTGGATAATAAACTGAACGCACCTAGGATGCTGTGTCAGCTCCTGTAGCCTGGCCCCGACCTATGAAAAGTAACGTTGGCTCCAGGTTGCCTCGTTTCGTTGAGGATTTACGACAACTTTGTTAGGATTTTGTAAGGTTCGAGGTGTTTTAAAGTTGCGGGTGTTTACCGTTGGCGTCGTTTTGCCACGACTAAAGGTTTTCCGTTTAGCACCTTGTTCCGATGTGGTTCATTTAGCCATTTTTTGGTGATCCTAGTTTATGTCTTTCCAGCTTCGGCACGTAAGTTGTTGCTAGTATTCTGACAGTCTACATCCAAAAGGCAAAAATGGTGATGCAAAATTCCGGCGTTAAATTGCATAAATATAGCGAGACGCCTTGGTAACGCAGGATGTAAGTAGATTGCAGCCGACGATGGTCCTTTACCTTAGGGCTTCAAGCGTTGGTACTATCAACCATGCAGCGAAACCTTTAAAAGTGCCCAGATGTACAAACCCATAAGTTCCATAGGTGGTTACGTTCCAATCATCTTTCCACGACGATTCAAATCCGATCTGATGAGCTGATGTTGGTAGGCAATAAAAGAAATGGGCACACGGAACAACAAACTTATTCAGAAGGTACGTGTGTCAGTAAAAATGACAACCTTGAAATTAGAAACCCGTGTTTGGCAAGGGTGAGTGGGGTAAAATAGCAAGGAGAAAATCGGCAACGGAAGACGTTGGTCCTGGCCGAGAGATGGTGAGAAGTTGGAGGTACCACTCGAGCATGCGGTAGCTCTGGTGCAAGCAAAGCGATGACAGCCTGCTTCAGGAGATAATTGTGAGGCTAGCCGACATATGCAGCCTGGCGGAGAGCTTGATCAGGGAGAACCAGACGGTCAACTGGCGAGTAATTCATTTGGGAAGGACCAGCGATGCAACTGGGAGGTTCCGTGCTTAATTACCTTAGAAAAACAAGCTGTTGTGAGCAAATCACTGAAAAGTAATCTTAGGTCTGGTAGACGAAGGGATGAAGTACAAAAAGCTGAGTGGCTGCAAGACCTGCTTAGTATAGACTTCCGCCCAAAATAGTACGACCGATCTATAAAAGCCGCTCAGGAATTTAAGATAAGATTGGATGTGCTACTGGCCGTAGAGCTAGAATATAGGAAAGGAAGCTTGAGATATCCGCCAACGGGTATGGAAAAGCTAGTCACTTTACATGGGGAGTTCAGCCAGCATTATGGTAGGCTTTTCTAAATAAGAAAAGAGCCCGAGAGCGATAAAAAGCCTGGGAAACCGAAATCACCCGGAGAACCGTTGGGTTTGCACACGGAAAAGAAAAAGCCGAGATGGAAAATGCAGATCGGATCCACAAAAGCAAAAGAGTAGAATTCCATAATATAATCGAAGTTGCCCAAACTGTTGTAATCAAGAAAACGTGTTATCGCTCGGCGAAGTGGTCACGCTAATTTGTGGACAGGTTTAACCAACACTTGAAGGATAAAGATGATCGGCCAAATGGTTGGGTGGTAGTAATACTGGCGGACCAATTGGGACAAAATGGGACTTTGTTCAACTGCCGATCATTCGACTAATTAATTGCAACCCGATCAACCTGGGAAACTTGTAACCGGTCATTTCTGTGCATACAAGCCCGGTTGCTACTTTGGAGACATATAGGGAGTTCATTAAGTTGCCGGAGAACACCAGGACCGATGGACAACTATTCCTGTTCGCGAATTTTCATCCCTCGGAGGTTAATTGCAAAATAATGGACGTACCGTGGAATTCTTCGAGAATGACATTCCTGGGGAGCTCGCACAATTGCGGGCTCTGTCACAATTTTGGGGAAGATATTCCATGAAGGCTCGACCAGAACCCGTTGGCATTATAACCATGTTTCTTTGAGAGCAAAAATTAATAATAAAAGTAGTCGGCGTAGCACTCCAGTCGAAGGGTTACCACGCATTTCAGGGCTTTATCTGGCAATGGGGCGATTTAGGCCGAAGTGTACGTAAAAAGGGGTGCTTAAAAGATCAAATCCTGATAGATAATTATCTGCTTTTCATGCAATGAGATGGGCCATGCAGGGAAAGAAATGGTGGAGCAGTGGAAATAAAGAAAACATTCCATTTACCTAGCTTCACACCTTTGATCCATTCACGCAAATAAGGCTCACGAATATGCCCCCATTTTTATGATCAACTAAAACAGAGCTCAAATGAAATCAGCCTGGACATGAAGACGACACCGTTAGGGCTGGGTCACCAGGGACTTATCTAGGGAAGTAAAATTTGACTGAAAGAAACTTTGTGAAGAACGATTTATTCGCAAGACAAAGTAGACCACAAGGACCATTCCAACTACCTACAGGTCACATTCGCGCTTTGCCTAGCCGTGAGTAATGTGGAGGACAGATATGGCAAGACTTCCAGCAATAATGAAGAAAACGCCGATTCACTGCTGTGTCACTTCGGGTCCGTTTGAACTGCAGATAATCACCGCAAATCTGTGGTAATGAAGCAGTGGCAAAGTTTCAAGATGTTATTGACGGTCCACGTATATGAGGAGGTCGAAGAAAAGCCTGAGGTCTGATGTGACCAGTAAAACAGAGCCAGACGGGCTATTCCTTGTCGTTGTCAAACGCCTAGCCAGAAGCACATCGGCCTCTCGCGCGGCTAGACAACAGATCTCTAGATGAATTTCAGCCGCCCGTGGGCTGGGGACCTGCGCAGGTTGTATCTCCCAAAAAGGGAGGCAACACAGAGGGACCCCACAACTACAGACCCGTTGGTCTGGCGTCTGCGGTTCTGGATAAGATCCTTAGATACCGCATCCACAGATATTTAGTTAAGACCAACTTCTTCAGCGCCAAATCTCGCGGAGCGCTGGGAGACCAAGCACTGGTAATCGCACTTGGTTTCCAGATAAGGGAGCAGGGAGGTTGAATGTGAGAAAAGAGGTGAAGGTTTGCGGTTCTGATTTCAGGAAGCCTCTTGGCTCAGTTAACCACTGAGCTCGCACAGAACCTGGGGGAGTGGAATGTCGAATTTCTCTGCGGAAAGGAGTTCCACTTGCAAGTGGATGAGTGGATTTTGGAGACCGGGGGGATACTCATTACTGCACTTCTAGGGTCGCTTCTTCTCCCGGTCTATAGCAAAGAGTTGATCACCAAAATAGAGAGAATACATTCCAAGTTTGCCGAGGACCTGAAGGTAATAGGCGAGCCGAAGGCCTGCGGGAACAGCAGGAATTATATAGGGTATGTACATGATGTATAAACTGAGGGCTTCCCCTGAGCGCCGACAAGTGCAGGCTGCTGATGGCCAAAGCCTAGGTCAGATAGCAAAAGGAAATGAACAAATAGCCGCAGGAGTGGAAAGAATCTCTGGAACTCACAATTATGAGCTTACGTAAAATTGGCCATCAAAACCCTTTTCTGCGTTGTCGATGTAAAACTATCTTTGGAGAGCCCTTCGACTTCAAACACCAGTTGGCTTGTAAACCCCAAGATATTTGTGCGACGGACGCCCGGGCAATTACCAAACAAAAGTTTCTGATAAATAAGCGACAAACCCAGAATTCACTAAATCAGTGTGTTATCGCAACTCACCGTAATGGATGTACTATAATAAGTGGGTACGTTGACATTAGTGCGCGTTAAAAAGAACCACCGACTATTGGTCCCCGTTTGCTTTGCCCTTCAAGTGGTTCAAATTTACCAAACCAGAGTCTTCACTGGATTATGCCTCCCACGCACGGGTGGTACCGCAAATATACGGTGCATACATATTCAAGCAACAAGCTTCACCCTCGGGGAGCCCTCATCAGATCATCATACCCACAACCCCGCGCGGTATAAGAGTAATCTTATTTGCATCCCTCTATTGAAAACCCTGGTTTTTGAAGCTGGGAGCAGTCTGTTCCCTTTTCCTCTCTTTTTCAAAAATCTCATGTACGGTGCAGTAAGTCTTTTATACATGCGCATGACCACCGTGTGATTATTTAACACCCTAGAGATACAAGAGATCAAATGTCACGTGGTATTCTGCAGCGGGTGCACAAACTGCGCCAGCCAACAACCGACGACATGGTCATCCACATGGATGGCTTTCGTGCGACCGGCATGCTTGGTCTCGGGCAGTGGTAGTTCCCGTTTTCACTTCCACTTTTTCCAGGATCGTTTCCACTTTTCCCTCCTTTTTTCGACAAGTCATTGTTTTTCATTTATCTCCGGATCGTTATTTCAGCTTAACACCGCAGCCATTCAGGACATCTCGTGGAATTACCTCCTTATCACAACCCTTGGTTGGAACGGGCAGTACTAGGTATTTAAGTCACCACAGCCTGGGCGCATCTTCAAGAAAAGGCAATTCTACTCGCACATCCAACCAACATATTCAACAAATGAACACTCAGTATGCGCACGACAGTAAGAGAACTGCGGGTGCTATTGAAATTAACATATAAAGCTTTTGTGCTGACATCGGTAAATCGCACTAGAAAAATGTCAGCTGACATTTGTCAATGTACCCTAATGCGATCAGGCAAACGCCGGCGAAACAAACGGCAAATAAGCATACAAACATAATGACGCTCGACAAACAGCCCTAACTACTTTGCTGTATCAATTAAAAGTACCAATATACTGAACAAAGATAATCGTAGCCACCTTCCAGCCAACATAAATTACGCGTATCATGCCGAAACATTCGTTGGGAGTTAAGAAATAGAACATCCCTGAAGAGGTCGTCAACACTTCTCAAAACATCACTGACGGTTGGCGGCGGCCGTTGAGTCCTTTAATTTTTTTCTAAAATCTCCATAAATATACTACCGGAGTTTAGGCTTTTATCAGTTTCCAACCAATCGTGCCTATTTTGCAGAAAAGCAGCGTGTTCAACTCTCCATATTTTCCAAAGGGAATTAGCTGGCACCTTCTCTACTTGTTCACCAACCGATCCAATGAGAGACAAAATCCTTAAGGTGCAACCTGTGGAATTACCTTTAGCAGTAGTAAATTGCATTACCTGGTTTCGCTTAGGCCAGTGCTACTAGCCATGTTCGCTGAAACTAGGGAAACGTCGCTCCCAGTGCTTATGACAGCCTTCACTAAGGCCAAGCCGACTGGACCTCCAGCTGTGACTGGCACAATCCTTAATGCCTTTGACAAGAGGCTCCCCGGAGAGGCGCCTGGGAACTGAACCTTGATCGGTGATAAATGATAGTAGATACCGACCGCACATCTGCACTACGCATGGTTAGGGAGAAGGAACCTTGTCAGCTTGGTATCCTGAACAAAGATAATGACAAACAGTCTTTGCTCAAGACCACACCGCACTTTTCACTTACAAGTTCATGCACGCAATATACCAGACAGAAAACCCAGGAGTTACTCTAAACCCCGTGTCCACTACTCCTACTATTTAATAATAATCACAAATAAATAAGTCGGACACATACCTCCTACAGACGCAACGTTCCGACGAGCATGCATTTGGTCTGATCGACTCGCAAAGATTACAGGAAAAGGCAGTATTGCAAGCCCTTAAAAATTGAACAACGAACAAGAATAAACATGCTTGTGTACGAAATGGAGAAAACAGCCACAAACTAGGACCAATATCACAGGCGCGAACCAAAGTGGTTTATGAAACCACCCCAATCTACAACACCCGGAAAATCTATGAATTAACCCGCCATCATCCTCACCCAGTCGCTCTTACCGACATACGGATTCACGTTTTCATATCTATACGTAGAATTGACTGCGCAACGTGACTTCAGTAGAAGCGAGCCTCTCATAACAAATAGACACAAAAAAAAACATCACACTACAAGAAAATCATAAGAAAACAAACAAGATCGTAATGAGCACCAAAAACATAATACAAAAAGAGATCATCTGATAACACAATACGAATAAACGCACGAGGCGATACCTAAATACACATAAACAAAATCAACTAACACACACGACAACGAAAATAAAATATAACTCACACAATCATCGACGACAACCAAAATCAGAACGATAACCCCGAAAACACACCCATCTAAATATCATCAATAACGTACATCACCATCATCAACAAGCCAGCAAGAATATCCGAGAACCAATAAACAAATCCTAACGATCTAAAATACATCTAAGACACATAAAGATTACAAATAACACACATCATACACTTATCACACACACAACCAATCCGGAAAACCACCAACCACCAACAACACACAACCCACCCAACAAACCACCCAAACCCCACAAAAACACCAACCACATGCACCAATACACACAGCCAACCATCTCACGCAATAGTCAGCACTACGACAACACATAAGAACCACACACGGACAACAAAACATAGAAACACACCATGGCAAAGACAAAAACAAAACAATAATAGAGCCTATGCAGAACTGTACCCTTAACCTCATCTACCACCCATTCCACAACCAAGCACAAACAACACAACATATAATAAAAACACAAGAAAGGATACAAAACAGTAACCCTCACCTAACACAACCTTCACACAACGGAATAACACCCACATCCGCGACCACCGAGCCCAAAACAACCACAGAACCAGACATCCACACCACCTATCCCAGCTTAAAACACGATCACCGCCAATCCATCATAAGCACCTCAAAGACCACCATAGAACAATCCACAAACAAACACCTGACACCACCGAGCAAACAGAAAAGCAAACACAAAACCGATGCCAACTCAACGAAAAAAGAGAACATGCAACGCGACAAAGGCGCAATCCATCTAGAGCAAGTTAAGCAGTTGACCAATAGAACTTTATGCGGTTAGCCAACGCCACTAATCGAGCCTCTCTCTCCAGCATCATCATTCAGCTCGCCAACCCGATGGGACCATTGAATTGCCGCGAGCGGCCGCCGCCACTTTCATCAAAGGCAGCCGGGTCTTAGCATTGAGTTAAGAGACAATCCGCATCGTTTTTCCAAGATTGAAAATTGCCTCTACTTCTCTTGAAGAAACCAATCCCGTGGTTCACTGCGATCCTGAGGCGGCAAAACCAGAACGGCTTCCCAGGTTTGAACTGGAATACGGAGTCGAAGCGGACTTACCAGAGGAAGACGACGGGTTGCATTCTTTTGCACCATGTGTAAAACGTTTCTTCCACAAACAGGTCCAAACCGCAGCAACGAGATCCGAGAGTCTAGCGTCAGAGAGTGATCAAATGGGAAACACCGATTAGCACTTCATAAAAAATGGGAATAATTGAGAAACTGCCACAGTAATGTTTTGTCCCGCAGTTCGTCTTTCGTCTCCAAATAAACAGTTTTTGTCTAATAGATGAAATTGAATGTTGCCAGTCGAATAATTTTACTATTCAGTAATCAGAGAAAGTTTATAGATAAAAAGGGTAACACGAGGGCCCATAAAGTCGTATATAGAAATATCAGCGGCGGGAACTTCCTTGCTTCCAAACGATCTTTATTCTCGACTTTAGTCGGCCGGTAATAATAATAATAATGGGTCTATTTCTGGAAATTCGAAATGCTTGCGCAAGGCAAGATCAAATTTACACAAAGACGGCACAATGGAATTCGCAAAACAAAAATTTTGTCGTGAAGATGCAGCGTCTGTGCTCTCATGAACATAACCGCAACAAGATTCGGCGAATCACGAGTTTTGGGCTTTAATCAGAGCTATGATGATCCATCAACCGAACTTTTCACTATAAATCCGGCCCTCGACTATGACCGATCCGCGCACTGCGAGTCAGTTCATGGAAAACGCCATCAAGACATGCCGTATCGAACAAAGGCGCATAACTTGACTGCCAAAGCCCAGAAAATGGAAATAGAGAGTTCTAAAATAAAGTCCCCAGCCAGGTTCATCCCAAAAAATCAGGATGGCAATATTCGGTAAACATGCATGAATCAACGATGGTTGCAACGAACTATCGGCATGGTTAGATAAGAGGGTCATAATCCACACTAGATATCATATGCAGAATTGCGATCGAGAATCCGGTAATTAAATTCTCCCCCCTCT
>LUCM01003610.1:28236-43488 GCA_008360955.1 Fasciolopsis buskii | reverse complement strand
TGTACAGTGCTTCCATGGTTTCTTTATCGTGAGTTGAGCCATGATATCACATGGTGAATTATTTCATGTAAACATTCAATCTCCTACTACTAAAATGTATCAAGTCTGAAGTTTTTTATACGTACTCGGTAAACGGAACTGACTGTCTTGTTACACAGTGGCATCCTAGGTTTTCTCACCATACCAGCATTATCATAAAGAATTTGTACATTGCCCTATTTAACTCGCAACACAATATCACATCTTTTATCGACTCTTTTTTAGTATTTATTGTTCCTCTTTTCGAGGATAATTATTGTAGGTGATTTTAATCACGCATCTATCCTGCCACTGACTATGTTTGATTTGAATGATCTCTGCGTTTCTCCCACCAGAGGCGGCTCCATTTTAGATAGTTATTACTAGCCACCTTAATTTGTTTTCATTGAAACTGCGTGCTCCTATTTCAAGTAGCGATCATTTTTTGCTTTTGTTAAGGCCCGAGATATACTTTAGGTCAGCTTTCCATTCCTTTAAACGAACAAATCAAATCCCAGTTCGCCTCCGTAACTTTTCACACAACAACCTTATTCTTCTTCAGAAATTCCTTTCAATCGCATCTACCAGTTTCTCTTTTGAACCTCGGCTCAATGGCATTGTCAAGTGTTTCACAGAGAAGGCCAATTTGATATTTGCTGCCCCTCAAAAACATTATTCGTCTCAAATGGCCGTATCTCTACCCATAATCTGAGACCTCTAAGAAGATGCAAGGGGCATTTCTACAAATCTCGTAATAACTCAGTCGTGCGGTACATTTCCAACCTAATAAAAACGGAAATTCAACGCAACGACACTACATTCACTAGCCAACTCTCGAGTGATAACAACAGTCGATTCCTATGGCAAGCCATTCGACTGGTTTGTGGGAAGAAGCATATGAAAACTCCTGTGGGTGCCGACAGTATCAATCGTGCTCTCAGCCATCCTTCCACTTATACCCCAGTCATATTTGGTCAGGGTGATGATATGACAGTTACAAGTTTTTCTAGAGAAGAGGTGCTCGACCTTCTGCGCACCACTAAAATTAACACGGGGTTTGGTCCTGACAGTCTGTCCTCAGCTCTTTTAAGGCATGGTGCTGTGGCTCTGACCGATGCATTTATTTCTCTGGTTAACTCATCAATAATCTCGTCTTCCATCCCTGACTGCTGGAGACCCGTTACTATTATTCCCATGCCTAAATCTAAGTTCAACTGCTTTGGCAAAACGTTTTCGCACCATCGCCTTGTCTTAAACTGACAGAGTGTGCCTTACTTAGGCGCCTGCGTTCTTCAGCGTCCCCTTGATGACGCTTTTCAATTTGCCTATAAATCTAACAGGTCCACTTTGGACACTGTCGTCTCCCTCATTTAACACATCTGTAAGTACTTAAACGCATCAATAAAATCTGTGTTGACAAAATCTGAAATGCACTTCTCAAATTTCCACCCGTGTAAGGAATCTTCGACGGTTGTCATTTCAAATCAGGAAGCTTCGGCACTACAAGGTGAAACAAAGCACCGTCTCTCGATGTCTATACCAATGTGCTTTTTACAATCCTTCTTTACTGTCCTCCTGTTATTTTTCCAGGTTTACTGCGAAAAAACCCTAAAATACTTCGCCGGGGGCTACCAACTATTAGCCGTGTCTTTCATACCACTAACTGAGTTTTTGTTTAATCTATGTGATCAGGAGCTATCAGCATGTGAGAAATTTGCTCACAAAATTCTTTCAGATCCCATGCATCCTTTGCACAATGATCCTTCAAAGTGCCGCCCTCATATTTCAACACGATCTGCTTTTCGTTCCACACCCACTAGAATCAATATCTATAGGATCTTCACTGTCCCATATATTTCTTGACAAACAGTGACCGTGTTTAGACGAATGCCTGAGCAACTTATCATAATCAGCTCTGATTATTCCTCGATGAGTTTTTTTTTACATTTTTACAAGGTGATGAGCGTAGGGTTTTCCTATTATTATTTCTTACTCGCATGTTCTTTTGGCTGAAATGCGACGATAGTTTGTGTACACGAAAGTCTATACAACACAATACAATAATTTAAAGCCAGACAGATGAATATCAATAAAATAGCCAGGGTATTACCAAATTCCAATGGGATATTCCTGTGAACGAGGCTGTCTGGTGTTATTTGATCCCTGTCAGTGAATCTTTTAATAGTGATTTGACCATCAATTACGACGTGTCTGTTGAAATAATTTAGACCTAGAGCAAGGACATCTATAACAGCAACTATGCAGCATTTCACACTACGTTGGCTTCACAAAGACAAAGGGCATATTCGGTGGTATCCACGGTTTTGATAAGAAAGGAGCTGAGAAAACGAATCCCAGGATACACAAAAGTGTCCGGTAGGTCAATAGAATAAAACAGAAGCAGGGGCCTCTATCTCAGCTAGAGAATCAGCACTACGACATCACGGACGTGATAGAAAACAATAGCCTCCGGGACGAAGATGCTACTCGCTTGACGAGGAACCAAAATTCAAAGCATAGCTTGCTCATAAGTTAGCCTTTCTCGGTACCTGGATCTATCATTAACCCAGAATCCACATTGATCCGTGTTTGCTTTCTATTCTTCGATTGTTTACCAGAATATCAGTTTTATTTGGTGTCTAATGCGCTTCATTCTGAAGATGGCTGTGTTGAATCTTTGGGAGACTGTGAAATATCGCTCTGGTTAAACAAGATAGTAGGCATTGCCAAGAGACTGAGAAAAGGTAGCGATTGAATTATTACGTCTGGATAGACTGTCAACCAGCAGAACAAGCTAATACAGGTTGGGTGAAACGATGTGATATAACCGGCTAAAATTATCTAGCAAAATGCACCTACACAGTTGGAACCATCAGAATGCCATAACTGCACGAGGCTCGAACAAAATCATAATTTCAATCTCTTTATTTTCACAATTCATAATGCATTTTCCCATCTATCATTATTATATTACACCGGCAACGGTCACGTCGAAAAGGTCAGAGGTTTGAATCCCAGATGCGCAGGCCATCTCAGTCGTAGAGGAAAATACACTATCGCCAGGCTCGTTACCATACCTAACTTGTCGCGATTTCGCATGAGTTTACGCCATTTCGAATTTCAGAGTTATGGTGGCTCATTGCCTCTTTCTTCCTGTAATGGGTTATAACGCATGGAAAGTATGACCTTTCCAGCGTATTCATGTATGACGTATATAACAGAAAAAGCTGTCGACAAAACGGACTTTGAATGTAAACGTCCCCGGTTCGAATTTTTTCACTGCCCCTCACTTTCCGCTTCGGCGGCAAACGGGTGACCGCCGCCCCGTTCCGGCATTCTGTGGCATAACAAAATAAGTTGTTTTAACAGTGGCGGAAGACATGCATAACAGATCAAGAGCACTCACTTGAGGTGCATCCTGTTTTTCCCTGATTTCTCTGATCCACTTGACTGAGTGTAGGTCAGCAACAAGTGTCCGATACACAATGGGCCCCAAATGACAGCTGCGGTAGGCCGGATAACCACACAAGCCAACGCAATGAAAACGAATTGACGCATACACGGGATCAACAAGTTAGGTTTGTTTTGCGAAACAGACCAGACTGGATAATTCGCTAATGCGACTGTAGTTAGGGCCCATTCAACAGAGTTGGCCAATGGACGCGGACTACAGAATGAAGTAAACCAGTTTGCAATCTGGTGAAAAAGGACCCACTGGTCGGACCACAGGCATGGGACGATGGCATGACAAGACCAGAAAGTGTGCGTGCGTGGGTTAGACAGAAAGGAAGGTAGATAGAGAAGTATGAACAACGTGATAAAATAGACAATATAGTCAGTGTTTCACAAGATGAAACAGGAAAGAAGAAGTTTAGCATTTACAAGTGGCAACACATATGATTCCTTTCAGATTGTCTGCAAACGGGTCGATACAGCTCCTAGGAACATTTTACAGAGTTCGTATAATTTGAGCAGTGATTTTAGAAGCCATAATGTTGAAAGAAAAAAATCCAAAATAAAATTAGGAAAGTGATAGATTAAATGAATAAGGAAATAATGCAACTGATAAAGGCCTGACGAAGTAGTCTCCTGGCCCTCCAAGTTGAGGGTTGATCTGAGTTAGCAGCTCAGTCCGAAAAACGAGTGGAAGAATAATTGATCCAAGTAGATGGGCTTCCACTCAGCTATAGTCCGGTGCCTTGCGGTCAGGTTCCTCACAGAACCAAAGGCTTTGGTTCAGAACCCTTATCGTTCCACTGCTTAGCGTCTGGACACCCTAGCAGTACCCGTCCATTATTCCCCATGAGTTACACGCCTACAAATAATTCCATACTGCATCGGTCGTCGCTCAGGATAATCAGGACCGCGCTGCCCATTGCATCGAGCACAAGTGGGGTGAGTAGTGATAAGTATGCTACTGTTCAGAGTTCCCTCTCTTTTATTCAACCTGTCTCTTCTGTCTCCAACCCAATCTGTTTGCCCCTTCTGCCTACCCATAGAGTATCTCCATTGATAACATGCCCGATACTCCCAACGGTTTATTTTCAAGTAATGTCGTAGGTGGTTTTCAGTCTGTTAGCTCACATGTTTTCAAGCCTCGTCAGCTTCTGAATCTCGGTTCCTTCAATGTGCGCACTTTAATGCAGGCTGACCAACAGGCGTGTTTGGCTCTGACAGTGAACTGACTCACTTTCGATTGATGTCTGCTGCGTGAGTGAAACACGAATCCAGGATTGGAGTAGAGTAATTCAACTTACAGTGCCAAACGTCTCGTCAAGATATTTTCTTCGCACTTCAGGAGACGAAGCAGCTCAAGCTGTGGGTCAACGTGGTGTATGAATAGTCTTGAGTGAGAAGGCTGAAGCAGCCCTTTTAGATTGGATCCCAGTCAACAGTCGCTTGTGTGCCATGAGACCTCAGGGATCAGTCGGCGTCCGGAAGTATAGTAGTGTCAAGCGTAGCTTATTTGTTATCTCGGCATACGCTTCTCACACTGCAGCACTGATATGGAGAAAGACGAGTTTTACGATAACCTCGTCATGCTTGTTCGGAAGAGCAAGAACTGTGACATTAAAGTGGTAGCAGGTGACTTTAGTGCACAAGTTGAAAAACTGAGTGCATCGGAGTCCTGTTTGGGTGAGCGATGCGCCTTGCCTGCACACCGAACAGACAACGGGGAAAGACTTTTCCAATTCTGTGCAGACAATCATTTATTTTTATCTAGTACGAATTTCCGACACAGTTCGCGTCGCACTGCGACATGGCGCTCTAGCTCGACAGGTACTTTGAGTCCGATTGACCATATCGCAGTTAGCTACCGTCGGCGCGTTTCTGTCCAGAACTGTAGATCATACTAAACCACGTACGTCGAATCGGACCATGCGTTAGTTTCAATGCGATTTTCGCTGCAGCTCAACGGCCATAGACGCAGGCCGCAAACCCGATTGGCCTTAGAACGTTTGTCGGATTCGGCTGTTTGCAACAGCTACGAACAGAAACTATCCGAGGAAGTAAGAACTGCGACGAGCAGTACTGTAGACGAGCGGTGGGATAAAATTAAGCAGGCGATGCATTTGGCAGCAGATTTCGCCTGTGATCCAAGATCTACCGTTCATCAAAGACACTGGATCTGGCAAGGGTCGCTCGGTCCAATGGAGCAAAAACGCCACCTACCTAACTGCAAGGAGATGAACAAGGCGCCTCGGCAGTTGCAGCGTCAGTTAACGATGGGCCTTAAGAATGACGGTGAAAACTGGTGGGTTAGGGTGGCTGAAGAGATAGAGGAAGCGGCCGCTTCAGGTAACAGTCAAAGACTGTTTAAGCTTATGAACGACAGCGGTGGGCGGCGAACTTCGGTTACTGAAGTCGTGTGCGATAAGAATGGACAGCTCATCCATGGAAGACAGGAAAGACTGGACCGTTGGGCAGAACATTTCAAGGATCAGTTTAACTGGCCATACGCTAACGTATTTAGTCCGAAGCCTGGAGCTGTGAATCCTTGGGAGGTGTCACTTGATCCCCCAACGGAAGTAGAAGTGCAGTCGAATATTCGGCTTCTGAAAAGGGGAAAAGCTGCCGGTCCCGACGAACTTCCCCCAGTTCTTTTCAAATTGGGTGGAGAAGTGCTGATGAAATCACTTACCTCCTTGCTTCGTGATATTTGGAACGAGGAGCGTATCCCGCTTTCGTGGGGTGAGTCACTGATTGTACCCATCTTCAAGAAGGGTACACGGAGTGACTACAGCAATCATCGTGGGATTAGTTTAATTCCGATAGTTACTAATGTGTTAGCTTCGATAATACTGCGCCGTTCGACACCGATTCACGAGAGTAATATCCGCGAACAACAGGCCGGATTTCGTCCAGGTCGAGGTTGCATCGACCAGATATTCCATTCACTCTTCGACAGATACTCGAAACGCGCCACACGCACCGACTCCCTACGATCGTAGTCTTCCTCGACTTGAAAGGTGCTTTTGACTCGGTGGATCGACCGGCACTACTCAGTGCTCTCCACCGGAAGGGTATGCCAACTAAGTTTGTGAACCTGTTGCGAGCATTGTACTCGCATACCTGTGGTCGCGTGAGGGTATACGGTGAACTGTCACGTTCATTCGAAACAACTAGTGGCGTTCGACAAGGGTGTCCCATCTCTCCATTCTTGTTCAACTTCGTCATGGACGAGGTGATGGAAGATGCTTTATGAGGTCTCCGAGATGTGGGAGTCAAACTGGGAAGTGGACGGAAGCTATGCGACCTAGATTAGGCAGACGACGTCGTGTGCCTGTTCGAGTCTGCGGACCATGCACAACGGGCACTAGATAGACTATCGAGATCGGTTGCTCGGTTTGGCATGTGCTGTGCACCTTCAAAGTGCAAAGTACTGTTACAGGACTGGACGAGAGCAGCGCCGAACTTGATACTGGGTGGAGAGGAGCTGACGATTGTGGACCGTTTCACCTACCTTGGTAGCTGCGTGTCCAACCATGGTAGCTCGGGATTGGAAGTAAGTATGCGTATATCCAAGGCTCGTGCAGCTTACACTGGACTGACGTACTTCTGGTGTTGGCCTGATATTCCATGGAAGTCGAAAATCCGTGTGTGCTTTGCTGCAGTGCGCTCGGTTCCGTTGTACGGTTGCGAGACATGGAGCGTGTGTGCGAGAGATATTCGTTGCTTGAAGGTTTCGACCGCTGATGTCTACGTAGTATGGCTAGGATTGGGTGGAGTGACCGGGTGAGTAATATTGAGGTTAGGAATCTGGTATTGGGTGCCACTTATGAGAATAGCTTGTTCCAGCGTATGAAACTTAGTAGACTACGCTGGTTGGGTCACGTGTTGCGTATGACGAACACTCGTCTACCATACCGTGCCCTATTTTGCGTTCCTTCTAAGGAATGGAAGAAGCCACGTGGAGGCCAACAGATGACGTGGCAACGTGGGATGAGAAAATGTACAGCGAAATTAGGTAAAGTAGGTGTCTCACGCCTTCGTGGTTGGGGTCCGAAGGACTCGTCGACTTGCTGGCTGGAGGCACTGAAGGATATGGCAGTGAACCGTAAACAGTGGCGATTGTGTTATCATTTTCTATCGAATCAGAATAATTGAAACAGTGCGTTTGTACACTTAGACTGTGTTCCGTTGCAGCGGCATTCATTTTGTTCCCGCCTGTGTAGGTCCACTCCCTGTTCCTCTTGGATATTCACTCTTTTTATATAAACGTGTAACTCTGGGAAAAGGCAGCGGTCAGCGAGGCTTGCCTAGTTGTTTAACGCTGAACGATGATAATGATGATGCAACTGATTTTATTCGCTTAGACAACTTGAAATGGTAACAGGAATATTCGAATGCATGCACGAATACGGTCGGTTAACTAGCTAGTTTATATCACTTTTGGATTTCGAGGCCACGCCGAAATTATGCAAGGATAGTGGATTTAGCACAGCGAATTTATTTCAGTGGGAAACGGTGCTGAGGCCTTCAAACAATGAAAAGTTTCTTATGGAGGGAAACACTTACGCAACTTAGGGGAGTAATTAATGATCCTTGAGTGAAATGTCCGAATACCTTCCGAAACGGCCTAACAGCTCAGTTGGCAGAGTATACGCGGTACACATGCATACGATCGAATTCCATCGAGCTCTAATAGTTCTAACATGTCGATGAATTTTATGCTGAACTGGGGAAAGCAACAAGTTAAAAAGAATGGCCGATAATTTAGTTTAAGGTGCCTAAATTTTGTCGGCGATATCTTGCACTATGCGAAGCACTCGTGTATATGCAAATTCACAAACGTGAAATGGGTTGTAAATAAATAAACTAAAACTGCGACGGTGACGGCAAATACGCCTTTCAGGTGCTACTTATCTATGACATGGAAGGACTTCCTATCTGTAAACCTGCGTTCATGCACCTCTCGGTACGAGATGACTGCTACTTACTGAGCGTTACCTCACAACCACCAAGGGCCATCGCAATAATCAGAACTCGAAACCATGAGCGTAAAACCTGGGGCCGTAGAGAATCAAAAGAGGTTTCAATAGGTCAGGCACGAAAACGAACCGTGCGACAGCGAACTGACCATCAAAGTAACTGGCTGTGGTGAGACTTGAAACTACAAGCTCTCAGACGATTGACAATTTCTGCCAACGATCGCTAGTCGTTACCACAGAAATTCGAAGAAATAACAAGCAACGCGCGTTCCAGAAAAACATCTTGGCTGACTAATGTGGCGTGCATACAACGATATAGTGACTGTGACATTTATAAAGGATGAAAAACACAGAATGCTAGAAAACTGCCAAATTCGCTTGTATTATTCATAATTCGTGGGGTCCATCCAAAACTTTGTCAGAACATAATCGTACCTTAGCTGTTTCCGGACCAGCTAACTTCAGGCTCAATCTATACAAATGCAAATCGGCCACTGCAGCCATGAACGCGTGTAGCATGCGAGGTGCAAGCAGAACGAACAGTGCGGAGTCGATGCGAGTCAATTTAGAAAGCCAATATAATAAAGCAATCAGCATTGGGTGTAATGGACTTCGTAGGGCCACTTTAGGATTCCATTCCCAAGTAAGTGAACCGTAACTGGGCAGAGAGAGAGAGAGAGAAAGAGTAGAAGGTAAACATAAAAACAAGCAGAATCAGTTTCCAATTAAAATTCAGAGATATAAAAACTTTTATACTGGGACATCTCAACTTAGGTGAAAATAACGCGCAAACATTTTGCCTGAAAAAGTATCGGATACCAGCTGATGTAAAAACACCTGTATTGGTTACTGTAATATGATTTTGATCAGCTGTGAGCAGCATACCATGAAAGGTTTGTTGTTGACCAATCGCGCGAACGACCGGCATCAGTCGTAACTACCCGTTTACGTTGAGAGGTCTGGTGGATAATCGGAGGCGGGCAATAACAGTGTGAATAACCAGATGATGAGTAGGCATATGCAATACATGTCCAAGCCACCGAAAGCGATGTACATCGATTACCTCGTGAAGAGGACAACTGGCTGCACTCAAAATACAACAACACATCTCGTCAAAGCTTACTTAATGTTTCCCGCAGACGGAAATTGTGGTAGTCCCTGGTGATTTCAACGTCCAACTTGGGTAGGTAGCGGAGAAAGACAGACACATTAGAGGCAAACTTTCGTCCCAGCTGATCGGACTAACAAAGTTTGAATGGAGTGGACAGAAGACACAAACTGCCAGATGCAGGCACTTATTTTAATCCCAATCGCGCACTTAAAACATGTTAATTCACGTTAGTATGAGACAAGGAACAACAACAAAAAACGAACTGCGTCGCCAAACTCAGGAAAATGTTTTGCGAAAGCCTATTGGCTAACGCCAGGGCAGGCACCTGTAGTAGTGGCTTCAGTCTGTTGATCAATAAAGCCTCACAAGAGGCCAACAGTCTCAGGTTATGGTTCCGTAGAATCGCTTGGAATGGTTGGCTGGGGCCAATGTGGCGGCCGAAGGTCATAAAATATACTGTGACTGACGAGGCCGAGTTACTCGTACTCGCTTTTCTGTTCGGGCAAAGGACGAGTCGTTTGTTTCACTAACCACTTGGGCACATGCTCTCCCGTCCGTTGACCGAGGCACCGATCCGTTCTGCCTATGCAAGCGTCACCGCAACTGCAGGTGGACTGATAAATTATTTGAGCTGCGTTTAGGTCGGGCACCTGTTGAGATTCAGCGTGCAGAATGTTCACCTCAGCAGAAAATTAACCAAGTAATCAAGCTCTGTAGGTCATACCCAAAACCTTCGTCCTACTTAGGCTACCTGCAGAGAAGTCATCTATCAGTAGGGGTCGATCGCTATGAGCTACCGGACAGTAGCCGTGCAAATCAGTGACGGATAGATGCATCATCATGTGGTGAAGTTCGACAAACTGTTCAGAGTTTGCCCGGTAGCGTAATGGCTAAGGCGTTCGACTCAGAATCGTTCGTCCTTGTTCGGGTTCGCGTCCCAGTTCGGGCGAGGTCCATATGCACTGCTCATCATTCCTAACAAAGATGAAACATTTGTACAGTGTGCTTCCAGCGTTTCTTTATGGTGAGTTGAGCGTTGATATCACATGGTGAATTATTTCATGAAAACATTCAATCTCCTACTACTAACATGCTTCATTATTTCCAGTTTATTTCTGTTTGAGCAGATGATGTTATGGGGTGATAACCATAACCACAGTACGTTGATGCAAGGTTAATGGTTGTCCAAACGGAACTGGACTGCTTCCCTCAGAGTCGAGCAGTGGCTTCAGCGACATCGGTGGTCGAAAACAGAAAGACCCTGGGCATCCCAAAACGAACAGCCCAGGTCTCGCAACCGTAGGGCGGAACACTACGAACTGCGGCATTGTACAGCTTGCTGCTGAAGGAAAAGCCGGATGTCATGACGATGCCACCAGCGTCGCAGGTTGGCTAAAGCCGCTATAGCTATTGCAAATCGTGGTTTAAGCTCCTTTGCAACGCCGACGGTCTACCTCTAGCCGTTCACCACAAATGGTGAGTGTAGGCACGATCTCCTGCCAACCTTGAGAAAGTACCTTGCATTTTGAAGGTGCAAAAGATATACTGTATCTAGATATCTCAATCGCCAAAAAGTCTAATGTACATTGAATTTCTTGTGCATCGTCACTCAGCAAGGCGATATCATCGCCATACTCTAAGTCAAAACTATTCCCTGGGAGGAGTTCCACTCAACTGGAAACGACGAAGAGTGACAAAAGCTGGCCATGAACCCCACCTCAACCTGAGGTGAGACGGTCTGGTTTTTTGAGAACCAAGAAATTCTTCAGGTACTCCATTCCTCACCAAACAGTACCGCAGTGGAGACACACCGACGGAATCATAGGCTGGGTGAGATCTAAGAATACAAAGATTTTTGACCTTTGAAAAATGAAACGGTGCTTAAATAGCCGTCGAAGGGTGAAGATTTGTTCGATGCATCCACGACAAAGCCTGCCCTCTGCGAGTTTTCGCTTCGCGCGTGTTGTATAACCTGCGAAGAATCACGGACAAAAGTAGTTTTGACGCTTTCGGGATTAAACTGATCTCCATATAATTAGTGAATTCACTGCTCGAGACCCTCTTAAAGAGAAGGGCAACAAATGATGAGGTTTTCTCGGAATATCAGACCTCCGAGAACAAAACTTTGAGTTCTCTGATCAGTTCGTCTCTTCATCATTAAACAGCTGAGGAAAAGATCGTTGGAGCCGGCGATTCGTGACGCCTTAAGGACTGGATTTCCTAGCGAATCCCCAAACCAGAAGGTGAACCTCTTGTGCAAGGCCAAGGAACGCTTGTTAGAATAATTATAGGAGGGTCTGATGTTGCAGGCCAGCCAAATTGTGCTGTAAAGTGCTCCGCCCAGGGTTCAAGAGGTTGCCGTTGGTTGTGAATAAGTGAATCGTCAGCTTCACTGACCGCATCGTTCTCACTCGATATTTTCCTATAGGTAGCTCGGAGGACGTAAAATATGACTTGCGGGAATTTCTCGTAGGGGTAGCATATTCCACCTTCAAAGCTCAATGAGAATACCAGATCTTCAGAGCCGTATCAAAACCTGAGTTGACTTCAAGTTCCGTTACAAGCCATGCTTGGCTATACTGGCTACCATCGGGATGGACTAGCGTGCGTCGAGAAGATGCGGAGATTTAGTAGGAATCCAGTCAGGCGATAACCCACCCATTCAGCAGAATGCAGGACATTCTTTTTAAGCGACTAATGCTCAGTTTTGTGAGGTTGCGATAATTCCATCTTTTCCGCCCGCGCGCTTCGAAAAATTGATAGGCAGGGAAGATCACAGCTTAATCGACCATGTCCCGTGTGCCTTGAGTATCCCTGAAAGCGCATGGATAGCTTGGTGTATACAAATGCTTGGTCGGAATCTATGGAAGTGCTCCAGCACGACCGGTACTATTCCAGACAACACCACCGTCTGTAGGTAACAGCGATGTGATTGACCTGAATTCACCACTGACTCGAAAAGAGTAGACGACAGGTGGCGTACCGGCTATTGCGGCACCTGGATTTCGTACTCATGAGGAACAATCAGTGGTATGAACACAACCAACAGCCGTTGTCTGAGCGACAGGAAACAAAACCAAAAGGGCTTCCTAAGTGTGCCTCGTTCGAGGGCAGCAGATCCACTGGAGCATTCACGTCTCCCTCTAAAATGACGATGCCAGCCCGTCTTGTTGTATGTATAAGGTCGTGTAGCTTTTGACAGAAAGTGCCCTTGACTGCATGTGGGTTGCAACCTGTTGGCAAAATCGGCGAGACGATGAACAAGTTCCGTCTATCAGAGCGACGGCTGTCCGCTTTGCGCGCGCTTCTCACTACGCATAACCGGCTATCAACTGGGATCTAGTCCAGCAGTGTAGTCGCAGCCCTCTCAATGAGAGCCCCACCAACGCCTGCTAAACCAAAAGCCGCAGCCTCAGGCTCCCCAGAATAGCACCAATGAAACTTTGCCCAAAGAGTGAATGAGGATGTAAGTTAAATGACACGGCTGGAGTCCTGAATGCGAGTTTCTTGGACGCAACATGTAAAGGTAGTGGAGTTTAATTCGGCTCATCCATTCCACTGATCGACGATGATCAACACATCTATGCGGCGAAATCACATCTACTATGTCAATCGACAATGTGTGCGAAAACGTCGCGTGACAAAGCTAATGATTAGTAGTGAGCCAAATCAGCCAGCAGAAGCATTGGCCAATGAGTACTAATCATAAAAGACCAACATGAGCAATTCGACCTTGATTATGAGACGTAGTTTGTCTGCTCGGTTTGACTTTCCTCGTACGAGTTAATGGGAAGTAGCGATAGCCACCGAGAGTCAGGATCAACCGAAGAGTTCCGGTACGAAATAGAGCGAATGTTTATTCCCTTTCCTGCACTACGAAGCAATGGACATATCGATAGCTAGGCCATCCAACGGTAGAGCAAAACAAGTCTGTGTCTCTACAGCCATCGTGTTCGTACACTTACTGCGCCTAGTTTGAAAGGCCTTAGATGACGAAGAAGTGCATATTCAGCCGGTGGAAGTGGATTCGGTGGGATTTTGATGCTAGTTAAAGGGGGAAAGAAAACAGGAATATGACATCAGCAACAGCAGCATCGTAAAGCGTTAAACAACTAGGCAAGCCTCGCTGACCGCTGCCTTTTCCCAGAGTTACACGTTTATATAAAAAGAGTGAATATCCAAGAGGAACAGGGAGTGGACCTACACAGGCGGGAACAAAATGAATGCCGCTGCAACGGAACACAGTCTAAGTGTACAAACGCACTGTTTCAATTATTCTGATTCGATAGAAAATGATAACACAATCGCCACTGTTTACGGTTCACTGCCATATCCTTCAGTGCCTCCAGCCAGCAAGTCGACGAGTCCTTCGGACCCCAACCACGAAGGCGTGAGACACCTACTTTACCTAATTTCGCTGTACATTTTCTCATCCCACGTTGCCACGTCATCTGTTGGCCTCCACGTGGCTTCTTCCATTCCTTAGAAGGAACGCAAAATAGGGCACGGTATGGTAGACGAGTGTTCGTCATACGCAACACGTGACCCAACCAGCGTAGTCTACTAAGTTTCATACGCTGGAACAAGCTATTCTCATAAGTGGCACCCAATACCAGATTCCTAACCTCAATATTACTCACCCGGTCACTCCACCCAATCCTAGCCATACTACGTAGACATCAGCGGTCGAAACCTTCAAGCAACGAATATCTCTCGCACACACGCTCCATGTCTCGCAACCGTACAACGGAACCGAGCGCACTGCAGCAAAGCACACACGGATTTTCGACTTCCATGGAATATCAGGCCAACACCAGAAGTACGTCAGTCCAGTGTAAGCTGCACGAGCCTTGGATATACGCATACTTACTTCCAATCCCGAGCTACCATGGTTGGACACGCAGCTACCAAGGTAGGTGAAACGGTCCACAATCGTCAGCTCCTCTCCACCCAGTATCAAGTTCGGCGCTGCTCTCGTCCAGTCCTGTAACAGTACTTTGCACTTTGAAGGTGCACAGCACATGCCAAACCGAGCAACCGATCTCGATAGTCTATCTAGTGCCCGTTGTGCATGGTCCGCAGACTCGAACAGGCACACGACGTCGTCTGCCTAATCTAGGTCGCATAGCTTCCGTCCACTTCCCAGTTTGACTCCCACATCTCGGAGACCTCATAAAGCATCTTCCATCACCTCGTCCATGACGAAGTTGAACAAGAATGGAGAGATGGGACACCCTTGTCGAACGCCACTAGTTGTTTCGAATGAACGTGACAGTTCACCGTATACCCTCACGCGACCACAGGTATGCGAGTACAATGCTCGCAACAGGTTCACAAACTTAGTTGGCATACCCTTCCGGTGGAGAGCACTGAGTAGTGCCGGTCGATCCACCGAGTCAAAAGCACCTTTCAAGTCGAGGAAGACTACGATCGTAGGGAGTCGGTGCGTGTGGCGCGTTTCGAGTATCTGTCGAAGAGTGAATGGAATATCTGGTCGATGCAACCTCGACCTGGACGAAATCCGGCCTGTTGTTCGCGGATATTACTCTCGTGAATCGGTGTCGAACGGCGCAGTATTATCGAAGCTAACACATTAGTAACTATCGGAATTAAACTAATCCCACGATGATTGCTGTAGTCACTCCGTGTACCCTTCTTGAAGATGGGTACAATCAGTGACTCACCCCACGA
>LUCM01003610.1:0-20888 GCA_008360955.1 Fasciolopsis buskii | reverse complement strand
AGCCTGCATTAAAGTGCGCACATTGAAGGAACCGAGATTCAGAAGCTGACGAGGCTTGAAAACATGTGAGCTAACAGACTGAAAACCACCCACGACACTACTTGACAATAAACCTTTGGGAGTATCGGGCATGTTATCAATGGAGATCCTATGGGTAGGCAGAAGGGGCAAACAGATTGGGTTGGAGACAGAAGAGACAGGTTGAATAAAAGAGAGGGAACTCTGAGCAGTAGCATACTTATCACTACTCACCCCACTTGTGCTCGATGCAATGGGTAGCGCGGTCCTGATTATCCTGAGCGACGACCGATGCAGTATGGAATTATTTGTAGGCGTGTAACTCATGGGGAATAATGGACGGGTACTGCTAGGGTGTCCAGCCGCTAAGCAGTGGAACGATTAGGGTTCTGAACCAAAGCCTTTGGTTCTGTGAAGAACCTGACCGCAAGGCACCGGACTATAGCTGAGTGGAAGCCCATCTACTTGGATCAATTATTCTTCCACTCGTTTTTCGGACTGAGCTGCTAACTCAGATCAACCCCCGACCGGGAGTACCAGTCTGTTTTGTCAGGCCTCTACCCACTGACATTCCAGGCATGATTGGATCCTCGGCTTGAGATAAGCTCTCCTTTATAGCTCGTTAGCACGCAAGCCATCACACCATGTCAAGGTGCAGTCTCGTTGTGACAACATGACTTCTTAAAGTGATATTATCGCCATTACCGCCGACTGCACTTCTCGCAGAATGTGGGAACAATGGGTGAGGAGGGGAGTAAAACTGATTATTAGAAAACAAAAAGGTTTTGTACGGTAGAAGATTGCCTTTGTGGAGGAAAAAAAATGCAAAAGGTTCGCTGGAAGGCCAGACTTTCCAAAATGTATGCTTTGCGGGCCACAATAGCATAATATACTACACGGTCACTCGATCGAGAATAGGTATTTTTATTGTAGGGCAAACTCTCTGGCCTGCGAACAACTACACTATTTGTGTTTAAAGGCATCTGATATTCAGCGTTAGAATACCCTGGTTACAGGAAATCAGGCGCAGCCGACCAAAGCAATACACATTGAAACATGCGCTTAGCATTACGCCCCTCAAGACTCAGACTGTCACAGTGAGACTGCACCTTGACGTGGTGTGATGGACTGTGTGCCTAAATAACCAATTATAATTTATATATAATATAATTATTCTTCCGGCAGACAAGGGACGAGTCACAGTCAATATGGACAAGACAGAGTACATAGAAAATGCAAAAACATTGCTACAAGATACGTCGACTTATCGAGAAATCAATGACGATCCAACCCGAAGGCTTGCGACGAAAATCAACGCAACATTGAAACGATCACAAGAACTACATCAGCTAAGCAAGGAAGAGCGGTACATGATGAAGGCTAATGACTCAAACATTGCACAATTCTACGGACTACCGAAAATCCGCAAAGAGGGAATCCCCCTGAGACCAATAATTGCAGTACCGGGAACGTCAACATACAACCTGGCCAAAAACCTATGGAAGCGATTGAAACCGCTCATCACAGGATATGAACATTCAATCAACAACTCCCTGCAATTCTTGGAAAAGCTTCACGGGACAAACATCGAGGGGAATGAAATCATGATCTCCTTCGACGTCGTGTCCCTTTTCACATCAATACCTCTAGATCTGGCAAGACAGACACTACAAGAACTTCTAGAAGAGCAACAATGGAGCGAACAACTAAGGTCGAGCAATGTATGCGAATTAGTAGAATTATGCCTGTGAATATCATTCTCTAACCTTTTATCATATATATATATATGTATATATATAAGCAGGTAAGCTCGCCGCCTCTGGGCGTCAAAGTCACAGGTTCGAATCATCGCACAGCCGGTCAACTTCCCCACCTGGCAACCCTCTCCTGGCCGCGGCCCCCTTCTTGAAAAATGATGTACAATTATTTCATTCATAAAGAAAGCAAAAGATAAAAAGGTTACATTTTATCACTCCTCGTTAGCCCCTGAATCTCGGTTCCCTTACAGGCCATATTATCTTTTTGGTGATGGATGGCTCGTTACCACACCTGACTTAATGAGACTTTATGTGGTTTCACGACGCTTCAAGTTTCAGGATCATGGCTGGAAGTCACTTCACTCGTGTGGTGAGCTCTAGTGGCTGTGGGACATGCCTCTTCTACTAAACTCATGCTTGAAGCATGTAATGAAAAAGGCCAATGGACAGGCGTGATTAAGGCCAACAACGCACCACCCTGTTGACTGTTGTCTGCGGCCTCGGTGAAACACGAATTCAGGATTCGATTAACCAAACTCAACTGGCTGCGTCTAATATCTCAAAAGAATTTTCTGTGCAACTCAGGGGACAAAGTAAGTCAAGCTCTGGGTAAATGAGACGCAGAAGTATGCCTTCCAGGCAAGGCTGAAGAGGGAGTTCTAGACTGGATTTCGGTCGACAGTCGTTTGTGCGCCGTAACACTTTGATGGTCAGTCGGCGTTCGGAAGGACAGCTACATTAAGCGCACCTTGTTTTTCATCCCGGCATACACCCCAATAGACTACAGCTGTGACACGCAAAAAAGACGAGTTTTATGACGTGGTGGTCACCCTTGTCCACAAGACCAGAGACGGATATAGCACCAGTTTGAAACCTCAGTGTATCGGAAGCCGCGCAAACGGACGTTGCGCCTTGCGTACTCAGCGTACAGACAAAGATGTCAATCTTCTCCAATTGCGTCGACAATCGATTACTCCTGTTTGTCACGAATTTCTGACAAACCTCGCACGCGTCAGTGGCATGGCAGTAACTTAACTCAGATTGACCAAGTTGGAGCAAGCTACCATCGACATGGTTCTGTCCAAATTTTTGTAGAACCTGCCGGTTCACATAGTAACGTGCAAGTTAGGAATGTAGTATAAAGAATAGGGTCAGAGAGTATTCTATCACAGCTTGTCAAGCGTAGCTGACTTCGTTGGTTCGGTCACACGCTGTGTATGGCGAACATTCCTTAACAATACTGTGGCCTATTTGCCGTCCATCTCACAAACTGGAAGAAGCTGCGTGGAGGTCAACAGATGATTTGGCAACGTGGAATGAGAAAATGTACAGCCAACTTGGGCGAATTCGATGTCTGACGTCCTCGTGGTTGGAGCCCAAAGGAACCGTCAACCAAATAGGATATGGAAGTGAACCATGAACAGTGGAGATCATGCTGTCACTTCCGTTGAATCTGAATGACTGCAAAAGTGTGTACCAAAGTTAGGACATCCTTTTCTTTTTTTGCACCTGCAGGTCTATTCACCGTGAACCTTGCACACCCATTATTTTTACAATAACGTGGAACCCAATGAGAAATGTAGCGGTCAGTGGGGTTTTCCCTGCTGTTTGAACCTGAGGGATGATGATGATGATAAACTCAGAGTTTATACGATAACGATCAACGAGAAAATACGAGGGAATTCTTCTTAAAGCGTTCGCCAGCTGCTCTGTTCGCCCAAATTCACTGCGGGACTTAAAAATCGGTTCTTGACAATCAAACCGAATCTAAGTGATAAGAATAAAACGAGTGGATAGAAAACACTGATCAAATAGGAATAGTGACAAAAGCAAATTAAAAAAACTACGGCTTGTAACAAAACGATGCGCATCTCACCCAAAAACCCAGTGATGTGCCACTTCAACTGACTGCCAAAATTCATCGGGAACAAACGCCGTTTTCTGAATGAGTGCAGTCAAAAGGCGAAAAACGACCAAGAAGATGAAGAGTTTGAAGTCGCTTGCGGAGAGACTGTGCCACCCAAGTGTACCTGCATTGGGAAGTCAGGGAGTGGAGTGAATTTGCATTGCACAGGAGGTGAAGGAAACAAAATGATTGACATCGGCAGAAAATACAATGCCATGAGTGAACAAATGATCACATTAATAACTGCCACAATGGAATTGTGCCTTGACGTGGTATGACGGCTTGCATGTTTCCATGGCCCAACGAGCTATACAGGCTTATCTCAAACCGAAAATCTTATCATGCCTGGAAGGTCAATGGGTAAGAGGCCTGACAAAACAGTCTCCTGGTACTCCCGGTCGGGGGTTGATCTGAGTTAGCAGCTCGGTTGAAAAACGAGTGGAAGAATAATTGATTCAAGTAGATGGGCTTCCACTCAGCTATGCCTCGCTGCCTTACGGACAGGTTCTCGTCAGAACCAAAGGCTTCGGTTGAGAAACCTGATCGTTCTTCTGCTTAGCAGCTGACACACCTAGCTATACAATTTAAACACTCTCTCATGCGCGCAGGCAAACGGGCTCTCACAGTGGACTCACTTTTGATTGATGCCTAATGCGTCAACGAAATAAATTCAACTGCGACTATCGCTCCTCATGATATTTCCTGAAATGGCTGGAGCAAATATTCTAGGATGGATCCCAGTCACCAACCGCTTGTGCGCCGTGAGAGCACAGGGGTCAGTCGGCGTCCGGCAGGATAGTATTGTTAAGCACAGCTTATTCGTAATCTCACAATGCACCCCGACCGAATGCCTCACTAGCATGCAAAAAGGCCAGTTTTATAACGAACTCGTCACTCTTGCTCGGAACAGCGAAGGCTCTGAAATTGTGGTGGTGGAAGCCGACTTTACTGCGCAATTTGGAAAACCGGGTGTATGAGTAGCTTTGCAGGGTGGGCGCTCCGACTTGCTTGCTCAGCGAATGGATACTGACGACAGACTTCTTCAATTTTGTGCGGACAATCGTTTATTTCTATCTGGTACGAATTTCTGCCACGGTTTGCGTCGCACAGCAACATGGCGCTCTAACCCGATAGCGAGTCTAATTCCAGATCGACCTCATCGCAATAAGCCAATGTTGGCGCGATTCTATCCAGAAATGTAGATCATACTAAACCACGTACGTCGAATCGGACCATGCGTTAGTTTCAATGCGATTTTCGCTGCAGCTCAACGGCCATAGACGCAGGCCGCAAACCCGATTGGCCTTAGAACGTTTGTCGGATTCGGCTGTTTGCAACAGCTATGAACAGAAACTATCCGAGGAAGTAAGAACTGCGACGAGCAGTACTGTAGACGAGCAGTGGGATGAAATTAAGCAAGCGATGCGTTTGGCAGCAGATTTCGCCTGTGATCCAAGATCTACCGTTCATGAAAGACACTGGATCTGGCAAGGGTCGCTCGGTCTAATGGAGCAAAAACGCCAGCTACCTAACTGCAAGGAGATGAACAAGGCGCGTCGACAATTGCGGCGTCATTTAACGATGGGCCTTAAGAATGATGGTGAAAACTGGTGGGTCAAGGTGGCTGAAGAGATGGAGGAAGCGGCCGCTTCAGGTAACAGTCAAAGACTGTTTAAGCTTATAGGCGACAGCGGTGGGCGGTGAACTTCGGTTAGTGGAGTTTTGTGCGATAGGAATGGAGAGCTCATCCATGGAAGACAGGAGAGACTGGACCGTTGGGCAGAGCACTCCAAGGATCAGTTTAGCTGGCCACACACTAACGTATTTAGGCCGACGTCTGCAGCTGAAAATCCTTGGGAAGTGTCACTTGGCCTCCCCCAACGGAAGTGGAAGTGCAGTCGAATATTCGGCTTCTGAAGAAGGGAAAAGCAGACGGTCCCGACGAACTTCTCCTAGTTTCTTTCTAGCTTGGTGGAGAAACCTTGTCAAAAGATCTTACCGTCTTGCTTCGTGATATTTGGAGCGGGGAACGTATTGATGTGAGTCACCAATTGTATCCATCTTCAAGAGGGGCACACTGAGTGACTGTAGCAATCATAGGGGAATTAGTTTATTTCAGTCTTAGGTTCGGTAATGCTGTGTCGTTTGACACTGATTCCCTAGAGTAAAGTCCGGGAAAAAGTGGCCGGATTCTGTCGAAATCGGAATGTTATCCACCAGACGTTCACTCTTCGCACCGCACACACACCCGCCCTACGATCGCAGTTTTTCTCGAGATGAAGGGGGTGTTTGACACAGTGGATCGGACAGTACTATTTAGTGCTCTCCATCGAAGTGGTATGTCAGCGACACTTATGAACCTGTTGTGAGCGTTGTGCCTAATCAAATGGAGTAGAATTTCAAAGATTCTCAGCCTTATTGTATCACATTTAGAAGATTCGATTTTTAAGAAAACAATGCCAATGTGGTGAAGCCAGAAAAAGTAGCGGATAATAGCAACCTCGAAACAATGGGTGGATAACGGACCGATTGTGATAATAAATAAGCCCGGATGGGAAGTCCTAAAATAGAAATAATTGGCGATATCGTGTAAATTAAATAAGAGTTGGTCATTCATAGAGGTTCATAGCTACGTTCTGAGCAAAAGGCTAATGGATAAGCTCATGAACTCGTTTTTAAAGGTTTGCGAAGAGGATAAGTGGGGAAGAGTGCGCCTAGTTACCAGCATATTTTATGGGTGGCCACATTAATGAGATGATGCCCTGCAGAACGCCTACTGTAGAATGGAGCCTTAATGAAGTTGTAATACAACAATGAGTGAATTGCCAGACCAACGTTCGGAAGTTTCCAAGTAGCTTGAAATCAGGACTACAAAAGTATCACTCCAAAGCTAGTGTATGACGGAAAGCAAACATTATTGTCGATACAGGATGTCACCCAAATGGTTCCGTAGGATTTTGTGAATTCTTAATGCGAAACCAAGGAATATAAACTGCACTACATCTACGAACGGTATACCAGCTCACCTCCGAATGAACCAATTTCTAACACAACAAGTGGGGACCAAAGCCTAAAACGCACGGAGTGATCTAGATAATAGACATCCAGAAAAGACCACATTTTATTGCTGAGTTATTCACGAGTACCATCAAAAGCCATCACTGAAATGTATCAAGTGTTCTGTGACAACGTAGGCTATCATGGATGTCCGTCGTGCGGGCGATCATGTGAGGTGATGCAAAATTCAACTAACCGTATTGTAGAGTACGCATCAGGATTCGCATTTATTCCGGACCCTCGAAGTTCGACCGTCCTTGTACTCCCTACAGCCGCTTACCAAATCATGCGACCTTGTCGACGAGCATAGGCGTAAAAGATCAACTATGCAGGCATGAGTAATGATGATACATACCAGCTGCGTAAACGCCATGGTGAAAGACCTCAATACATGTGGCGTGAAAGCACTTTACCTAGTCTGCCGTAAACGGCGGTGATTTTCTTCGCAATTAATCATCAACACAGATGTGTGCACTCGGGTTCCTCAGTTTTGAATTGGTGTGACATACTACAGAGCGTATTTGAAAAATGGCACCAGATTAAAACAACAGATAATGTGAAAACGACGGCTGAAATAGCGAACAGGATAAACGAAACCAAAGAGGCACTCACCAAATAGAGGAACGTTAAATAAAGTCATTCAGCGGCCGATGCAACAGTGACGCAAGTCCTGTTTTGAGGTGAAACCAGGATGACAAACGTTCACTTGATTCCAAATGCTGATTAGACCATTCGGATATTAATTCGTGGAAAATAATCAAGGGCTCTGTCAAAAAAGACGGCGAACAGCAGACAGAAACCGTAGGGGGGACTGGTAAGATAGAAAAAACAACTGGCTTCAAAACAAAATAAAAGCCCAACAATTTGGATGGGTTTTCAATTCAAGGGACGAACAGTAAACTACCGTCTTCTTAGTCTGCTTGTAGGAGCATATTGCAAAAAGACCCACATATCAATAACGTTGAAGTTGGCAGTAGAAAAGCGTATGTTAGCCTCTGGAATATGCACTGAAGCTAAGTATGTCGTAACAGATACGGAGTCCCAACATTAGCAACAGACAAATTGTATTGTCCGGTAAACGTCACCACGACGAAATTTCTGAAGGCACCCCGCTGACCATGATCTAATGCGGCTCAAGGTGAGCATTATTAGTAGCACCCATGGTCATCTTTTGTTATCCCGGTACTTCTATTAAGGCTCATGCTAATCTTACCTGACCAGAAATTCCAACCTTGTTTCCCAGATATATGCCAATTAAACCCGAAATTATAATATACATATATATATATATATATGTATATATATATATATAGCGAACTCCTCTTGAAGATCAAGTGTCATGCAAACCATGACTAATGAGGGAAACAACAAACGAGAAAGATTAAACTAAATAAGCGCTGCGCAGAGTTCGTTACATATATGCCTGCACTTCCATTTTCCATCTCCACTTCATCCGTTGTTTACCGGGATCCATGGTTCGTCAGTGAGCTGGACATTACCCGGTTGCCCATCACGAAGTAAAAGGCTGATGATTTAGGGTGCACTATACCAGGCTTTTGACTATTGGGTCTAATCTACTGGACAGTAGGACGATAAGACAGTCTGGCAATCCATCGGAGACCAATGACTGACCGTGAAGTTCATTTGTTCTCTGGATAAGACTAGATGTGCAACACATGCTGACAAGCATAGTGTTGCGTGCTTTGCAAGCAGCTCATCGTTAGATTCGTTTTGCGATTCAGCCATGTCAGTAAGGTGAATAACAGTCAACTTGATGAAAATCACCGAACATTCATCTTCGTCCTAGAACTTTATTAGAATCGTCTCAACCAGGAGAAAGGAGAGAACAGGAGTTTCTAATCAGAAACTATCTAGGGTGCACCCACTTGGAAATGCTTACAAAGGTATTCATGGTGCCTACTTAAGTCAGTCTGAAATACCTACCTCCGACCAAAGTGATGCATTTGAAGCCCAAAAGTCATTCTCAAGATACTGCATCTGGAGAAATCGGTACTGAAGATTTCGAATTGAGCTCTACCACCAACGCAGTAAGCTCAATCATATGCAATTTGCTCACGCTGCAGTTCAGTATGAAACGGCAGTATCGATTTCCCTTCAGTTGGCACAAACCAGGATTATTACTTCACACTAACTGACAATCACAAGAAATCACATTGAACGCAAGATCAAGTTTGCGATTGCGTGCTTCTCGCATGTGTGCAATGGAAGCTTAAAACCCCACAATCTTTAGGGCTCACTACTCTGATGGGAAAGCCGGAAACCAGAACCCCGAAATTTGGAGTGGCACAGAACGATATAAGGTCAGGTGTGAAAAAGAACCGAGAAACAACGAAGTGGCAAATCTCACCCAACGATTGCACTCGAAATCTTTAATAATCTTAATAAATATACATCGAGAACTGGCACTCAATCTAAAAATCAGCATGTGGCTGCACGCCTATCAAAGCAAGGACTGTAATTCCCGACTATTGAAACATGCCTAAATCAACACATTCCATTAAGAATATTCGTACTTTTAGCACAGTGGTTAGATAGATGTTCAACTTCCACTTTCGGGTGCACTATATTCTTGAGCCGATCTGATTTGAATGCTTCAAGGCGGAAGAGGTTGATAATACAGCTCAATTTCAACGCTTCAATTCGTGGAAATTTCGAAAACCGCTATTCATCTTCCCTTGTTCACTTGAGAGAGGAAAATTTCGGGTATTAAAATGTAAGCAAGGATAATATAAACCCTGTGGAAGTGTAACTCGAAAAGCCAATAACACGTGGATTAAGACACAGTAAAACTAGGAAGAACAAAACTGACCAATATGAAAAAAATCCTGTATATTTCGATAAAAAACGGGGGAACTGTACACTCGCCATCAGTCAGTTTTTGTTCGCTTTAAATCCTCCCCATTAGCAGATGGACACGGTGTGCATTCATGATCATCAGTGTATCCTAGGTCGGAAATGTCGATTCCTACTTGAATTAGCGCATCCACCGCCCAAGAGGGAGGTCGAGTACCCTCGTATTCGATACGAGACTCGTTTGGATCTCCACCAGCGCTAAGTGGTTCATAACAGCGTCTTCGGAAAAATTCCCGGACGAATTTGGGAAAATTGTGTGTGCTGATCGCCTCTCGAGCCTGCCGCATCAGCCCGAGCATGTAGGTCAGATTGTGCACACTAATCAGGGAGGACGCACAAACCTGGCGCCCAGAGAGAGAAGCGTGGATAAACGCACGGGAAAGGGGTCGAGTGCATGCGGGACAGGAACAATCATCATCCATAGGACGAAAATCAGATTTGTACCGAGCTTGACGCAAGTTCAGCTGAGAATCAAAGAACAGCATGACTGATCAGAAATGTCGAACGACAAGGAAGTAAGTATTAATAAAACGCTTTGTGTTCAGACAGCGCAAAGCAGAAGTAAATCGATTAGGAACAGAAAAATACAGACCGACCAACCAGACAATAAAAATGAAACCAAAATATGAAGGATTTAATACGACACTAAGAGGAAACGGTCAGGAGGAAAATATTCCGAACACAGACATTGTCTATTCCCGATGTGCACAGAATAAATGACCACTGATAACAGTGACGATACCCAATGTTGATGCAACCATTTTTGATCAGAACTATCAGCATCTTACCTGACCCCACGGGACTAAAGCGTGACCGAATCGCCCGGTCCTAGTTGGGTAGACACAATCGAACATGTCACAACCCAAAGCCACACACACAACCAGATCAACTGGGAATCCGACACCCATCAAGTATCTCGGTCTATCGGGGGGTAGAGACTTGGTGGACAGATGAACCATACGCCAGAAATCGTCCTTTGCCTCACCGCCACTGAGACCACCTATGGCAAAGCCGGAAAGCTGGAGAAGAGAAAAAAGAGAATCAAAATCCTAAATATCAAGTAACACTGAGTACTTGCGCCCGGAACCTGGTAACAGTTACAATGAAAATTAAATGGATTTGTTGCCCCAGATGCATGAGACAAGCAACATGAACATATACTATGTGACCAGGAAATATATGCCCACTTGGCAGTCCTTAGTTCACATCTGCCGGGAAATAGGTGTAGGGGGAATTTTCGACCAAATTTGTTAACTTGATGTTTATGCCAAACAAAAGTGATGAGCTTGGAATTGGGATTTGGAAAAAGTGTTTGCCTGAGCCCGTTAACTGATGGACTGCAAACCCATCTCTCCAACTCATTTTTGATTGCAAAAATTTGAACTCAGTACAGCCTCTGATTGCCGTTACACATGTCTGGAATCACTGCCATTTGAACATTCGACTGACTTTCATCCTCAACCGGACTCAAGCACTGTTACTCATCAAAGGTCTTCTATTCCATCCAGAAGAAGCACTCGTGCCGGTTGACAAGTAGCAGTTGAATACACTCTTACAGCTAATATGCCCGTTCTGGTATTGTTCAGCAACAACGGACGTTCCCCGTTTACGAAAATGTCGGATCTTCCTCGTGTTCTAATCTCTGATCCGTGCTTTGTGTGATCTCTATCATGGCTAAACCCGTATTTTGAGGACTCACTCGTATAGATCGATGACTTCAAACCACACGGGGAGGACAGAATCACCAGTCACAAGAAAATGGGTGGCAACATACATCAACCGTTTCAGGTCCGGGAAGTCTGGGGTTATTTACACATATTCTAAATGGGGAATTCACTAACAGGTTACTCAGTATCATCCCAAATTTTCTCGTCATAGCAGCATGATTATAAAGAATTTATACACTGCCCCTTTTAGACGGCAACGCAACATCTCAACTGCCTTTTTACTTCATTTTACCACTCATTATTACATTTCTTGAGGAAAATTTGCATATTACTGTGAGCGACTTCAGGCAAATCCCAACCCTACCGTTTATCGTTTTTGATCTAACAGATCCCTCAGTTTTTCCACCAGAGGTAACTCTATGTTGAAAGGTCATCACCAACTATCTTGAATTGTTCTCCCTGTAATTACGCGCACCCATCTCAACTAGTAACCGCTATCAACATCCACCAAGAGCCGAGATGTACCTTCGGTCTGTTTTCCATTCATTCCAGAAAACAAAGGAAATGCAAGCCTGCCCCCATAATTTTTCACATGGCAACCTCATTTTTCTTCAAAAGTCTCTTTCACACACATGTTGCTTCTTTTTTGAGCCCCCGCTGAATTATAACATCAGACTTATCATAGAGTCAGGCAATGCGACCTTTGATATTTGCTGTCCATTCAAACGCGTTTCCTTTTGAACGGCCACGTCCTTTTCCGAGATCTCTAAGGGATGAAACCAGCCCCTTTGCAAATCCCGTGACAATTCACATGTCCAATACACTTCCAACGCAATAACACAATGTTCGCTAAGCAACTTCTGAGTTGCGAATCCATATGGCACAGCATTTGACTGTCGTGTTCAAAGGAAAAGAGACCTGCAGATTCCGATAGCACTGACTGCGCACCCATCCATCCTTTTGATTAAATCTCAGTTACATTTGTACAAAATACTGATATGCTAGCTACCTTTTTCCGAAGAACGGATGTTTAAATTCCTTTCCATCGCCAAAGCCACCATAAGAACAGATCCTGACAGTCTACCTTCATCCATACTAAGGCCGATGCATTAACTTCTCTGATCAACACACCATTAAGCCTGTTTTCAAGTCCTGACCTCAAAATTCAGTAATTCTGCTGCTTTACTCAGATACTTACACCCAATCGTCTTGAAGTAATCTGGTCTTAAACTGACACAGTATGTTGTGTTAGAGCATTTATGTTCTATGAATCCACCTGACGATCCCTTGCAATGTGTATATAAATCTAACAGGTCTACTTTGGACACTGTTGCTTCCCTTGCTGATCATAATTGAACGCCCTGGAATGCATCAATGAAATCTGCACGTTGTGTTTCCTCAGGCAGTTCATCCGCATCCGAACGTCACAAGTTTTCTGCTTCACAAACTGAAAATATTTAGTCGTCACAGGCCCTTATTAGCATGACCGTCTGATTATTTTACCAACAGAACCCGGTGGTGAAATAATAAAACTGTTCGTTGACAACTCAGTTGTGCTTTCGAGTGCTATCCTTTACCCCTATCTGTTCTCCATATGCTTCAGTGATTTATGAGCTAGTTACTCCCTTCATTCCTCTAGGTATCCTGACGATGTTCACCCCCCGTCAAACCGCACCTGGCAATGAAGACTCTTACAGTTTTTCCACCAACTTGTTTCGCACTTCAGATTTTTCTTTACAATCCGATTTAAATCGAATACCCGATGTTTCAATCTTGGTCTGTTACTACACCTGAATCATTGTCCATCAACTCACAAACATTTGGTAGGGTTGATTTTGTGAAATACCTGGATATTGTTATTGACAAAGTTGTGGGGTAGACGTCCCACATTTCCTTCTGTGTAAGAAATCTTCGACGGCTATCATTTTGAATCAGAAGGTCTCTATACCAGAAGGTGAAGCCTATCAGTGTCTGAGGTTTATTACACCAATGTTTTCCCAACCCTCTGCCGTTCTCCCGTTATTTTCACAGGTTTGTTTAAGAAAGACTTAAAATTCTCCGTTGGAGTCTGCCAGTTAGTATGCCTTTCGTACAATTAAACGGATTGTCCATCAAGCTGCGATCAACGCTTATCCCCACATGAAAAAGTGCTCGCAAGATCTTTCAACATCCCGCGTATCCTTTACATGATAAGCTCTCAATGTGACGCTCACATTTCCACAAAATTTGTTCTTCTTTTTATGCCTTTCGGTATTAACATCTATCGGAACCCCATCACCCCTTATTTAGCATGCACTTTGACAAACAACAACCGCATCCCAGTCGAATTCCTGAAAAACTTATTAAAAATGAACCAATTAACCATCTAATGAATTTTCCTTCCCATTGTATTTTTACGGGGTGATGAAGGCAACTCTTTTTCTTTCATTATTGTTGGTCCTAACTGAAATGCGGGCATTGGTGCAAGCAAAAGCCCGAATCATAGAATATAAAAGCCAGTGACAGCTGGGCATAAATTTCCTGTAAAAATTGTACATTATCATCAATTCCTACAGTGAAGAAAAACAGCCTAGTTCGACTGTTTGTTCTGAATGAAGAAAATGCCTTGGCGCTCGTTTACTTTCAAGATCATCGTCATAGCACTGCGTCCCGAGTGGCTGAGTCGGATTATTAGGGAATGCAAAGCTACATAATCTTGCTGATTGCATCGAGAACAAAGCTCTGAATTCCTTGGCTTGACTGTACTCTGCAAACAGTAATTCATCAAAAATCAAAGAATCGTTTGACCAACACACTTGCTTTATCAACCAATTCGGCCGGTACTTTTGGGCTAAAATCATTAATGAGATAACCTTTGATTTGTGTTCACATCATTGAAACAGGTTCCGAATACCAAGCAAGAAAACATTTCAACGCTTTCAATTTTCACACGTGTTTCTTTGTGAACGTACAACTTCCAAATTGTATCAAACCCTCACCTACCTGATCTTTTCGCTTCAGCATCTCGGTAATACAGTATTCCCGCATTGGTGCATCCAACCCGCCCTGGGTGATAGCGAACAGATTTTGCCTGTGTTTATTTGCTTCATGGGCTTTGATTCCTCTATGAACAGAAAAAACAAGCGCACATTTGGTGAGCTGAAGAAATAAAAAGTAATGACAGCCAAAAAAACACCTTAAACAAACCGCAATGCGATCGGCCTCAGGCGTTGTTTTCGGTTTAGTTCATTTACTAAAACCATTGACCTCATATCAATGTGCCTCGATTTTGGTTTCCATTCCGCAGCACAGCCTATTAGAAAACCTCGTGAATACACTAACTAGTCCGGTTGGGACAAGTAATCATCGCTGTGAGCGCCTAACAAACAAAGACCCTTTTATTCAAAGTAACCGACAATTTTCATAGACGACAGATTCCGCTTTCCTTACAAGTAGCCGGAGAAAGATTCAAATACATTTCGACCACTCAAACACCCCTTTCCATGAATTCTAGCCCGCGCTTGGGCAAAACATGTCATTAACAAAAGCATTCGTGGCTAGTTTTAGCAAAAGAGACGGAAAACTTTTCGGTTTGACAAAATGTTGCTGTAAAAGACGGGTTTTCCAATTACCGCATTGGATTTTTGAATGCCGTGCTAATACCAGGAGCCACACATTACAAGCCTTGGGAAATCGAATTGTGTTTATTGCGTCCTGGCTCATTGCGTCGATTTCGGGATAAGACAAGCGTAAATAGATATGATCCATTTTACTTGGCTGTTTGCCCCACCTAGAGACTCCTCATATTTGAATGGCTAAATTTTGATAGGACACAAGGAGCGAACTGCTAGATAAAATGGAAATTCAACTGCCCACTGTGCATCCAAAATTTATCGTCACTAGCCAGAATAGAACCAGCAACTTTTCGAGTGTGCAACAAGCAAGTGGTTTTCCAGCTTAGCATTTGACTCTTGATGGTTTTGTAAAACACCTGGATATTGTTATTGACAAAGTTGTGGGGTAGACTTCCCACATTTCCCTGTGTAAGAAATCTTCGACGGCTATCATTGTGAATCAGAAGGTTTTTATACCAGTGACCTTTGGGTATCGTTTGCCTCCACCGCACAATGATCAAAGTCGGATTCGCTATTGCTGTGCAACACTGAATGTTCACGTGCTTAGTTTGTACTCGACATTCATGAAAGAGTTATCATCTTAGCGGTCGATCATTGGTTTGTTCCCTAATCGCAACCCCTTGAGAGAGCAACCGGTGGCAATGTTTAATTGCGCGTGGAACTGAGCACTTGTGCAAAAGTCAAGATTGTTTTTCCAAGCTTTGAATAAAGAAAAAAGAAAATTGTTTCACCGGTATCCATAATATGAATTTATTCTGTTTAACTGTCAGAGGACAGAGTCCGTGAAAATTTTCGCTAGCTTATCTGTCCTTAATATTTTGCAATAATTAAGCGATTCATCACACTGTATCCATATCCAACTCAACAATGATAAACAACTGAAGCATTGTCTACCTGCTTTATTCACATGCTACAAACCGTTATCAGTGTATATCCGGATAAGGTGGAGGCTGAAGCCTTTCATTCTTAATAATTCACCCCCGGTTTTGCGTCCCAGTTCGGGCGTGGTGATTGGATGCAATCCCGATGATTCCTTGCAAAGTTGAAACAGCCATACAGTGTTTCTGTGGCTCCTCAATGATCAGCGGAATGTGCGTACTCCCCAATAAGTTATCTCACGGATTAACTTAATTTACTACTCTAAGTGACTACAATGAATGGGTCGATTTTACACGTTGCATCTCAAGCAGCCGGGTGGGGTGGACAGAAGTAACGCTAACAAATACACTACCTTCGGTATAACCAAACTGATTTTTTGTCGACTATGAAGCATAATGAGTCTCTGATTGCGTCCTACGAGTGTTCTTAGTCGTATAAAAGTCATCTTCATAGGCACTAGCTGGTTTTCAAAAAAACCTTCGAAATTCATTATTCCATCGCCAGGGTATGCATCATTTTCATTAAGATGAACAAAACTGTTTGAAAGTTTCTTCCGACAGGGGAACCACAAAATAAAGGAATGACAGTCTTACACTGTTGTGCAGAATATTGTGCAAAAATGTAGATGAAAACTACCAGTGTAGTTTGCGAGAAGATAAATCGGCTTTTCGGATGTCTCTGACTGCAGCTGGCTACGAATTGCAATCTGCGACGAGGTCTGACACCGATCAATCCAGTTGTTACGTCAGTCGTGTTACTCCGAAAACCGAATGAAGGTCTCTAAGAGATCCACAGCCGTCTTAATAGTGCCACATCTTCAAATTGCCACCAAGGAGATATTTCCAGCCTGCTCAAGATGATGACAGCAGGTTCCAACTCATTAATTCCGTTTCGCGTGGGCAGAGAACATAGCCGAATCATTGTAGGCGACTTCTTTGAAGGATAGAAGGAAACCGTTCGACGTCTATACAGCGTTGAGGGGAGGCGGCATTTAAGATGCGATCATACCACTTAATTTTTGTTATACAAAGGAGATATTATTCGTCAAAATTTTTCAGTCGCTCTGTATTACCTACATTCAGTGACCAGGTTTCACATGTATACGTAGGAACTGGGGAGACGGCAGCTCGGTAAATGGACGGCTTCGTGCAGAGGCTTACTTCGCTTCGAGCCCAGTACTTTGCAAAGTGACAGGAATGCTTTCCTGGCGCAGTCTACACGAAGCTTAACCCCGTCTCTAGTCTGGCCGTTCGGGTTGACAGTAGAACTTAGGTATTTCAGGGGACGTACTTGTTCGAAAATTTCGCTGATTTTGCCACGGTGTGATGCGTTATGCGAAATTGTGAAGAACTTAGCTTTGGAAATGTCTATCTCCAGGGCAAAAGGTATGAGTTCACATAAAATCCGGCCTTGAATCGGGTGCACAGTTGCAACCTCCTTCTTCAGGAAGAACAATGTGCGACAATTCGACATCTCGCCGAGATAGTGCGCTCCACGAAAACAATAGCAAGACAGTATAAAACAACGGATTTCAAAACAGCACGGATGTGTTTTATGGATAGTGACATTATATCTGCCAGAGAATGAATAACTGTTGATTGTTATCGTCAAGATAAAATAAAGTGGACATTTAACCATTCTAAAAAGGTACAAGATACAATTACGATGAACACGAGGAAATCCCCTACCGATCAAGCCAACGAATCGATCGATGCATGGCATCTTTCATAACACTGGATTCAGTCAGCACGTGGACCACGTGATCTAGCTGCATTACGATGTCCGCACCCAATGTGCCCTGCAAATTTCCAACCGATTCTTCTGGAGTTAGGAGCATCTCTGTTGAATTGTGAGGAGAAGTAAAATGAACACCTTCCTCGGTCACGGAGGATAATTCGTTGAGTGAGACCATTTGAAATCCGCCGGAATCTGTAAGAATTGCCCTGGGCCAAGCCATGAATTTATGAAGTCCACCAGCCTAGATGTAACAAGAAAGATGAGTAGAAAGTAAACCATACTAGTAACTATGCGCCAGTGATGAGATAAAGTTTACGTACATAGTCACAACAACAACTACCCCAACCCACTATCACTCAGAAAATTAGGGCCTCCCAATCGGATCTGCTCTATACCGTATTACCCCTGATGCGATATCCTCAGTAGTTTTTTTTTTCAATTTGGAACTTGGTAGAATACCGACGAACGACTATAGGTCGACAAGCCATGTGGCGCAAGACGATGATTCGGCCAATGCGTAACCTGAATATGACATTATTTAAGCAGCAGAAAGTGGTGAAATACCGTCATTGCGCAATATAGGAGCTGAAGGATTCAAAAATAATAGCATCCTAGTTCCTGTGGCTTCAGATAAACGAGATAAACAAGCATCTAGTACAAACACCGAATCAACAGCTTTTCTACAGAACACATTAACAGGAACGGATCGATGACAAAAAAATGATAGTTAGTTGAAACAGAACGTGAAAGAAGCATAAAACCGTGTCTTTGGTTCTGCCACACTGTCAGCAATTGCGCTAAAAGCAAATTTTGCTTATTACGCCAATTACATTGTCTACCCGACTTCAAGAAGCATGAACAACTAACGTAACATTTTCGATCAATTTTACAAGAGATTCTAATTTATACTACGTGGATTCGGTCATTCCTCGTTCCGTTCGGTTTAGAAGGCAAAACAACACGCCTTGATTCCTCGTGATGGGAACACGATTGAAAAGTCAGCAATTTGATGTGGTTTATCCAGAACGAAACTGACAGCACAAACATAACACACTAAGATGGCAAGTCTGGTCTCATCGTTTGTAAAAGAGCAAGGTGTGGCCTTATTTCCTTTGTTAAATGCACGAGGCATGTATGCGGTACTAGCGAAATACCCAAAACTCTTTGAGACAACCCCGGAACATGAAACTATAGGGAACCATTTAAAGTGTCGATAGACCGCGTGTATGTTTAACCACTGATGCATATAATGAAATTTTTTTCCATTACCGAAATGCACCAGCTACAAAACCGAAAAGCATGCAAACAGTAAACATGAACAAAACCAGCAGAATGATGTAAACCCGGGGGGTGCAGACATACGGACAAGCGGTTTACGTAGCTGAATAACCTAGATGGGTAGATCCAAATTGAATGTAGCCAGAACGCCGCGTATCGGTCCGCGTACTGGCATTCGTTTAGCAGATCTGTAGACTGCAAAGGCGATCACAGACCAATGTCGGATACAGGCACACCTACGTGAACACTGATTTAGACACAAAGAACAAGACTGCAATGTCGAAGATGGCAAAGGCGTAATCAGCTTCGACTCACCTTCCGCATGATTTCCGGACCCGGCCTATGACCAAGATGATACGTATTGCCTAACAGAATGCGACAATCCAGTTGTTCTAATTGAGCCACAGTGACCCCTTTTATCGCGCCTTGTGTGCCAACTGGCATGAACACGGGAGTTTCGACGGGGCCGTGCGGACAATGTGGTAGCCAGATTTGGCCACGACGAGCCCGACTGGTGGGACATTGAGCCAATAATTCGAATGTCAAGGCCGGGCCCGCACGAGCTGTGAGCAAAGGAGAGGCGACTTCTTGTATCACCGACTGGGGAGCAAATCCAATCGCCAGCAGTGTTTTTCACCATAATGAATTGAAGAAACATGATATGAGTCAAAGAAAGTAGACATGCTAGACACTGAAAGATTACCCACTAATTTTATACTGTTTCTTATGGAACTTAATTGGACTACGAGCAAGCAAGGTCTCACATCCTCGAAAGATGCAGTGCCAATCAAGTTCCATTCCTATCCTCGAAACTGGCAGTGGGATTAAGTGGAAATCCCCCAGGGTGATTAAACAAAATAGCGTTAACAAAAGGTCGTGGTCGACAAGGAAAACGCGAGACAAGCAAAAGGGTGAAGCGGCAGCGGATCATACGTGCCTAAACGGACGCACAAGTCATTAGATGATAATCAGTTTGGTTTTTTTGGCTTTACTGTCGACCATGGGGTATCGTCGGTTATCGAAAGTGTCTTTCATTGGCTGTTGCATACTGGTTAAAGTGCACGGTCGCTAATCTCATTCTCTATCGGTCGTTACCTTTTCGCATTGTCATTCCTCAGCTACATCCGTACTAATGAACAATTACGCCTGAGGTAACGCGGCTGTACCTGTAGTCTGCCCTTGCGTCTGACTGTGGCAATAATGGTCGACAACCCAGTGCGTAAGCCAAATGTTAAATTTAATACAATTTAGACTTATAAATCAATTACCTATGGTGGTGACCAAGCGGTCTGAAAGGAAGCGTTTAGGCATGAAGGTCGCGAAATCGATTCGTCTCGTCCCTGATCGACTTTTATACGTTGCAGCCATTGGACGGCAGGGATCACTTTCATAAAATAACGCACCCGGCTTTTTATTGATAACCAGTGTACAAAGATAAGAAGAAAGAAGGCTGTTTGTGACACAAAGCCTTCGGTTGATTTCATCCATTATGGAAATCGATAATAGCGCCAAAAACACGGATTGTCAATCCTACAAAACATTACCGAACAATGGCACTAGCTCATGTAAACCGTTTACAACCTTTTTCGAAATTACGTCAAAACTGTTCGGAATTGCCATCCGAATGGCTTGTTGACACCTTGCCCAAAGAGATGTGAGACGGAATGCATAACGTATAGGCACATATGCGCGTACGTAGTGCACGGTTTACTGATAAGCTGTGTACTGTGCTACAATATGCTGGTAGACGTACAATTTTAGGGGTTTGTAAGAGACCAATTTTCGGGTAATCACAAAGATTTCTCATTTGACTCCTTATAATTTTGGCATAATTCCAAAACAATATTGAAATGGGTAGAGCTCCAGTCATGGAAACCGTCGAGACATGGTTACCTCCGGTCAGGGTTGGCAAAACTCGTGCTAAGTATGGGACAGTGGAGTTCCTATAGATATTGATTCTGGACAGTATAAAACGAATGGCGGATCGTGTGGAAATATTAGAGCGACACTTTGGCAGATCGTTGTGCAGGGGTTATTGCATGTTCCAATCTGCGGTCGGATTGCGACAGAGCAGCGTAGAGCATGCTAGCCAATAAGATGG
>LUCM01003609.1:39076-63050 GCA_008360955.1 Fasciolopsis buskii | reverse complement strand
CTGATAGGCTAACACTTGACGCGGTTTGGAGATGACAATTTGCTTGCATATCTACCATGACCGATGTGAGACAAGCAATTTGGCGTGCTCATTCACTTTTCGTCTTGATCTGTCTCTCGTCCTTTTTGCTGAAGTCCTTGATTGGAAAGCTTTTTTTTGAAAATTGCATAAGGGATTTTTGTATATGGTCATTATGCGGAATTATTGAGAAGCGTTTCAAATGCGACGAGTAAACATCTTGGGCGTTTTTATTATATGAATGCATTTTGTTAGACGAAGCGTCACCGAGACAAAATTTTTTCTCATAAGCCGATCTGTGCAATCTCCTAGCCGATTGTTTTCGTGTTTGTGTGTGTTTGTCTGTAGATAATTACCTGGAATGAGAAGGAGACTGTGATCACCTGTTAATAAATGAAACTCTCAGTTAAAGAGAAAATTTATGAGGACAGTTGTGGATAACTTCGTCCGACATGAAATTCTTTGATGTGGAGATTATGCGGTCACCTGTTGGTCAGCATAATCAAAGTTAATTTCCTCTAACAATTAAAATCCAAGAAAAACCGACTATAGTTGTTCGTCTAGAACAGGAACTATAATGGTAAACGCAGGTCATTCGAAAATGTGATGGTAGATGTAGACAACAGTGGTCTTTTTACACGCTCAACATGACAAAAAAACCAAATTTATGAGTCAGAAGAACTGTTTTCGAGTACTTCCAAACTGATCAAGACACGTGAAATTCAGATTTGACGTAGACTCAGTCCCGTCTGGAAAGTTTTACAGACGACGATGGATTTGCTGCGCGAATTTGTTGTCAGTCGTCTTTCCATCTTCGCATCTTTGTCATTCCGTATTCCATTTTCAAGGTATCACTGAAAATCACCTGTCTACCAAAAAAGTTCTCAGCCGTTCTCATATGACCAACGCTATTGAACACGTGATGCGCACGCATGAACATGAAATGGTGTACCTGAAATGGCTTTTGTTCGTGGCAGTTCACAGAAGCGTAGGCGAACTTTTGCGCTGACTGCTGACGACAGTCAATTTAGCATCAGGGCGAGGACACAGTTTACAAATGTTTTGTACCATTCAAGAAGCGTGGGCGATATGAACTTGCCAAAAGTTCTTCCCGTCTAAGCGTTTGCCGAATGTTCGCCATTGGGTAGGGTGCACGGAAGCTTTTGCGTTTATCATTGCGGCAGCCATTTTGCGAGGTTAAGAACAAAATTCCAATTTCTCAAGCTTCATTCAAGCAACACTTTGGCGAAAAGTGAAAATTATCGTACCCGATGGTTCCTAATGCAAATGAATCCACTTAGTAGTGAGTGTGACCATCGTTTCTCTTGAGACTTTTAATATACCATCTGGAACACCAGAGTGTCTAAAGAAATCCAGTGCCGGAAAACTCCTGTGCATCCACGCCTGAACGCGCGAATGGTTCGCCCTCATAACGTGCCTGAACTCAAATCACGAGTTGTCAGGATAATTCCAGTCTTATGTTCACTCGTCCAAGATGATCTAGAGATTGGTGCGAATACCCTGGGTTGGCTGGGCTGTCAAGATTGTTGTAAAAACTCCCAAAATTAAAGGAAAACGCACAGCAGTGATATATCATACAAAATGAACTATGCAGAAAGTAGCCAAACAACAAAAGCAATTAATGTCTCACGTGTTTCATTTCACAAGGTCACTATAGAAAAAGGGGAGACAACAAACTGGTCTTTCCATAGAACAAGCAGACAATTTCTTATCATCTATTTGTTTTAGCCACTCTATTTATTTCGATGATTGACATTAACAATTATGCTGTTTACAACTCACATTTAACAAGCAACTGTTCCTCGTGCAGCAATCCAGTCTCCGTTGAACTGGAAACCATTTTAGTCATTCGCTGCTGACGGTTTCACCGAAACAATTAAATAAATGAACTACGCACATTTTTTATATGGGCCCAATAAATCTAGGGTGGGACTGAGCTCATATCATGTGGTACTATCCTGTACAGCTTTGATTTAGTCCGCTTGGTTGATCAGCTAATGGAAATCTTGGGTACAGCCAGTCGAACAACGTTGTGGATGTATTCCACTAATCGCGGTTCCATTATTTGGTATACAAACGGATGAGTTATGCATAAACGCGGAACGTGAATGTGTCTTCGAACTGTTGTGGGTTTCTCATTGTCTCCCGTCGCGCAGGTTGGGTCTGAGTCGACCGAGTGAGAATTGATGGTCCGCATCAGTGCATTGTTACTAGCGCAATATCTCGAAACACTAAAACTGGGGAAGGTAACTGAACCTACTGTGTTGCCAGCCAATCTGTTTCTTGGATGATACTCGTGACATGGTCAAACGTTTACAGTTCAGAAACCTACGAATTGACTAGCAAGTATTGAACTTTTGCCTAATTAATTAATCCGTTAGTCTCGTGCACCACTAGAACACCGTGTAGTGGCGATTTTCGTCCACATTTGTCATGCCATAGATTGGTTCGCACGCCTGTTTCACTGACTAATAATTGCAGAACATATAAAAGATTTATTGAAAAAATAAATAAATCTCAAAACGCATCAGTCAAATCAGACTTCTCGATAACTGGATCTATCGGATGAAATAGAGAGACGTTGAGGTCAGTGACTTTCGTCAGGCAAAACAAAGGTACATTATATGTCCGCCCATAAACAGCATTCGAAATCCAAACAAACTACGAATTACCGGTACAATCTGACATCAAGAATACCTTTCTTTAGTTATTAGCCTATTCATAACTTTATTTTATGGTCTCCTTTCCGTTCTCTCAGACTTTCTGCTTCTATTCATTTCTTTTCCGTCATTAGGAGGTCATCTTAAACCCACATTTTCCAGAACAATCAATTGGTTTTGTCGAATACATGAACAAGTTCCCCGTCGTGTCCGCACTAATCACTCGCAAACGCCAAGATCGAAGTGCTGACCTTAGTTTTATGATCGATCTTATGACACGAACGCATGCCTGGGCTAGTGAGCATAAACACTGACTAGCTCAGCCTGGTAAAGCATCTGTCAACAAAAGAAATCAAAAGTAAGAATCCCATGTCTGCCGGTCACCTTGGTCTCAGATGGCAACTCACTATACCCCGGCTGCTTATTACACATGACCTGTTGAGACCTTGCGTGATTTTATGTCACTCCAAGTCTTGGGTCACGGTTGTCTGCCTCCTTTCCCTCCAACTTAGTGGGCCATATTGGCTTTGGAGCATGCTCCTTCTACGAAGCTCATGAGGGAAGCATGTAATTGAAAAAATTCCTACTGAATTACTCCTGTTTGTTATCCGGCTAAGGGAAAGACTACAAGTTTTAGACATTTTGCTCATGGTCGCATTTGTTTCCGTGTATTTTTTACTTCCGATTTATTTGTTCTGTTTTATTTCCTCCTTCCTTCATTAACGAGCAACATTGGACAACGTTTCTAAGAAGCGGTCATGGCCAACAAAGGACTGCCGGACTGGGAAGTTCACCGGCGAGGGTAGGTTTCCAAATATCGACCTTCCTGTTGAAAAGGGTGTTGTATTGACCACTTGACTACCGCCAGTCTGTAGCGGCAATATAGCACTCCGGTATTTGATCTTGTTAAATTGGCTAGAAGATCAACAAAAATAGACGTGCCCAGTAAAAGTCCAAGTTGCCCCAGATGAAGTTCATCCTCCGGTCAGATAATTCTAACTAAAGGCAATAGAAAATGTTGAGACTTCTTTAACTTTTCTGAGCACATTAAAACTTTCATGTTCAAAATGAAAATCAGTGTTTTCCTTTCACGTGCTCCCTTATCATAAAAACAGTAATCTTTTGAAAACTGTAGCTGGAATGTGCAACGCTCAAGCTAGTCTTAGAACCTGCAGTACCTAAGAATTCTTTACATGGAGATCGGAAAGCTTTGATGAATATCATCGGGCAGAGCAAGGAAGTTTGTTGCTAATCTAACTGTGATTAGCTGCATAACAGCTTGAGGACTGTCACTGCTACTGTCGACTGGAAAGTAGAAAAACCAAAGCATACACACACTGTTGGACCCAATCGACTTACCGTTCACTGGAGGACTTTTGTTGTGCAACGAAGACTGCATATTGCCTACTGTCGCGGATCACGCAAGTCGCGTACACATGCAATAGGTGCATCTAGCGGTGTCGGATGACCTTGGAATCAGAAAAGCTCCGACGTTTACATAGAAATCGGACCAATTACTTGGACACTATGATAAGATGCATTATTGCGACAGCAGAATAACTGACCCGTATATTCGGACCAACCTATTTGAGTTTAACAGCCTATTTTCAGCGCAACCCAGCTTGGAATAGTTTTAGCCATCTGCCTAACTGGTAGTTAGGATATAGATCTCGGGACAAGAAACAGTGTTTATCTTGTGAATGATTCACAGTCTATGCATAATGTTCCAGCAATCCTCATTAACCAAATCCAATGCTTAGAACTGCGAAGTCCATCAGGACAAGTGTTCAACGGAGCTACTCTTTTGCTTTTGTTTAGGTTGTGCTTCCATTGCTGAATTCGGGAATCCATTTTGGATTCACACGACGCGCATAAGCCCGTTCACATGAGGACTGTGTGGAAAGATTGAAGTGAACCATGAAATAAATAAATTCCCCATATCCTGGTCCAAGATGATGAAGATCACCAAAACCTACTCTTCATTTGCACTGATGATTTTGATGGCAGCTCATGTCGTCCGATCTGGGATCAGGTAGATGATATCATTTTGTTGGCATCACTTTGTAATGGTTATTAGCCGTGGGGACGGCAATGAACAGAGTGCTTAATATTTACTCATCTTGGGGAGATACAACAGACGAGAGTGAACAAGGACAGTCGAGACTTCGTCACACTCTTGCATTTAGTTCCGGACCAAAATTGCAAAGTGCTTAGCTGTGTGTACAGATTTTCCCACTAACTTGGCTAGATAAACACAAGAACTGTGGAAGAAAAAACAACTGCGAATCATTCACACGTGAAGACTATTTACAAAGTCCAAAAGTGTACATTTCAAAGTTCAGATAAAATCACGATATATTCAGACATAAGGTATATGGGGTGAACGTTAGTAGTGAATCCGAAATCTTCCCAATCGAACTCATTTCACGAGAATTCATTATCGGTGATTTTGTGTTCATGTTGATTTATGAAGTTAACCACACCCGACAAACTAATCGGTTTCATTCAACTGTATTCGACTAATCGATCATAAAAATCAATAGCATAAACTGTGAGGTGCATCGTGTTCACGAAATCCATACAAGTTTGATTTGCATCGAAAAACAATTAAACCATATTCATAATGCTACGAAACCAAAATCGTCGTTGAAGAAAGTAGTTAAGATAAGACTGTAATTAGGTTGACATGAACAAAAGTATTCGAGGATTGTTTGGAAATATTATAACTATGTAGTAATGCTGTAAATATCAGGACCGAATGACGTAAAGAGTACATCGAAAAATTGATGGGCTGCTTATTGGTTTTTAATATGAATGATATAATGTTAAGAAAACAGCGTTGTTGATAGATATAACGCAGTGGATTAGTAAAACCCATATCAATGATGCATTCGAATTTGCTCATGGGCTGAAAGAGTTTTAACTACAAAACTATGAAGCTGCTGTACGTTTTGATATGGTCTCATTATACGCGAGTGCATACATCAAAGAAAGTCTGAACTATTCACAATCATTGTTAGTATCGGACACTTCTTTAGAAGAACTAACTGCACTAGCTCCATCGGAAATTATCAGAAGCATAGAAATTCACCTTATAGTAGGTACATTAAGTTCAAAATGGAGTCAGAAGATACCAACAGAATCATCAGCTTCCTAGATAGTGAGCTGAAAGTCAGTGACTCCCGAACATGCAAGATCAGCATCCACAAAAAATCTACATATTTGAATAAATATTTGGACTCCAGTTCAGTTAATCCACGATATGTGAAACGGACAATTATTTCTTCGCTAGCTAACAGAGTTACAAAGCTATGCAGTGACGATACGAAACGTGAAGAGGAACTAAGACGCCCAGACGACATCCTGCAAAATAATGACTATCCGCCACTCCTGGTAAGAAAACAACAGATAACTTGCATATCAGCAACCAAGACGAAGAGAGAAAAGTACGGCCACAGTCGGAATTCCGGCACTTTGGAAGCAATAAGAAAGGTCCTCAGTGGCTTTAACATTCATACTTTAATCCGGATGCATTGAAACGTCACTTATCAAAGGCGAAAGATCAAGTCGGTGTGCAAGACCAAGACAACTGCACCTACAAAATCAGCTGGGAGTAATGCACAGCAGAATATACTGGACAAACCAGCAAACAACCGATGACCCGGATAACAGAAAACAGAAGGAATTAAAAGTGCAGACATTCATGCAAGGTAGGCTTATCAAGACCCGAGAGCGATTCGGCCATCGCTGTGCATGCCATAGCAGAGGGACACAACATAGATTATGAAAACACTAAAGTACTGCAACTTGGATTCAGAAGCTGCACTGAACTTCAGTTTGCCGAGGCTCTGGCGAGAAGCGCCCACTCTATATGCATCAATCGGAACGATGGGGTAGAGATTTCGGATGTATGGACAGCCCCAACATCACTGAGGCGCAAACATTTCAAAAGTTAACATGTTAGTTGACCTCACCACCACAGCGGCGCATGACATGATGGACAATCCCTCACCCCATGCACAGTTCCAATTACACATATACACACACACACAGACAACTTAATATCCGTTGGCATGTGAAACTTACCTCAGTTATTTTAATGTAAAATTGCCTTGAGAAAGACTACCCACGGTAGTCGAAACGCTGTTATTAACATTATAACATTCACTACGTAGTAATGTTAATAATCCAAATAACGGCACTTACTGTGATCGATCACGAGAATGGGGAAGGCTCGAAATGCCATCATTTACTAGGGCGATCTAAACCAAGAATACATAACTGAGGGTAACGAGACCATAGCAATTGGGATGACTTTTGGGTGTATTTACAAATAATTAACATGCATGTGAATTGAAGAGAGACATTTTTGGTTCAACGCCTTTCGCAGTGGACAGTTGGGTAAGTTTCATTTTCCCCTTCCTTGGGTCACCGTGATTCTGAATGGTTGTTTTGTGACTGCAACCAAAAGTGAATACACATGGCCCTGCGTCGCGTGATCAGGAAGTAGACTCACCTTGGGCTAAGGAAATGTGGTAAACGGAACTATTCGTATACAGCTTTCCCGGAGTACTGAAGAGCGAGGGACCATGACAATGATTACTTGTCTTATTTGCAGGGTGGATGAAATGAGAAAACCCCCATAAGTAAAAATGGTTATCTGTAACCACAGGTAAGTCGAACCGTTAACCTTTCAAAACAGTAACCCCCGTTGCATAAAGCGAGAATTGTCAGAGTCATTTGAGCGAGATAAACTAGCTTCAATCACCCAGGTCCCCGGATTTAAACTTGCTTGAAAAAAAACAGAGAGGATCATGGTGATAACAACTCTTCCAAATCATTAGTTCACCAAACACCCCGAATAAAGCTTAGTACTAGGCATTGGGGTTATTGTGGCTGCTCGAGGTAGAGTCACAAATTACCGGCTTACAAATCCTCAGATATTCTCACAATCCACCATTAATTTTGCCTTTTTTGTCATGGTTCCGGTACTCCACCAATCGATAGAAGTGGTCGCAATTTGGAGAAGAGGCAAGCAACTCCAGGCAGGGGAACATTTATTTTGGTGGGACATATTGTTCGCATGTTCGAACACCCTCAATAATGAAAAATTTCTTGATTGTCATGTCTGGTGATGTGGACCAAATGCGTGATTACCATCGACTGGATGACCTTTCCGCCTTTGGTTGCCACCACTATTAGTTCTGGATTTGGGGGAAAATGCTGTGATTGACCAGTGTTTAAACTGTCAAAATTCATCCAAAAACATGTTCGCATTCAAGAATTCCAGGTCAATGAAAATACTGAAGATGACCTCGTTATCCTTGAAGGTTTTTGGATCTTTTTGTCAGATTGTTGTTCAATCCAAGAGAAAGACAGGCGGCGTTATCACAACTTATATCAATAGGCAATGACCATAGAAGTACAGTATTGTCCTCATTTTCTGCATTAGCGGTGTTGACTCTCAGATGATTAAACTTGATTACAAATTTTCGCAGTATCATGGGACAATAATTTGAAACGTATGCGTAGCTCCGTATTGATCTACAGATTGCATGAAAATTATGCGACCCTCACACATGTTTTCTTCCACTATTGCTTGACCGCTTTTTTGAATCTAACCATTCCCCCTGGTATTCTCTACTCGCTTATAGCTTCGCTGACCTTTGTTTTATCCCCAGCGAGGACTAGGCAATTTTAGACAGAATAATCTGTAATCAACCACATCTTTTTTATTCACTATTGTGTATTCCTGTTTCCTCCAGTGATTACTTTCGCATTTCAGTCAGACCTACTATTTATCCCCGCTCTGGACACCATTCATTTAGTAGAACAGAACGGATCAAGGCCATGGCATAAAATCTGTCTGGTGCAAATTACCCTGTCTTCAAGATCCCCTTCCACATTATCTTCCCGGTTTTTCGTAGATTTCTCCCTTCCTACGTTAAACCTACGAATAAAGAAAATGAATGCAATTTTCGACTTCTTCCATCCCATTTTATGACGATGGCAAGACATCATCAACCTCACTGAAATCCCTCAGACCACTAAAAGAAATGGCCTGTAAACAAGGTCTGCGGAAAACTTTCCACGAAAATACGTGCAGACCTTACCCATCCCATAAGCAAGGCCCCCTCTTCCTACCATTCACAAGCATCCACTTGCTCAAAATATGACAACTCTAGGTTCCTTTATTTAGAACGAATTGTGGATAAGGAGAAAGAAATGTGACAGAGTTGCGTTCAAACCTTCCTAATTGAAAACATTTCTTAGAGTTTTGAACTGAAAACATTTCATTATCTTCTCGGGCCTATCTGCTCAAGCATCCACTGTGTTAGTTTTTAGTGGCGCGTACAATGATCCATTTTTTCAAATGATCGGTCATTCATTGTCGACATCTAACTTGGAGACCATGAAAGTACCGTATGGATGTTTGATCCTTGTTAGGGATCTTCATCAGTGCATATCTATCGCACCCGAAATGGGACACGAACCTGGGTCGAGCACTTGCGAACCAAAGGCCTCAAAAGTTAAACCTTCTTCGCTGATTCCCAAGCGTTCATTAAACATTGGCACTAAACGATATGGGGCCCATATCAGGGTTGTTGGTCTGGTGCGTTCAAAGGTCTGCGCGTGCAAACTCCAGTTACGAGTATGGATACTATATTGCGTAACGTTCGATGAACCTTTAGGAATCAGCGAGGTCAGCTTAAGGCTTAAGGCGTTTGGTTCACTCGCATTCGTCCCAGGCTCGCGTCCCATTTCGGACGCGATAGATAGGCACTGCTGAAGATCCTTAACAAGGGTGAAACATTCGTACGGTGCTTTCATAATCCTTAATGGCAAGTTGGATATTGACAGTGCACGACGGATTATTTGGAAATTAACAATAAATTTCCGACTTCTGACCAGTTTTCCTTTCCCTTGCTGTTGACCGAAATGCAAGTTGCTTAAATGACTGAGGTCTACCATGACATATAATACAGTACAATATACTGCAATGCTTACGGTCGGTCGACTATAGTTCAGTTGTAGTTGTGCTTCCGGGTTAGAGATGTACGTTAGTCGATATTTCTTCATAGTGATGACAGAGAAAAGCTAGCTGCGTCGGTGGTTAGTCACAAATAGATTTGATTTAAGTGCCCATGTAAGCTGTCTCGGAAAGGCATCAGCTGCACAGACCTGATTTTGCGTTTGACAGAGAGAGGTCCATTTCTGGTGTTTCGACGCGTGGACCGCGTCCCATCGTGAAATAAGGACATACCCCTTTGTGTTATCTGAGGAAACTGTAATCTAGAAAGAACCGGGGAACCGAATACCCCAGTTACTCGCTCACCTGGAACTCAAAGGAATGTCAGCCCTTAATGTAAAATGACCTGGGAGATTTGAACTAAAATACCGGTCACCAGTTTGATAAGACCATGTTTCATTGAGTTCTCTTGCATATCAGGTACCATGATCAAACGAGCATTCTAGAACGGCCCCGTAAGTTCGTTTAATCAGCCGAGATTCAGCGACGCTAGCAGAGAAGTATTTGATTGTGACGGCCGATCTCCCACGTGGATGGAAGTATATAGGAACTAACATGCACGACGAACCCCAAACTGTTGGTTTTTTCCTTTTGCTTTTGAATGTTTCTTTCTTCCTCCATGACCACTATTGCAATCAGCCTGTCAATATATATATATATACATATATATACATATATATATAAACATATATATGTAGTCTGTGATTTAATGAAATACAATAATATTCATTTCCTAAGAACCGGCAAAACAATTAAACCTGCTTCAGTGAAGTACAGTTCAGCTGTCATTCACTTGTGATCCCTTCGTCCGTCAGACTCGAATGCCTCAGTTAGTGTCTCCTATCAAACACAAAGATTTTCGAATAATTTTGATCTAACAACAAATCTACTCAAATTTTCAGCGACCGTCATTTTCTAGTTAATGAGTAAATGATGATCACTGACTCATGGATAGTCTAATTCGTGAAAAAGAATGACCACGAAACAGCAAAACATTGGACAGAAGCTAAATCATACATGACATTAAATTTGGAAACATGATTAAGCAGAGCGTTGCTATTGGTCGCTGGACCCAGTGGACGAGCGTGATTAGCTGAATTAGATCACGCTGTCCATAGCTCATTGGTTTGTAGAGCGGCGTGAAAGAGTAGGCATTATGTTGCCGGCGATTGGTCAGTGTAGGAAATGATATATGAGAAGGCGACTGACCCGTGGTTGTACATCTCTGAGTTAAACATTTATTAGTGTAAATAAAGCACTCACCCGTGAGATGGTGATCGCCATCCTGATGATGACATGGGTTCAGGTTTATTCCCTACCTCCCAACAATTATAGCTCATTATAATATAATGCACCCATTGCTAACGGTCCTCTCCGGAATGGCCTGTGTCAAAAACTCGGACATAAACACGAGCAACTTCTCCTGGTCTTCGGATATTTTGCTGCTTGTCTGAAAATCGCGATCTCTAGTACTTATAAGCCTAAAATCCAAACACACCAAGGTATATTTATCATCTAAATCTGTGAATCGTTATCTTCTTTTCGGCCGTACTTTATGACGCAGAACACACCGAGATGCTCTCTGATTTGCATGAAAGATATCCGAAGTAATTTCTGGGGCCAAAATGGATCCGGTAGGTTTCTCTACTAGAAGACAACATTACAAAAATTGTACGCCAAACTCAATGTCACCATCCCACCACAATAAATTAGTCATAATTCCCATCACATGTAATGACAATCAAATCTGGGCTTAAGCTTAAGAGGATCAAACTTAATTGGTGCGACCACTAATTGAGTGAGTTACTCACGGTTTCGTTTAACCAGTAACAGTATTTGTAAACATTTGTTGAATTATAGTGTTCTTGCTTGTCACTGTTAATCGAGGAACTCAATTCTGCAGTCTAAGTCTTCTGTGATGAGCTTCATGAAACTACACTTCGTTGATTCCTTTCATGTGATTTTGCCGGTTCGTCCGGGGAAACACTGTTGCAGAGGTTGGCTGGGTGGCCAAAGGACTTTTTCAAAAGAATCCTCCCGAGTTAGCACAATATTCTTTTTTCCGTCAATTTCCTTGCTACTGCCCTCATCACCGATCATATTTATGAAACCACAAATTTGTTCTCATTTTGATCACAACACTTGTTAGATCTAAGCAGATAAAATTTTGCCTGGATAACTAATCCTCCGCATACGCTATCCTATCCAGTTTTTTTTACTTTGACACCTTTTGTCCTAGATTTCATTTGCTTTTTAAATTTAATTGAACGAAAACCAGTATATGAGATTGCAATTATCAACAACGGTTTTCTTCAGAGTGCTCTTCTCCCACTGTTTCGTCTGTTCACAGACGTTCATCGAATTATGGGGTCACGTATGTGTTGAAAGTTGCAATATTTTACCCGGTAGCAGCTTGTGACAATTTTCATCTTGTGGTTCATTTATTAATTATATGGTAGATTGCGTCATTTCTCAAGAACGGAACTCCGACCGACTGAGCACTGTCATACGGGGAAGTTGATCGGCAAACGATTGCTGATCGTGTAAAACATGGTGAACTACTTAAAACAAAGTGGGATTTCGCGAAACCTACTCCGGGTTTAAGTGCACAATCTCACGTAATCTAATTCTGCCTACTCCGTAGACATCCGTACTAGTCATAAGGGTTTTTGTAACAGAATCGAGCCTACGAAAAGCACTATAGTCACTATCATCCATTCTTCTCAAACCGTGGACAGTACCTAATCTGCTGTAGACATCTTTAAAAATCGGGAAGCCTCAAAGGTACTTCTGCATTTCATATGGCCAGTCGTGAGCAATCGTGCACTTACAATATGTTCTAGAACAATAAACAAACATTACAAGTTGATACTCATTGACATCGTTATACATAGAAGTGCGTTTCCGCCGAAATCTTAAGATAAGGTCAGCTATTTATCAGTAATAGACGTTATTACACATAAAAGATGAGCGGTCAAAATGCTTCACACTATATAAATGACTATCTAATCAAAAGAAGCCGACAAACAAGAAAAAAATCACCAAATTCAACGCACAGAAATCAACCGGCACAGAATATATCCGATTTTCTATATCTGTCGAGCATCGGTGAAAAAAGAACTGGTCACTGCCGAGTCACGGGCCAATACACTCTGACTCATACTACATTATAGGTGAAATCATGCGCAACCATGTCCCCATAATCGTACCATGGACAGTTAAACAGTGTACTTTTTATTTTTAGTATCTTTAAAAATGCAAGCTTATACATGTATAAGCCAAACAAAACAGTACACTACACGCCAAACCCAAAAACCATAATGATATCGCAGCCGGCAGTTTAGATAAACCATTCAATTACGCGGACGGATTCGACAAGATCAACGGGCAACAGGTGAGTAAACAGTTCAAAACCAAAATTATCCACCATAAATTTGGATAGACAAATAAACAACCAGACAAGCAAACATCACTAGAGAATGTTTGAGGGTATCAGATTCTATTCGCATTGCTCGCAACTTAATAGACGTGTCGATTTTTGGACGCTGTCCGCTGACCATTGATAACATTCGTTTTGAAACAGGAAAATCGCAACACGATTCAGCACGGGTCTCATTCATTCCGATTGTTTTCGATTTGATAAGTTCTTGGTTTCTCGAAACTTTTTTTTATCATAATGCGACTGCAATTCTGAGAGGGGAATAGAGGGAGTGAGAAAGAGAGAGGAAGACGAACTGTGCACATGTTTTTCTGATGCTCACCTCGTTTCACAGGACAAGTCCGAAGCTTGCAAACATTCGTCTAGCGTAAGTTGTACCAACCAATGTTGTGTCCGTCATCCAATTTGTGAGGAGCTAGTGACACCAGGCCACTTTGAATTTATCATTCTGAACAGTACAAACATAGTTAGATATTCCATAACGGAGCCTGAGGATAGTCAGTCGTGCTGATAGGCATACTGCATGTGTGCAGGCTCGGAAAAGGGAGGACAGCAGAATGAAAAACAAAGTTTATTTTCCAACGGTAACTTTGTTTTCACACGTTATCAGTTCCGACCTTCAGTACCGCCAGCGTAACAAAACCATGTCGGTTGCAAATAACTCGGAATTTTTAGCGCACATTCCAAAGCTGAGTCAAATTCCATTGTGAATTATTCCAATGAACTCTCACTATATCATCTTCGTTACTCTTCCTAAAGGTGAAATGGTGTGTGACAGTCAACCGATCAAAGTCCCGATCTGCCATGATCTGTGGAACGAGATTTCCGCTGTTCATGGGTCGGGCTAGCGGTTGCAAACGTATGGGTTTGAATAGATTTTGACTTTATCATTCTTCTGAAGTCGTGTTACTTTTGCAAGTGGTAATCATTATTCAGAATGATATTCCTTATTGGAGTTACAAAAGGGTTTTTGACGCATACGACATTAGGAAGTCGGATATCTGTGGATTCCATCATATTTAACAAACTAACGTTGGTTCTTAATTCTAACGACTAGATCGTTTTCATATTTATAAAGTCCTATTTTTGATCACTTCGCTTACATGGAAATACTGAACTATCAAAACAATGGATGGACAGAGGCCGCAAAAAGACCAATCCACGAGTGTGTGTGATAAGTTCTGCGACGCAACAATTAGTCGTCGCAATACCTCGAGCGACTCAATCAATGCGAATTCATATCACCTACGGGAAGAAATTCATGTGACTAACATCCAAACTTTTCCACTCGTCTATCGTTTAGTGGACTAGTATGTGCCAGGAGAAGCTGTGAATTCATACCGTCTTTGTTGACACAGTTTTGTCAATGCAACTAGCTACGCAGTCTGCGCTCAGTTTGGATTTTTCGCAACCCCTGCAAAGAACATTTATTCACCTGTAAGGCATGTTTTTCCCGTTAGATTAAAAGATCTTAGAAGTGAAAAATCGTCAAACAGTAACGTCTCAAATACGTATTGAAGTGCACAGCACCGGTGGTGCTATTGAAGGCAAGTCTGTGAACATGAACGACAATCTTCGGGGCTAATTTTAGCAGCATAATTTATTGAGCCTCTGTCAGTCGGCTCAAGTTGCATTTCCATTCTTCCGCTGCATTGAAACGGGTGCCACTGGTAGAGTTTTGTGAAAGGAACTACGAAGAAAGAAACAAGATCAACATGTGAACACATCATTTCGTTAATCAGTAACCATGTGGGCAAAAGTGATGTGTTGTTTTGTTTTTTTATCTACACATGCGGGATTGCAAATTCATATTCGACGCTGGGACTGATGCTTTCGACCTGGATAAGGGGTGTCAAAAACCTGCGAATCTCTAACACCCTAGATCACTCGCAAAACGATACATGACTTTTCCATGGTCGTTCGCTTACATTGTGAGCAACATTAGGCAGTAAATATAGTATTTATGAGGGTTGGATCGATACTTACGCGTTGAATCATACGTTCAGTCTGGACGTTTAGGTGTTGCATTTTAGCGAATTTCTGCCGTAATGCCAACGGAGACTCGTGACCGATTCGACGCACGGCAGGGCAGAGAATCGATCAATGCATTTCAGGATTGAAATTGATAACGTGTGAAAACAAAGTTACCGTTGGAAAATAAACTTTGTTTTTCATTCTGCTGTCCTCCCTTTTCCGAGCCTGCACACATGCAGTATGCCTATCAGCACGACTGACTATCCTCAGGCTCCGTTATGGAATATCTAACTATGTTTGTACTGTTCAGAATGATAAATTCAAAGTGGCCTGGTGTCACTAGCTCCTCACAAATTGGATGACGGACACAACATTGGTTGGTACAACTTACGCTAGACGAATGTTTGCAAGCTTCGGACTTGTCCTGTGAAACGAGGTGAGCATCAGAAAAACATGTGCACAGTTCGTCTTCCTCTCTCTTTCTCACTCCCTCTATTCCCCTCTCAGAATTGCAGTCGCATTATGATAAAAAAAAGTTTCGAGAAACCAAGAACTTATCAAATCGAAAACAATCGGAATGAATGAGACCCGTGCTGAATCGTGTTGCGATTTTCCTGTTTCAAAACGAATGTTATCAATGGTCAGCGGACAGCGCCCAAAAATCGACACGTCTATTAAGTTGCGAGCAATGCGAATAGAATCTGATACCCTCAAACATTCTCTAGTGATGTTTGCTTGTCTGGTTGTTTATTTGTCTATCCAAATTTATGGTGGATAATTTTGGTTTTGAACTGTTTACTCACCTGTTGCCCGTTGATCTTGTCGAATCCGTCCGCGTAATTGAATGGTTTATCTAAACTGCCGGCTGCGATATCATTATGGTTTTTGGGTTTGGCGTGTAGTGTACTGTTTTGTTTGGCTTATACATGTATAAGCTTGCATTTTTAAAGATACTAAAAATAAAAAGTACACTGTTTAACTGTCCATGGTACGATTATGGGGACATGGTTGCGCATGATTTCACCTATAATGTAGTATGAGTCAGAGTGTATTGGCCCGTGACTCGGCAGTGACCAGTTCTTTTTTCACCGATGCTCGACAGATATAGAAAATCGGATATATTCTGTGCCGGTTGATTTCTGTGCGTTGAATTTGGTGATTTTTTTCTTGTTTGTCGGCTTCTTTTGATTAGATAGTCATTTATATAGTGTGAAGCATTTTGACCGCTCATCTTTTATGTGTAATAACGTCTATTACTGATAAATAGCTGACCTTATCTTAAGATTTCGGCGGAAACGCACTTCTATGTATAACGATGTCAATGAGTATCAACTTGTAATGTTTGTTTATTGTTCTAGAACATATTGTAAGTGCACGATTGCTCACGACTGGCCATATGAAATGCAGAAGTACCTTTGAGGCTTCCCGATTTTTAAAGATGTCTACAGCAGATTAGGTACTGTCCACGGTTTGAGAAGAATGGACGATAGTGACTATAGTGCTTTTGTGAACCAGTGAGTTGACTGGTCAAAATGCAACACAAGGTGATAAGGAATGATCCAATTCAGTTGTTGAATTTTGGGAATGCACTGATATTTGGTTGGTATTTTCACAGATGAAGCACTTGTTCTCATGAACAGCACTGCACCTCGTTCCCGTAATCGCTTGATATGGTAAATGCACACGTCATCTGAGCATGATAGTTCAGTACTTGTCTCATCGGCTCTCGCTGTTTTCAGTCTGACAGGCTTCTGGTTTCTCAGCAATTCTTCGTCACAATGCGAACACAATTTTGAGGGAAAGAAAGAGAGATGAACTGTTTGCATGATTGCCCGACGCTTGCTTCGTTTCACAGAACAAGTCTTAAACTTTCGAGCTCCTGTCTTATGGAAGCTGTTACCTTGCCATCTAACCGTCACTCAAGCTGTGATGAGTGCAATGAATCGCGGCGCTTTCATTCCGACATTGTGAACAACTCAAACTTTCTTGGGTACTTGATAATGAAGTTGGAGGAAGGTTAATTGTGTTGATAAGTCTGGCATATATGTGTAGGATAGGAAAAGGAGGACACTGGAATGGAAGATAAAGTTCAATTTTTGACGGTACATTCGTTCTCACAAATGCCATGATTAATCGATGTTTAAGAAAGAGTGATTTTTTCGGCTTAGTCCGTCTGTGCTACAGGTTTTCTCTCCCACATCCATCGTTTACTGGCCGCCTTTTGTCTTCCAGATGTCTCGGGATGATTCTAACTGTCACGACCTAGGTTTCCGTCGACACATATTACTTCGTCGAAAATGCAGCAGTTGAGAACGTTCACACCAGTCTACCAGCTCCTAATAATGTGTCCCACATTTCATACGCGATTTCCCTGTTTTCTATGTGAATTATCCAAGGGCGTGTTTCCAATCGACTCTGGCCGAAGCTGGTAAACCGTAGTTGGCGCCAACTGAACAGCAGTCAACAGCTACTAAAAGGTAATCAGAGTCAAATTGTTGATAGACACAGGCAACTAATCAGCACCTAACTGCCGGTAAACGACGGGAGATCTTGCGGGAAATTTGATCGATTGTTGGAAAGTGATGGAATGGTGGTAATTTACCTACTGAATATACAGTTCAGCATAGTCCTGATGCCTTTAACTTCACACCAGTGTGTTCTTATTCTCGCTGTCACTTGACAATACGGTTTAGTTAAAACAGGAAAACCGGAAAAAGTGGAATGTGATCTGCAAAGTACTAAGATGAAGAGAGATTTCAAATACAGATATGCTACATATATATATATATATATGTATATATATATATGGCATTAAGTCGCGTCATGTAATGTCTCCGACCATCCATTCTCGCAGTCTAATTGGAATAGCACGAGCAAATCCACTGGTTAGTGTTTGCATAAGTTTCGGTAGGTCAGTAACGGACTAACAGAACTTATCTTCCAACCCCTATCTCTCTTCTTAGGTAGCTCACATGAAAGCAGCCGTTCTGTGGGTAGGTGCAAAACACGTCGCAATCATTTTGATCTGTTCATGTCCAGTGCACCTTCTACGTGCCAGCATCGTGTGCCTTATATATGGGTTATTGAAAAAACTAGTCAACCATATTCTACCAATACTATGGAGATAAAGGTATTTAAGCACCGAAGGTTATCACACTTTCTACCCGCATCAGCTGTGTTTCGGAGCGGTACAGCACAAACGTCCTTGCTGTTGCCGTGTACGCTTGACCTTTGATCAATAAGAGGATGCCGCGATGACCCCACAAACACATCAATTTATTGCATGCCTACCGAGCCTTCTGTACCGGTGAATGCCTTCCCTCCAACAGACGGCCACCAGGCCAGAAGTGACCACCCAGACAATACAATCTATCTGCTTCATTCATACCCTCAACTTTAAAAACACGACTTCAGGTCAATTTAGTCTTGCAACAGAAGATTTGTATCTGCACATATGACGACGATCTGACACCGATTCGTCAAGAAGTAAGCAGTTGAAATATGGATAGGAGAGGTTTGTGCGCAAGTTAATGCTGATGCCCACAGTGCACTGTAAGAAGCAAGGTTATCTGAATCACGAGGATATTGAAAGGCTGTTATGAAGCCGGTGGGAAGAATCAGTGCCAACTTCGCATACTGGATTTCTACATATAACTGGGTGAAAATCTTGTGAACACAAATTAGTCGTTCACCGAAATGGTGGAAGAGACAAGTGTGTGACGGTGTAACTGCTACTCAGGTGTAACGGTTCACCCATTTCGGGGCGCGCATATGCTAGCACACATAGTGGTACATCTAAAGAAACTTTTCTTTAGTTATTCGACTAAACTTTCTTAATCATTTGATTGGATTTAAATGACCGTTGCTATTCCTCTGATCAGTCTTTCACCTGGAGACCGCGGTAGGCCTGGGTAGGTTTGCTACACGACCCTATAGTAGGCACTACATGTAATTCATTGAGATAATTCTACTCTGGGGAAATAAGAAGATATGCAACGGCCCGGTGAGATGTATAAAATCGATCATGAAACTATGTACGGGACTGAGAGAACATGGGAAATTCATGCATCAAGGTTACCTGAAGTACCACGTAAATATTAATTTGGTCTTCCTTTCCGCAGAACCGTATGCAAGTGCTTGGTAAGTTACTGTCAAACGAAGCCGACAGAACAATTCAAGAACTTCAATTTGCATACTTCTGAATGATCACTGTTTACTTATGTGACTGACTAGCTACAGGGGGAATAAGGGTTTCATTTTCAATGTGATCTGGAAGGTAATTTAAGGGCTTCTTTATACAATCCAAAACCAATTATGGGAACAGGCTATTAGAATTCTCCTGAAATCCGGCATTTGCCACACGAAGGCGAAAAAAATTACACGAAAGGGCTGGCTAATTACAAGGTAATGGACCGGTAGGACTGAAGTAAATAAGGAAAATCCAGAGATTCATTTTTTCATGTATTGATTTCACTTGCCTCATGCCCCAGCTAACCTGTACCGTTCATAGCCAAGGGTAGACTGAAGTGTTTTCTTCTCACAGATTCTTACATCGACTGTCGTCCCCATCACGGTTAACTTAGCTCAACTGGGGAGTTTTCAGTAACCAGATAAGACAAGTGCCCCCTGGTCCATCAGTGGCGTGCTAGTGGCGGCAAGTCAATGAGTGGAATTCGTCTGTATTTTCAACTGCGGTCTCAGTCCCACCCTGAGCTAAGGGTTGAGTTGCATGGCTCCTGTGTTGTAGATAAAGGATTGGACACAAATACTTGGGGTCAGTAGTGATTAATACGAATCTAATCTCGTTGAATAAGATCCCGGAGACATGTGAGGGCAGTACTGAGGGCCCGATGTATTCTTCTTGACGAGCTTCCTCCCTAAAAATACTGCAAGTCCGCCGTTTGCAGCGCGACTTTGCAAGTGTAACCAACAAACTAAAAAGGTCATAGTTCTTTGTTGTGCACAACTGACGCCCAGAACCGGTCCCTGGACCACTCAACAGACTACTGACTCTCCTGGAACAAGTTTGCTGCCTTGAAGATGAAGCTCGAATGCACAAAGGCTAAATACTTTCCAAGTCAGGTCAAAATTTTTCGGAAGTATGTTAAAACTACTCGGGCTCCCCACCCCATTGGCGTATTGAGATCTGCTCCACATAGGCATGAAATGGGGTCTATTTTGTTCCGGTCCGTTCATGTGTACGTATTATAATAGGCAGTGATTATCTGTTCACTACCCTACACTTTGTTAGAAGGAGCGTGTTCGACGGATCTTTTGAAAGTAGGACGTTTCTTCGGGTTTCCTCTACTATGGAACTTCATCAAAGAACGAATATTCCAACACGGAATTACCGTCATCTTGTGTTTTGACCCTGCATTGACTGCTGAATTGGCCTCGGAAGTTATAATGAATCCAAATGAGCGTAAACGTAAGCCAACCCTCGAGTTGACGGCCAGTTGCTGACATTCTTTCACATCCCCCAACGTTCCAAAAGAAGAGATAGTGGAATTGGTACCGGTCACAGCAAATCCGCAGCCTGGTCCATCAATATCACGCTTCAGTGTCACAAGTTCTGAAACCAAAGCGCTACTACAGCGGAACTAGTGGTTCCTGGTCATGAACCTCAGTAAGTCGAGTGGAATTTCCTATTGAGGGAGCAGGGAGTAAACTACGACACTTGAGTGACATTCCGAGAAAGTTATTTTTCGTTGTTGAGAAGACTTTTGCGAATTCTATCTCGAGTATATTCAGCTTTCCACTTCGATACTTCAAGCTGCTGCTGGACTCGGAACCTCGGGCTCAGAACGTACTACACTGGTCGCACAGATCCAAAACCCGTCCTTCTTCTTGAGGATTGTCACCGGAGGATAGGATAGCGCTAAACCGAACACAATACGAAGTCCGAGAATGCCTTGATAAGGAAGAAAAGCGTTCTCCGTGTTGATTTTTCGAGGTGGTGAAGAGCAAGAAAACTGGTGTGTCTCCGGAGAACCACAGGGAGAATCCGAAGGCATCGGCCAGTATTCCCCTGTCCATTGTGGTTGGTACTAAAGGAAAGGGGATAAACTAAAATCTCTGAAGTCAACCAATATGCCTGTCAGTGGGGCAATGACGGAGGATGTCCGGGAATCGGAAGCGAATGTCACTGAATATGTTATTTTGCACTGATCGGAAGCAGGTGAGAAGCGCAGTAGCCGCTTTGCATGTGCTCAGTGGTGGCCCCGTAAACCTGCTGGACAAATATGTCAAGGAGAATAGCTTCACTGAGGCAGTACGGTTATGGAGGAAGCTATTAAGTACCGAATACGTTTTGATTACAGTAATCTACTAGTCTGGTTTACTAGGTATCTGTGACTCTCTAGTTCGTTGGGCCATCGGTAGATACTGATTGGTACTAACATACTTCAAGGCTCGAAAATATGGAATGGGGATTCGGCTTCGTGGCACCAGCTTTGAAGTTTCCTCCTGAGCTACGGTATGTCGCGTGTGGGCTCGCTCCCTAATAGCACGTACACGAATTCACTCGAAGATAGGCGGAACAAGAAACTATACTATATCTGGTATTCCATTTGGCAGCCTCTGACTCGTACATAATAGACATTCTAAAACCACTGGATACCGGCGGTCGCATCATTTTGTCAGTAAAGTGTAGGCCTGATGCTAATTCTTGAGCGAAAATACCGAATTGACGAAATATTTGGCGTACATTTTGATGATTCAAGCGGCGTTTGGTAATATTTTGTCGGCCGCAGATGTTTTGCCTACATCTTTCAATTTTTTTTTAATTTGCCCTCATCAATAAAATAACGACGTACACTATTTTTCAGGAAGGGTGCTATGGCCAACAGAGGGCTGCCAAGTGGGGAAGTTGACAAGCGGCGAGGGGATTCGAACCCGAGGCTTTCACGTTCAAATGCTGCAAACTTATCCGCTTGGCCAACGCCGGCAATTCACGGGTCGTTTTCTAGCAGATTTCTGACTGGGTGAATTCATTTGCTCCTCTACACGTACAAAACAATCGTGTTTGTGGCCTTCCATGGTTCAAAAATATTAAGGGGACACTTGCGCCGAAGAACTCGACCACTGAGGAGAGTTTGGCTTTGGAGCTCCAACTCACTCATAAAAGTTTGTAGGTATATTTATGAAGGAGGATCAGAACATGTTCAGCCGTTCCAATGCTAATGAAGAAGGATTCCATAGCTGAATGTGACTCCGAGAAGGCTGCACTTCTTGTGAAACTTGTTTCACTTACTAATGGTGCTAGATCAGATCCTGACATTCAGTTAAAATCAAGTAATAAATATGAAGAACCAATTGTGCCCGAGAGATTTACAGTTCTAATTGCACACTAGGCTGTCCAGGAATCTAGGATTCTAGTCTACATGATAAAAAATTTCTGTATTCGCACGGTTCTTGCAACTAGCTTGCCATTTCAATTCTTCTGGGTCCTTGATTCGGAGGTTAGATAGTTTGACCTTTTCGCCCTTGACTTACACCGAGCTGACGTTTGCATTTGATCGTTTCCTCTTACGCCTGCAGATCCGAATCTTTCGGTCTGCTACTGTAATGAGAACGAAACTACTGTAGAGCCTTCAAATTGCCCGCCTCCTAATCCATTTCCATCTCCTTCCACCTTCAGGATCCTCAGTACGTGGTGTCCAAGGAAGACCTTGAAGAACATAACTCGGCAGATCATGGAACTCCTTTAGAATAGGGTGTGATCCCGGATATGCTCGTGTCCAAAGACGACTGCTGGCTGTGCCGTCCCGTGGCGTTTTTCTTTGATTGTGTGCTGGATTTGAACTGTGACGAGCTAGGGCTGCCGCTAACAAGTGTCTGGGCCTGAATGAACGTCTGCGTAAGCTGCGAGTCTGCTGTGCCTGTTACATCACATTCATGGAACGGATTCACTAGGACTGAACAAAACGACGTGTAGCTCAATGAGTCAACCACCTTAGATTAGGGGTGCAATCTCTAAGGTCAAACGTCAAGTTGATGGAATTTAGGCCCAAAAGGTCAAGAGAACTACGGGTTACTCTGGCTACCGGTCGTCGACACGTGTCAGATTAGAATATCGGACCACGTGATTCGATCACATCATTCACAACTGATTTGCCCATTTGTGGTAAATTTATTGTTCTATATTCCAGAAAGTCTATACAATAATTTTAGCCCTCTAAACCGTCGGTAGAGTAGTAAAAGATAGAAAATGAATGGTTTCCAGCTCAACGTCAAAGGATAATTCAAGTCAACCTAAATATAAGAGCTTTATAGACAAAGAAAATAACGTTCAACTGCGCATACATGTTGACAAAGTAACTTTCTCTCAAAATTCCTACTGAGCACATTGAGAAAACAATTTGGCGAAAAAGCTCGATTTCAGTGATTCGTAATCATGCCATTGCATCATTATATATATATCTTGACAAAAAATTTACACTATAGGAAGGATTGAATTAGTCGGATACAAATATGGATGGGGAAGGGATTTGTGGTATTATATGCCTAACCTGAATACACAAGAATGTGTTGTGTTAATTGTTTTGTTGTCTAGGGTTTGCATTGGAACGGAGGGTGGAACACGGGAGTTGGAGCGTAACAACAAATTGTTTTTGAGAACAAAGTGGAGAATTGTGAAGACAGATTGCGACAGCTTCCGCAGTGCTCAGGAAGCGACACTTTGCCAACCTGGATTGTTGACCTCTGACCTTATACAGGGTCCGGAAAGTTTGCGTCACATTCACGGTGTGGTCAGTCTGTGCTAGATGTGAAACGACTGTGCTATTGAGTGACTTAATTGTCCCAGTGCCTAATCATGCGGGGTGGTGCTCA
>LUCM01003609.1:26183-38522 GCA_008360955.1 Fasciolopsis buskii | reverse complement strand
CGACTTAGTCGTACACTTTCTTTGGCGGCGAAGCGCCTACAACCCAAGCGCTTTTAAATATGAGCTTTCTATGCAACACAAGGGAAGGCATTTTAGCTTCGTGAGGGGAAGTGTACTTTTAATTCTCCTGTGTGGACAGTCACAAGTGGAATTAACTGCTTTTGTTCAGCACAGCCTTTCGTGAACAGCTATGAATTATCTATGTACTCAACGGTTGTGGATTTAGAGATTTGTACTCATGCACGAGTTTGCGTTTCAGCTTAATTAAATTCAAAGAACATCAGCCACAAAGTGTTCAATATAGTTCGATCTAGCTGGTACACATAGTTCCGATTTGACCGACTAACCGCGATTGTAGTGGTTCTCTGTCTCTCCGGGTTTTATTCACGCCCACTGTAGATCACTAGGATGGCAAGAATTGTCTGAAAAATTATCATGTACAAAGGGAAGCCACAAGGTAGATATTATAGGATTAGTAAAATTACGTACATGGGGTAGCTGCCATCGGAATAATGACAAATGAAGAAAACAATGGGAAGAATGGTTCTTGCATCCTATGCTCTTACATAATCGATTATTTTTAGGGATTCATGGTCCGTCAACGGGCCGTATGCTACCCATTTCCTCAAACTCAGGAACAGAATTGACTTGGGGATCTCGTTCGAAGAAGTTGACCAGGAGGTGCAACCTACAACGTATTAGGCCGATCTGAGGGTCGCGTAACCCACTGAGGGCCGGTGGCCGATTCCTCGGTTCATGAGCCTTTTGGATGGGGGCAAGTAAGTGGGATGCTTAGATCACCCACCGCCACAGATTCTAGTAGGCACAATGTCTTGCGCTTCGCATACCTCCCCCCCTGGAGAGCGTCTTAATTTGCCTTCGTACTCGCAGATTAGTGGGAACACCTCCGCAACAAGAAGTCGTCGTATAAAACGTTTTAAAAGAGGCTGTATGAGACATACGGTCACTTTGGTGCTTTTCGAGAGGCGTTTAGGCAGAACAGCCATCTGGGAGGCTCAGACATCAATTCCAGATTATTTTAGACCATTGGCAGGCTTTCTCTTGAGATATGTATGTGCATTCTAATACACTGTTGAAATACAACGCACTGTGTCCGGATATAAGCTGTCCAACGTCATTATATGGTACGTTCACCACCCAGATCCATTTGGGGGAAGGATGTCTTGATGAATGAGTTTCAGTGCTTTGGCCTAGAACCTTTGCTCTTCTCTGTGGACATGATCACCATTCGTCAAAGCTTTAAAAACTGTTTGATTTCATTCTGTTTACATCAGACTTTGTTTCTAGAACTACGTTCTGCTTGTAAGATATTATTTAAATAAGTCTTTAACCAACCAGATGGCTCCCGGCATTGGATGCAAGTAATTCCGCATGCCAAATGTGACATTACGTACCCTTAGGTTGGGTACATATCCACCATCTGGATTACTACAGTATGCCCCCAGAAAATGATTCTACTCTAGGGCATATTTACCACTGAAAGCTATTAAACACAAATAGTTAACGGTTTGCAGTGAATGATATCATGGTAAATTAGTGCAAAATATTCGTTATTATGTTGACTGTCCTATATGCACTCGTCTTTAAGTAGTAGGAATGACCTTGCGGTTTCATGTTCCTTTTCCCTATCAATGCAGCTTCCATCTACGCGATGTTTAGAACAATCCGCTTGCTTTTCTGTTGGTTCCTCCATGTCATTCCGATTTTATTCAACTGTATTGCAATCAAGCTGTCTGGAGATCTTCAGTGTCATGCCGTTACACGAAAAAACATGCCCCTTTTACCCTAACAGTTCTCACTACCAATGAACGATCAGTTATAGGTGCTAAAGGCGTTGTCAAGTTTGTTCAACTCAGTTATGTACCTTAAAGTGACCTTCAGTCTGCCTGGGACCTCATTTTCATGATCTGGAAGTGCTTTTTTTCATATCGCTTCCGGACTAGGAGTGCACCAACTGCTGATGGACAGTGGAGTTTTATTATTTTTGATTTTTTAGAAACACAGTACACTAGCGCTACGGCCATTCTGAGATTTTGTTACAGTCACATGATCCCAAAAAGAGATTAAAATTCTAAACCACATGATCAATAAGGATTTGCTCTGGAATATGATCACGTGGTCTTCACGATACCGCAGCTTTCTCCTACATAAATCAGGCGCCAATCGGAACCAAAGACCTATTTTCAAGTGAGGCTACCTGAAATAACGACAGTATCTCAAGATAGACACGAGAACGAACATCAAACCGGAACTCGTAAAATAATGGTGAGTGCATCAATGTTTTGGGACAACAGGGCAACCAGTCCTCAAGTTAGGTGATCAGCCCGAGCAAAATTTCGCTATCAGTAGGGGAAGTGAGAAAGTAAAATTTCCTGTCAACTCGCTTCGGGTGCAAATCGTCAGAGCAAAACCCGGAATACTATTATCATATAAAACAAGTAGTTTGGTTTTATCTGTATTCAACACCGGCTAAATCGCTGCAAGAAGAGTTCAAAAACTGGTTCAAAGCTAACCATGACAACAACCTCTTCCCTAATTTGTTTCTGGTCACAACTGAATGAGTCGGTGCTTGAATGTGTCCGTAGTAGCAGCCTGGATACAACTGCTTTTGTCTCTCAGCTGACGGAATACGGTATGTCATTTGAAAAGCTTACTCGGATTCTGGCCTACGAAGGTTGTCGTATTTATGCCGACAAAGATTGCCAGCCCCTTACAAGCTGCAAATAGCAAATTTTGTAGCTACTTCGACGAAAATAATACGAATTCTTGTTACTTATGAGTAATACACTGAAACATATTTGGCTACTCATAACCCTACAACTTCACTCGACTGGTGCTCGCTGAGCTTGGTGTGATCGTCTCATCCTCATTTGGTCAGATATCAACAGCCTACAGTTGATCATCCCCCGGTTTGTTCGTGTCTATAGAGGTTCTCGCAAATACGTACTGGCATAAACAGAGGCTGTTCGTGCCAGTAATGATAGTGGCCCAAATAGTGAGAACAACTGGTCCGACCCAAATACCAAGTTAAAAGATGACAAGCAGATACCCCATCTCGACTGCAAACGTCAGTATGCAAAAACAACAGCAAAACGGGCGATCAGATCAGTAATTCAATTCTGTTCTTTGGACTACAGGAGGGGGGAGGAGGTCGAGAGATAAACGAGATCAAATTTTGACTCTGCTCCCATTATGCACAACACAAGTTTCACACATACTATGTCGAACCTCAAAGTATGCACACAAGCGATTGAATACGGAGGGCATCACCGTGAATGATGAAAAAAATTGAATCGATGACAGATTGGCGGAGGAAATGATTCACGTGAAGTGTGAACAAATTTTCGCGGCAAGTATGTGTCACAGTAGTCAATAAGGCGTTTGTTTATCCAGGTCCATTGTAGAATCAGTCGATTTTTACAGGCTATGGTATGCATGTAACCTGGTCATAGACAGGTCAAACAGGAAGGTTTCCCAGTGGAGAAAGGGAGCAGCGAGAAATTCATCAAAACTGCCCAAAAGCGATGATAATAATAATGCCTGTTTTTCGTCACTTTGCTAGCTATTATTAAAGTTCATGATCTTCAAGGAGATTCGTGGCCAATTTTGGGCTACCGAACAGAGATGTGGTAAATGAGAAGCATTCAAACCGACAGCACCATAACCCTGATCGCCTGAACACACGCCCTTTAGTCTGCTCGGTGGCTTTTACTATCGACCAGTTTATGTTACGAAACTCATGCCTCCTAATACTAACCACCATCTCCCCACTGATCCTTCGATCCACTAACTTAAGAATATTCCAACTCATGTTCACAAACTAGTCATATCTGAGCAGTATTCGGACAATTTCGCTAGACTTCTTTTCATTCTGCTAGATTTCGGAATCTGACGATGTTGCACTTAAACCTGTAATAGCCTGCACTCTTCCTTACTGACTTTGCTACTTTTCCGTAATTTGCTGAACTTGACAGTGGAACGGTGGAGGGAGGCTGACATCCTAGGAATACCAGCTTCTCTGTGCAACAGGGATAGTTTAGTTCAGCTATTTCCAGTCATGAACTTTGCGTCCATGTGTTCTGGTTTTTACTGCCACCTCACAGCACTGTATATTCAAAGGAGAGAAAAGAAGACAACGGAAAAATAGATCAACTACAATGTAATCAGTTGAAAGACTATATCGACGAAATGAAACTTCGAATGCATGCACACCAATGAATGTGACAGTGGGATGTCATCTGTTGTCTCCAGCCATTGTGCTTTGCGGGATCTCATGGATCCCAACCCAGCAGGCCAACTGAACATTCACGAACAAATCCACAGATGCAATGTTTCGATACCTTTTTGCCATGCAGTCCACCGACCTTCTAGGTGAATAACGTACGAGGCGGCAGACGTTCTTTGAGTATGCGTAAAACGTGCCGCAACCATATTAACCTATTCACGTTCAGTGTCTCCTAAAGACTGAACAATGGGACCCAGTATCTTACGCCTGAGTTGTTGGGAGCATTGTACCACCCTATCCTACCACTAGTGCGAAGACCGCTATGTTCAAACACGGAAAGTTTTCGTTGTAAATGTTCATGTTTTGGAGCCGTACAACACAATTCGCCTTTCTGGCCCCTTATACACTTGGCCTTTGATAGATGACCGGACTTGATGCGACAGATACCTCAGTTTGGTAAATACCAGTCGAGCCGCCTGTATACTCCCAACCGACAGTGTTGTGTTCTGATAATAATTACTTTCACATTTAACCTAACTATAATTTCCAATGCACTCCGGATGCAACACATACATACACAGACTTTGATTGCACTTGCATGTGGCACACAGACTTGACAACGAAGTTCACTGCTTAATTAGGGTTGCGTCATCATTTGTTAACTTAACGTGGTACAGCAGAATCAAAAAAACCCTGAGTGGTTGAATGTTTGATGGTATTTCACACGCGATGACGGCGATCTACAATTCGTGCGTCGAATGGGCCAGTCCAAACTGTGGTCATCACCATCAATCGCGCGGCCATGAAGAGGGGGTTCCGGGAAAAATCCGTGTGAAAACAGACGAGCAAAGTTGAGTAAATTCGACAATCCGGTAATGGCGAGAACACTAAGAGAACGGAATTAAGTGGTATTGATATGCTAAATGCTTCTTATGGAACTCGGATGGGTCATTTCATATTCAGGCGAACCGAACATTGAGTGGCAAAGCTAAATTGGCCTTGTTAAACACATCTGGTTGCAGTTGTGTTAGCTACGTGTGACGAACCCAAACGTTTATCCCCCGAAAAACTGAGAACCGTACCATCTAGTGTATGAAAACAGGTTTATTTCGTTGAAGGGGCCTTCCAGCGATCAGCAGGCCTGCCACAACCGAAGAAATCGAAGTGATATTACATAATATGGTTCAAACTAATCCTCAGATTTCTACCAGGAGGTTAGCGCAGCAGTTTTCTACATGTAGGTCTTCTGTGAGACGTGTTTTACATCGCGTAAAGAAAACTTTCGATCGCCTTCGGTTTATCGGCTTGCACCGATCACTTAGGTCACGCACAGAACCCAGATGTTTGAGAGACAACCGAGTCTCGTACAATATAAGGGCGTTAAGGTTGGTGCGTTTATTCACTTTCGTTAATCTTTTCTACTTCTATTTTTTCGTTGGACTAACCCATATTTTACCGTGAAACACTGCTTTCATCTAACTGGCTGAATATCGCGTTTACGCATCAGATTGACAGGTCACCGCCTGCAGTTGTCCCAACCTATGAACGTGCCACGGCTCACTGGAGAGATTAAAGTTCTCCCCGCTAGTTTGCCGATTGACCGCTGTTGTCACTGAACCTTTGTCGTTTGCGTTGGTAATCTGAATCATGCTAGCGAGAGAAAAAGCCTCGTTTTACGCGTTCCTGTTAGGATGTTAACCAACAGCACAACTGGTCATTATGGATTTTCACAGACAAGCTTGTCGTACCCTGGCAACATGTTCATTGCACCACAGAATTAAGTTTTTCTTAGGCATGAAAAGACAATTAAAATAGCATCACGGTTAATCCAGGGAAAATAAACCAACAGTATGTGTAAGAGCGGTTTTCGTACGACTTGATGTCATCTCGGTTATGGTAAACATGGCAGTAACAGACTGAAAACATATAACGTTGTGAAAGTCAATCGACAGAATACGGTACACACGTCTGCGTGCTGACACAGTATGCCCAAACACAGGGTCCGAAACGATTAGGTAGCCTAATATTTATTACAAATCAACGTCAACATAATGGCATTATGCAAACGATTGAGACCTCCGAACCAAGTCTGAGACTAATCAGTTAAATCTGCTTGTCGCGCAGGAAAGCTAACTGCCAATGGGTTGCTAATCGGTGGTTGTCAGGTGGATAAGGTCGTGGTGTTCAGACCTGAGGGTCGCGTTTTCGAATCCCCAAACCGCCGGTCGAATTGCCCATTTTCCAGCCTTGCTCTCTATGGCCCCTTTCTTGAGAAACAATGTACAGATTCGTTTATTAATAAAAAAGTAAAAAGTCAAAAAAGAAAAGGATAGAAGAGATACTAATTGTGAAATTGGAAGTACGGTAGAGGGTAAACCGATAGTACTAATTGCAGAAAACTTTCGCTGTGCCCGACGGAATCAAAAAACCCGACACTCCATTCGGCAATTTGAAAGAGTCAAGTGATGATTCACATTCGGAAGGAAAGACTGTTTTGAAGAAGTCCCAGACGTTGCATCACAGCCAGATCAAAAGGGTTAAAACTAGTGAGGTCGATTGTCCTTGCTGGTTAAACTGGGGTTTACAATCGGTATCGTCGCCTTGTGTCGAATATTTCTGAACAAAGCTTTGAGGAGATGATTGTTCTTCGGGTCGCTAACAACAGCTGGCAAATACAGTTGGATCTGCCTTTGCGCTGCTCTAATGTACTCAAACGCGTTTTCTTTGAGATGATCCGACAGCGTTACCGGCATCGCATGAATCTAAGAAGTACGACTTAAGGTCACCCGCAATACCGCGCCGTCTTGCTGGCCAGAAAGCGAACTGGTCACAGTCGTTGGCAGTATCGTTTGATGAGAAAGCACACCAGCGAACAAGCTGATTTCCTGTGCTTCACAAATGGTGTACTACGACATTTTTGGACAAATTACACGGGCCGAAACAAACAGTGGAACACAAAAAGATTTGGACGAAATAAACGCGTTAGGGACACGCACCATGTTCTTATAGGATCGAATCATTCAAGCAGCGCAAAAGAGGCCATTTGTCCCCTGCATTGTACTGTGTACCCGACACACTGCCACATTGATCTGATTGATAAGCTTAGGGTGATTTTTCTGTACTTTACTAAGGTCACGCAACTCCCCGAAAATCAGTGACGTAGTGCGCACTAAACCATGGCTGTAAGAAGATTAACAGGTGTTGCCGTAGGTAAATTCTGTCAACGCCCTATTGATTGCGGTTCCTCTGACAAATCCGCATTTGTGCTGCGTTATCCAACCTGCGAACGATGCAAAATAGAGTTACTTTGCCGATTACACTGATCAGCACACATTGCCTATCATACAGCCGACCACAAAGGAACTATTTAGACGCATCGTTGGAAGTGTCAATCATTCATTATTTTTCTTTCACATTAACTGAAACACCGAAAGCATGTTTATCTGCTGTCGATCTTTCTAATATTTCAGGTGGGTGTCTTCAAGTACTTCAAGCTAACAACTGTTCACTTTGCAACAAACTGGTTCCCGATACTACGGGTACTGAAACGCGACTCAGACAGCCTCACGATTATCCCGTCAGTGTTAGGAGAAATCAATTTGTGACGCCATTCAAAAAAGTAGACTTTTGAACGATGGTAGACTCCGTGGACTCAATAGGCTGTCCGATTGAGACATACTATATGATTCCTCGTGAATAAGTGCCCAGTAGGGATAAAAAATCGAGCAAGCCGGACAATAAATGGCTTTATTACTTGTAACTGAGGCGCATAAGTTTGGGCTGTGTAAACTGGGGTCGAATCATTATTATCTTTATGATTACCTATGACTGTCAGTCACAAGAAGTCACTCTTCCTGTCGGACCAAAAGACTAGCATCACAGACGCTGTATGTCTTTGGACTATCTTGAACGTGTTTTGCATATTATTGATATCTCTCAAAGCAAACATCTCCAACATCACACTTAGCTAGCAGAATTTGGTGATGAGTTTAAACACCGGCTGCGGTGAATTGCCTACCCAGCCGAATAGAAATACTCTGACTTTGAGTGGCATTATTATCAGTTTATCTTTTACCAGATACGAAAACAAGAACAGAAGAAAAATTTCCGACAAACCCTCCCTGTCTGCGCAATCAAGAATGATAATCCCTTCGGAAACGGTATCTTCTAGTGCTGCTCGAACTCTACTTTAAAAAAACATTGACGTTGCCATTTAACGCTAGAAATCCCAATAAAATCGACTTATCAAACACCCAATATTTGCATATTTTCTTTGACTGATTAATCAGTTTCGGTTAACCGGAATACGATGGTCAAATCCTGCGCTTAAAAACCCAAAACCATATAGCCCGCGAGCCAATAAAATTTATTGGGAAACACCGGAAATTAGAAAGGTTCTCTGTAAAAAGGGCGATCGTTAGAGACAGTAGGTGATATGACTCAACTTCGCAGTCAGTGGTGTTCGTGCATCCGAAATCTTTTTCCTTCTGCATAGTTGTTCAAATTATAATTTCGCAGTCGACATTTCGCTACCCTTCATTCCTTTTCTCTTTGAGTAGATGGTGCTAATGAGGTAGCAACCAAAGCCAGGGTAGGTTGGTGTAAAATGATTGGTTATACAAGCTGAGCTGATAAAATTGAAGAAAAATGAACTTTCGGTCCTGCTACGCAAATTGATTGAAAGTCGAAGCGAAATTTGGAACACCATTGGAATGAAAACATTTCTTTAAAACTAACTTATTAGGTCTCCCGTAAAAACGCTTCAAATGCGAACAGCTGTATGGTTTGGGTTGTAATGTATAAACCCATAAGCGACCATAAATTCTGACCGTATGGCATTAAATTCGCGGTGAATCGAAAGAAACAGGGAATTCCAGTAATATGAGGACAACTTATTCTGCTTTGTAACAGGAGACTTGTTGTGATAAATTACTAACTTGGTGTTATGGTCGACGACCATTCCAAAGTTTTTGTAGCCGCAGATTTCATTTCTGCTACCAATTTTCCAAAAGAATCTATCCTTTTTTTAGTATTTCGAAATTGACGTTATTTTAAATATTGCGCGGTTGAATATTTTTACATGTCCGCGAAAAGATTCATAAAGGCCCGTTTTTTGATTCGCTAGTCCACACATCGATCAAGGCTACCCAACAAAACTATATAAACGATAGAGCTCACTTGAATTCTGACTTGTGTTGGTGGGTCACCAATAAACGCGCGGCAGTACTCTGTGTTCGTCTTCTCTCTTCCGCTAGCGGGCTGGGCTAGCTGTTCGTATTTCGCGCCGCTTATTGTTCCGTGTGGTTGCTCATTCAAGGGAGCAGCAGATCTGTCCCATTCGTTGTGCGACTACGGGCCTTGAGTCTTGAGCCCGAACTTTTTGTGTCTCCAACCTCTGTGTGTGTGTTCGTGTCCTAATAGACCACAGGCTGTGTGCTCCTGTGATATCGTGCGCCGCGAGTACTTGTGTCTTGTGCTCCAGTATGTGCATAGACCAACCAAACTCGGCAAAATAACACTTGGTAGGTCTTATCAGCCACCTTGCTTTGCGGATGCATCATACCTCGACTACCAAAGTACAAAATAACTGAAGGTTTTTTTCTCTAACCGAAAAAGTCCAAGGAAACCAAAACGAGTCCCGTTCAATTTTTCCTCCATTTTGTGACCCCTTGCATCGCCTTCAATATATATTTACAACCAAAACTATATTACACTCGAATACAGTACCCAGAGCCATGAAGAATGCAAATGGAATCACCAACTCGAACTTGTCGTCATTCTCTTTCGTATTATACGAGTCTACAGTCCAGGTAGATTACGCTCCCCCCAGTTGTTTTCCAAATATAAATAATAAAAATACATTACAAAAGTATATCTGTTACACAATCCATTCAGTCCGTATGGTAAAGAATTAGTTGTAAAAATTGATTCGACGGTTTTTGAAATACTCGTCCAACTTGCTTCGTGTGATTCACAACGTTTTGAGCAAGGCACTTGCCTCCTTTTTGGCCTGTAAAGATTCATTTTTACAAGTGAGATTAGACATTCAGTAACACAACTATCATCATTACCTCTTCCGTATCCAAGTCGTCCTCGGTGAATTCCAAGACTCGTTGACAGTATTTCTTGGCTTCATCTTTATGTTTTAGTCGGTGATAAGTCCGAGCCAAGAACAAGGAATTGCTTGCTATCAACTTCGGGGATTCTGTGGAGGAGTTAGTCAAACGCATTCATTTGTTACTTGTTTCGGAGTCCAAAAGATACTTCAAAGCCTTGATAAACAAAGAGGTGACCGCAGCAGATGAAGAAACACACGGGAACTCACCTCTTCGTAGCTGGATGTTGGTGGAGTAGAAAAGAAGGTTTCGGCAAATTTTCTTTTAATCCATGGCAAATCAGCAACTTCATAACACCTTAAAGGAGACAGAAATCACTAACAGCATTTCGCAGAAATTACCATCGACCCAATGCGTGCAGAGTGACAACATCGTCCGGATTTGCTTCGATTGCTTTCTGTGATAGGAAATTGTAAAAATCGGTGAGAAAATCTTACCATCCAGTGTTCTTTCATTTTAAACGAATTCTCAATTCGTTTGTTTATTCCTTCCAGTTGAGAAATATAGTTCAAGAATATAGCATACCACTTAATAAAAAAGGTAAGAAAGAGATGGAGGAAAGTTGACACACAACGACATACCGAATGACATTTCGGGTGTTCGGGATTTAGCTTTAAACCATGTTCAGCCGCCTCTAGACCCTCATTCAAATACTGCTTGTACACAGCCTTATCTTTTTTGCCTTTGTTAAGTGCTAAACACCAAACGGCCGGGTAAAGTTAAAAGGTCTGAATCGGCATACCCAAATCTCGGCATATTAGAGCACGGCGCCATTGTAGTTCCGGGTCATCGATACCTTTGTTTTGAATGGCGTCGCAAATCAAAGAGTGCGCTTCTTCAAATTTTTTGGTCTCCTGAAGAGTTGTGAATTGTGATATGATGCTTTCCATTGTACTGGCTATCTAAAACAAATAAGGGTGAGAGGGAAGTTTGGCCAGTAGAAAGCGAAATTAATGAAAACTACACACCGAGACAAGTAAAACGCATTTATGTTTTTCACGATGTGCGTATGAATAAGACAAAAAACGACCCCATCCATCTACATGTGCGCAGCCAACAGTCTCAGATCTATGTCAGTTCTTCTGTAGGCTTTTAAGTATTCGCACATCAGAAGGTTCCCATTCTGTCCATTCGATGATGGTGCTAATCAAGGAATTTACATGCGATTGAGGGAGGAGTGCATCTAATATGGTAAAGCCTAATCTCGCATTTTCCCGTCAATTTCTAGGCACCGAGTAAGGAAAATTTGTGTGACCGTTAGTCATAATGTGTGGCTTCAAAGATCAACTGGTTTGTGTCATTTATCAATTTTTTAATTGTTTGTGTTCAGAAAAATTTTCCAATACATATTATATATGCATATAAATATACATAAAGCATCTAGAAGATTCATATTCGCCGAGTAATCAGGTTAGTTTAGTTTGGACAATCGTTAGTATCGCACCAACGTGCTCTGGCTGTGGTCGCTACCTCACTGCATCATCCGTTCAAACAGAAAATAACGGGGAATAATGAAAGGTCGACTGAAAAATAGTAAACTGAAGAACTACAACCCAGATAACGCCTGATAGAACTGATCCTTCGCCTCAGAGGATCTGCAGTCCGTGGGTGCATACACAGATACGAGGAACAAACAACGACGCTTCAATCGACTGCTGCCGACAAGTAGAGAACCGTCCAACCAAACAGCTTTTAAGACTGTCGACTGGGATCCACTCTAACAATGCACGCTCCGCTCGCATGCTTGGAGCGACCTCAGCGCCAGCCTGATCACGAGCGCTCGAATCCGGGTCACCGGACACACGAAGAGAAAAGTACGGGAATAAAATTGCATCTGAGCTACGAAGAGTAATTATGGAAGTGGGAACCTATAAGTGCGTTTCGGGAGCACAGCATATATCTACTTGAAAAGTTTCAAACGTTCTAGCTAGGGCAGCTTATGACCCTATTTGGGTGAGTGTGTGGACATTGAAGTCA
>LUCM01003608.1:13134-82756 GCA_008360955.1 Fasciolopsis buskii | reverse complement strand
TTACTTATTCACTATCTTCAGCCACATCTACGGCTCGATGCAATTTGGGCAGCTCGTTTCTAATTATCCTGCGCGCGACCGACCGATTGCAGTATAGAAATTTTTGTAGCGCGTGTAACTCATGGGGATTTGACTGTACGGGTACATGCTAGGGAGTCCAGCCCGCTAAGCAGAAGAACGATTAGGGTTCTCTACCAAGCCCTGTTGTAGGCTTCTGCAAAGAACCTGACCGCAACGGCAGCCGAGGTTCGTTATGGTACAGCTGAGTGGGCGCCCATCTACTTTGATCGACATTATCTTCCAGCTCGATTTTTCCCGACTGAGCTGCTAATGTCAGACCAACCCGCAACCCCCAACTTGGAGGACCAGAAGACTACTTCGTCAGTTCTCCTACCATTGACCTTCCAGACATGGTTGGATCTTCGGCATGAGATAGGCCACTCTGTATAGCTCAATGGGTCAGGGAGGCACGGAAGCCGTCACACCACTTCAAGGTGTAGTCTCGTTTTGACAGCAAATCAGTGTCAATGCTGAACAGAACAATGCAAATAATACCTGCTTACTGATGCTAATATGCAACTCACCTCAACACTGAGCCTTCTGCTGTGTGGTTCCGTCCATATGAACTTGGCACTTTTTATGCTCAAACCTTTATTCAAACCCTTTACACGCTTAATGCAAATCGATAGCAATTCAGGAGATTCGGGAGCAGCAGAAATCCATTGCGAAGGTGGATTCAGGTACCTGCGAAATAAGTGATAGAAAAAGACCTACTTTTCACACTTTGGGCAAAACGTGATGGTATTCTGCCTTTCAATATGCTTCGTTATGTCAACCTCCTGTGACAAACAAGTCACACAGGTATTTGCTGAATTCGAACGCATTGACGCACCGCAGTTGCAACAAAGACTTCAGGATACATAACCGCGTCATCATTCGTCAACTTACATAAGACCCAAGCGTTCCTCCCGCGACGGCTCCATCGCGTTTGCCATATACCGGAAGGATGCTTTTCAGGATGTTGGAAATTTCCAAATCTACAAAGTATTCATAAGGAGATCCCGTAATCCAAGGCTCATTAAGTGAGAAGATCAGCATAGCAAAGTGAATAGGCAATAAAAATTGTTACTTTGACGGACCGCAATGAACACGCCAGACAGCACTCGGCAGGACGTAAACGCACAACGCTCGGTTCACTGCTGAAGTTCCGCGTAGATTGCAAGGCTTAATGATGAAATACCTAAACGTACAGTTTCTTGCAACCGAGAGCTCTTTGGAGCACACGATGCCTCGCAACAGGAGGGTGGAAGGCCTGATCGATTTATAGGGTGATGTGCGAATCTCGTAAATGACTCCGGCCTTCATTTCCATCACTTTCAAGTGGAAAAATGTATTGAAGTGCTTTCGTCTCGACTATCACGTCAGCCATGCAATTCACGAACTATCCTCGCCAAACACAGATAACCATGCATTGTCCAGTTTCCTTTTGAATTCTTGCACTTATCCCACCTTGACCACTCCCTCCGGTAGCTTGTTCCAAGCATTCACCGCTCGTGTCGCAAAGGATTTGCTTCTCCACCCGGTAGTTCCTTGCTCCCTCACAATCGTTTTCCCGTTCCCTTTTACTGCTTTGTTCTCCGTTATTTGGAATAGGGCGTCACGGTAACCCCCGTATCTAGCCTAGGACCTTAACGATCTTGAAGTCCTGTACTAAGCCACCCATTTCCCTACGTCCGATGAGAGATTACAGTTCCAGTGATCTCGACCTCTGCTTCTTTTCCATGTGCGTCATCTCCCCAAACCGGGGCGTAACAACATGTTCAACCCTTTTGGAATTTTCCCTCTCTTACCAAGTGCGACTGCCATTCCCAAATACAGTACTCTCAGTGCAGTCGGACAACTGCCTTGAGCAGCGGCGGAAGAACGCTAAGCCTCCTTGCTCCTGCAGTGCTCTTAATTTGGCGTAAGGCACAACTTTCCTTTTTGATTGCTTCCTGACACTGAAGACTAGGTCTAAAGCCCACACTCACTACTATCCCGAGCTTCCTTGCTGGTTGCATTTGTCCTATCGTGATCAGGTGGACCCGTGTGGCGTCTCATTCCATGGGCAGCTGATCATTACTCAGTTTCAGGGAGGGATTCAGTCTTACAGGTCTTAACCAGATCTCTCTGGACAGCCTCGCTGTCTGCTGTCCCCCATAATTTGATGCATTCAGCAAACAACAGACAGATTTTCCAACCCGTTGGTTGGGTCGCGGACGTATATCATGGGGATCATTTCTCCTAAGAATCAGCCCTAAACTGCCCGGTCTATTACGATCTTCTGTCTAATAGACACCTCTCGACTCAACCTGAAAGGTCTACCCCCTCAGGTTCTGTGCCACCCTATCGTTACTCTTGGCGTTCACACTGAAATCCTTCACTTTCTGGTCATGAATCCTGTGATAGACAGATTAGAATTCCCTCTGTAAGTCCGAATAGCAGACTTCTGCCCTTTCGTCGCATTCAGTTCAACCCGTTACCCCGTTCAAAGGGTTTATCAAGTTAGTCAGGTGCGAACGTTTTTGCGAAAACCATGTTCCCCAACCACCATCAAGTTTTTGGCCTCCAGTGATTGACTACCCTGTCGCGAAGGGCTCTTTCAAGTGTTTTCAGCACAAAGGATGTCATGCTCACCGGTCTATAGCTGCCGCAGTTATGTCCATCTCCATCTTTATGCACCAATATGACTATCGACGTCCAGCGACGATTACATTAGGACCTCCACCAGTGACTTCGCTATTGCTAGGTAGATCCCATCGGGCCCTGCTGCCTTCGATGCGTCCATTTATCTTAGGCTGGCCCACATTTCTTCCTGCGTGATTGCCCAGTCCGACATTTCCACCATAAGGATGACGTGTTTGTCCCTGCGCCCCTTGATCCCGCCTGTATATTGCCTGAAAAAATTCCAAAGGACATTCGACTTTATTCTGGCTGCCGGTGGATTTGATTCCCTGGTGGTTTTTTCACTCCATCCACGGCCTGTCGCAAAGCTACCTTGGATTGCAAATAATGGTAACAGACTTCGGGGTTGCTTTCAGCGGCTCCAGCGATCCACTCGTAGGCAGGTCGTCACTGTCGTTCGATGCGTAACATCCTCTTTCTCTTTGCTATGTACCTCAGGTATCCTCGTTAGTCAAAGGTGTCATTTATCTCATGAAAGCCCTGTTTCCGATTCCTAGCTCTCGTAAATCTACTAATCCATCATGGTGGTAGCCCCTTTCGATCGATTGTGTAGGGTATGTTGTTGCCAAAAGATTGCTCTTGATTGACTCCCACCGACGATCCATGCAGTCGCTACCTCTTTCTGCTTCCCTCTGAGTCTGAAGAGCCAAATCCACCAGTTCCATAAGTTCCTGCCATACCTGTCGGGGGCCACGGGTCCCTGCTGACCCAGTCCCATATGGATCACGGCGTGGTCGCTCCTGTCTATTGGCTGTTTCAACCCAACGCTCCCTATATCGTTCGTTGTTCTCGTTAGCACCAAGACAAATAATAAGGATACTTGGAGGAATATCCATCTAGTCGCTGGTGTTGAACCAATCCACTTGCACAAACTTGACTTCCGGGGCAGCCTCACAAACCTAGTCATTCTCAGAGGCGTTAAAATCTCCCAGTGGGACAATTTTGCCCACGAACCCTGCAACCACAGAAAAAAAGAATAAGCTCCCCGTCCCTGCTAGCGTCGACCTCAGCCTACGTTGCACACCAAAACTGGGATCCCGCAGCCAACAGTTGCACCGTTGACTCCCAGTGCTTGCATGCCTGCGGCACCCAGTTCTCGGGTCCCGTGCGCGCCGTATTTATCTTTCACTAGGATCAGCGTCCGGCCTCCTATTCTTCTATTGCCTCTATGCCTTCTAAAGAATGGGTAATCCCGCACCAGTAATTCATTGTCTCACTTCCGTGGTTGCAACCAGGTCTCAGTGGTTGCCACCACATCTACATCCAGATTCCTTGGCTGTACCCCAGGCCACTTATTGCCCACGCTTGCAGCATTTTTGTGGGGCACTCTTGCAATGCTCCCCGCTGTCCTGTTGGCCTCTGATTGGACGGGGTTTCATGTGTTGGGAACTTACTTCTGAGGTCCTCATCCGCTTTTTGTTTGACAGTCAAGATCCTCATCCCGCCTTTATGATTGAATTGCCGTTTTTCTGGTTTCCCCGGTGTATGCCAGTCACGAGTGCTCTATCCAGAAGTATTCGTCCGTCCAGCATGTTAGCGTGCAGCCTCACTTCATGCGGTGGCCTTTGTTGGACTTCCCACTCGCAAATTTTGGATGCTCATTTTGGAGACTTGCAGCCGAGAGTTTTAAACTCTGGCGACCGCTCCCCTTGCATTCACAGTTTGACCTTGATCCGGTTCTATGATAATTTCACCATTGGTGACCATTCAACCGGCTGACACTGAAAACCTGTACTTGTGCCAGGACCAGCAAACTTCACTAGTTTTGGACGTAGGCCCCTAAGTTCCTGACCTCCATCCAAGCCTCTTTAACATCTCCGTGTTCCAGCATTTCCACCGTTCGAAACAGATGTAATACGCGGTACCTTACCGCTCTTCCTCTCTGCTTCGCTTTTTCAAAATGGGTTACGCGATCCGATAACAGCGGCATTGTGGTTTCTTCACAATGCGGTGTCTCTTAATCTCTGTGAAGTAATTGTCGCCTGGCTTATCTGGCGAGGCATTTACTGTGCACTTTGCAGCCCCACGTGCACGTCCAATTTTCTGGAGTCCGGGGCGGTGACTTTCTTCGTTAGTTGGGTTCCCATGCTACCGCGACTTCTCGCGATCTTCATGGTCCCCTTTTCAGCTTTCCTTCTGCTGTTGGTTTTCTGTTACATTTTGCTCTTTTTCGCTCCTTGATTAAAGCTGCCTTTTAACCGCCATCAACGTGCACATTCGCCGAGAGTTACGCTTCTTCTGGCTCTCTCTGGTCGGCAGAGCCTACTTTAATGGGCTCTTATTTTTCTGCCGGTACCCAGTCCCTTTTTCCTTCTCACGGCGAATGGCTGTGCTTTCTTTTTGCGTCTTTCGGTGGTCCATTTCATCATCTGTCTTCCAGCTCAGTGCTCGACGTCTCTTCAACCTACCCTAAGGTTTGTCATTGATCTATCACATAGTTCAGCACGGCGGCACCGCGCACGACGTTTTTGTAAGCCGGGCAGATTCAGCTTAGATTGTCGTATTTGCAGTCTGGCCTGTGCCGACATAGAGAGTGGAACATTTTGTTCCACTTATCCCACTGGACCCCTTGTTGCCACCCTGCCTTTTGAGGCTTGCTAGTTATCCACACTTCCTGTCTTGTCCAGGGTTTTGCTGTATACGTCCAGCCTGTATCATTTATCGGTCGATTTACTCATAGATTATATACAGCCGTAAGTCAAATAATCTGGGAAAAGTCAATGAATCGTCTATAACTGCATCCTGGCTTCAGCCGAGAAGAGTGGTCATACGGGGGCAAAAATCTTTAATGCTTAACTTTTCACATGCAGTTTCGTGAGTCTTCGACGTTTCTCTCTTTATCTAAGAGCGTTCATCGACTACCTAATCGTGCTCTTGCTGAGCTAATCTATCAAGCCACGCTGCAGCGTTCAGCTTGAGAAGAAGGGAAGTGACTAAAAGGATCAAAACAGCATTCAGACAGGTGGGTATTTGGCGAGTTTCCTTGGCTTTCAAGATTGTGAGGATCAGAAACCTTTGATTTCTGAAGGCAAAGCATTTGGAGCAGCATCATGTGCGCACAAATGGGCACGGTTACAAATTATGCCGAACTATACAACGTAAAGAAAAGAAGACGAGGTCCCTCGACGACATTCATGCTCTGAAATTCGGGGATAACAGACTCCAGCGCAGCTATGAAATTCACGGAAAACCTTCTAATGTGCACCATCGGAGAATCTTTTCAGAGCGGCACAACCCGGTTTGTAAGTCTGGCCTCTAATTTCTAGCTTACATCGGCACCTCTTTAGCCCCCGGCCGCACCCCTTAGTATCAAAACAATTGTTAACCTTTACCCCTGGCAGGCCCCCGACAATAAAAGGTATTTTGCCAAGTACCCTTCATCCAGTGTTTTTACTCGAGTTCCGAAGTCTGTGTTTATATCTCATTCATCACTCTCCAACCGACCTTCCCGTTCCAAGGCGTTCGGCCCCTCTCTGTAAACTTCACATGCTTGCGATAACATTGGGCCCAAGATAGTACACCATACTCGGGAAAGAATGTGGCGGCGCTTTATGCACAACATAGTAGTACAAAGTTTAGTCACTTCCCTTCTGGTTTTACTAAACGCCACCTGATACTGCCAAGACCGCTAACTCACGCATGACGATAAAACCTAAATCCTTGAACCCTGGCAACCAAAGAAGCTGCCCATTGAGGACTCGTTTTATCAAAGAACCGATTTCCTTTCTATCGAAATGAGTGTTTCAATTTCAAGTAGTTTTCATTATCTGCTTCTGTCAAGGGCCAAAATATAATCTAGGTCAGCCTTCAATTCCTACAAAAGCAAATAAAATAGGAATTTGCTTGCCGAATATTTTACACAACCGTATTCTTCGAAAATTCCTTCACTCACTGAATGATAACGTCGAAATGTGCACAAAGACAGCCAAAAAATCTTTTGTATCTGCTCTCACTTAGAGACACTACTCCTCTCACATGGCTGTGTCTTCACCCAGAAACCGAAATCTTTAAGAAGAAGCAGGGAGCACTTTTACAAATCCCATAATAACCCAAGTGTGCAGTATGTTTGCACGAGTTTAGTTCACCCCGTGGTTATTCAGCGTGCCGTTTGTTGCTCTACATGTGATGGGTTCATTTGGATGTACCGGTCTACGGGAAAATATGGTCGGGGTAAATTTTCATCAGCAGGTTTTTTGAACTTCATAAGCGATAAGCTGAAATGCTATGCTGCTTGCCAGACGGTAAATATCTAGGAGTTACTATTGTTAAAATTCTGAAGTGGACTTTTCACATTTCCAAATGTGCAAAGAACCTACGACAGTTTTTCAACTCAGAAATATTCAAGACTGCATGGTGAAATAAAGCATCACTTCCCGATTTGTATGCCAATGGTTTTTAGTCCTTCTTCACGGTTGTACAGTCATTTTTTCCAGGTTTACATAAAAGAGTTTTGAGAATGTTTCGCCGAGGGCTAGCAACTATTAGACATGTCTTTCATTACAATAAGTGAGTCGCCCTTCAATCTGTGTGATCAACATTTATTAGCATGTGAGAAATCTATTCAAAAAAGTTCATGGGAACAGGTAACAGTGAAAAGCTCGGAAAAGACACAAAACTGGTTGATTAGGCCGAAGATGTCATAAACAACTAAAGGAAAGTACAGGGCCCTTGCTAACTAATGCCTCAGAAGCACTGACTACAGGGGATTAAAATGAGGTTTACAAATTGTGCTATCCAATGTAGTAAGAATTCGGGAACTTCATGACCGAAGGCTTTAAGTGGGCTCCACACTGCAAGGATACTTCCCGAAAAGAAAAGGGGCTGTTCAGGATTAGGTTTGCGATACCCCGATGGAAACAGGGGTATCAATCCCACTTTACGAGGTGATATTGAAGCTAGTTTTGGGTACTGCGTCCCTTAGAAAAGATGTGAACTGCCTCGGAAGCATTCAGCACAAGACACTGGAATGGTTGATGTTACTTATAGAAACTGGCATCCACTGCTTGCAGCATATTCTTCGCCTTATCATTGACGTTCCAGTGATGCCGTTTCCATCGCTTGTGTTGTACTTATCGAAAAGCTGATCTTTCCACTAAGGCGACGGCACGTTTAATCCAAGCATATTCCGAAGCGAGTTTTCACTGTTTAAGTTAATACATCCCTTGGTTTCAGACATACAAATTACCACCCAAGTCAACCTTAAAATTATTGAAAGCTTCTGCTTGATCGGTACCTGTGACCATCCCCTTATCGCTCCGTTGCTGAAGAATATAGCCGCAGCTTTCAGTTGCGGTTTACTTCATTCAGTTTCTTTCCATATCTCGGAGTCCAGGCCCTTGTGGAAAATAGTACTGGGACGAACTGGACTGGGAAATTCAGGTCTCCTGAAATTCACAATTAGATTTCATGAGCATCTCGAACTTCCAATGAAAACAAGCCTAATGCCATCAATCTCAACTAATAGGTCTTTTGTCATAGACCGTAACGTATCTGATTTTTTCTTTTCCACCAAGTTCTTGCCCTTTGAAAGATTGGGATCAAGCCTGAAAGCAGGATTCTAGGCGAGACCTGACGAGAGACCTCATTCTAAACAGATTCCCGATTTATTTCACCTGCAGCCAATGCATATCGGCTGCTTAATCTAAAATCCGACGAACTTAGCGTCTTATGTCCTTTGCTTTGCATATTGCATTTGTCGCAAAAATTCACCGCCGTCTCCTTGCTAAATCATTTGATAACAGCGAAAATAACGGGTGCCAAATTGCTGAACTCAGAGAAACTCCAATAGTGATTATCATTTTGTCCGAACCGATCTCTGCCTCTCGGAAATAAAAGATGCTACCATTTCAAAATTCATTAGTCAGCCTCCGTAATGGGGCAGCTATGCCAAATACTTGCAGGTTCAGCAGCTGGTGACAAATACTTACGGAGCAATGTGCCATGCTGAATTCGAGGAAGTACGGTTCTGCTATCTGCCTTCCAGCTAGTCCGCGGATTGCCCCATCTAAGAATATTAAATGTTTTGCCTAGAATGATCTGAATTTCAGAAATGCCTGTACACTGGTTCATAGCATGGAGCACTGCGTCATGCGATGGCACAAATAACCGCAGACAGTGCACTCTAGCACTCTGATCGGAAAGCCTGTCTGGCTCACTAGTCTATAAATCCCCAAATCCCACCGCGATCCACCTTAGTGGGTGGATACTAATAGCGACTTTTCCCAGCCCTGGGTTAAGTATCTCTGTGGCAATGTCAATCTGTGCGATCTAAAGACCAACCCTTCCAAAAGGTCAGTCGGAAGCTTGTAACAGGCGGGTAGGTGCCATCTGACACGGCAAATTTATCAAACTTATTATTCCATAGGTTTAGATGAACCCTACTTTTGTCATCTACACTTCGTCTATGCTTATTGCGGGAGTGGATGACCTGTCCATGGAGGCCCAAGTCCACGCTGACTAAGCTGCTGAAGTGTGCACTTTAACCTGCAAATGTCCTTCACTAAAACAGAACTTCCGTCCGATGTTACTGAGACGGCACACTTTCTGAGAGTTAATTGTAATTTCATAGTTTCCATGCCGGGTTCAGGGAGGTTCAACGCTCCGTAACCAAGCATCCTTCAGGCCCTTCACTGTAGTCCGCTTACCATTTTAAATGCAGACCCTGGCGCTCAAACGCAAACAGTGCATTTGACGATCACGTGATTACTGTTGCCCAAAGAGAAACAGAGTGGAGCGACTGCGTACCTTTCTTAGTTTCTAATCGAGAAGTTCAGAAAGGATGACGTGTGCACATCCCTGTGCCCAGTTTTCAGAGGAAGGAGAGAGGAGCGTTTCGGCACCAAAGACTCAAATAAATACCGAGAAGTTCATGGAGTTTTCTCTGTTTCTTTTTACGGAAAAAAGTTGGATTAGAGTCTAAATGCAAACGTCCTATGAAAGACAGAAGAGGCAGGATGGACACATGAGTGGTCAGCGCCGAGGGTGCACGTGACAGGATCAATACGCCAAAACCCCATTAGTGCCACAGAGTAAGAAGCAGTGGCTCGTCTGTTGGGCAAAGGTAGACTTGGATTTCACGCGTAGAGTCTCCCGATAAGTGGTATTCAAAGTGGCCTATGAAATCCTCTGATGACAGAAATCCTCTGCTGACATATAAATGCCATGTTCCTCCGGGCACCCTCTCTATAAAAGGCATGCCAATTCTTGTATCACACAAAGTTAAGGATTTGGAGTTACAATACTCCTGCTTTTTCAACTTCCACGAGCAGGCTCAGCATCAGACAGCTATAGCTAAGAGAACCTCCACAATGATCTTAAGGGCATTCCGCACTCAAGGCTGCAGACTTATCGCCTTAAAACCCCATGCTAGGCCCCACCTCGAGTACTGCCCGATCATCTTTACGCTTATGCGCAAAAACAATCGAATTGTAATCGAGAATGTGCAGCGTGCACTCATTAGAAATCTCCCAGGTCCTTCATCAAGCCTAAACTACGGGGCCAGATGCAAGCTGCTTGGAACTGAACCATTGTGGCTTCGTCGAGTCAAATTAAACCTTGCATTTCTCTTTATTCTTTGCCGTAATGATGTCCACTTTACTACAAACGTCACACACGACGCTGGTAGTCCCCGTATCCACTTCGTAGTAAAGACTACTCCTTAAGAATACCCCTGACTCGACTATCGATCAGGGCTAAATTCTTCACAGTTGCTTACTCTAAACTGTGGAAAAATCTCCCAAGTTCCCTGCGGTCGTGCCTAAATTTAGCCCAGTTCAAAGCCCAGCTGGCAAAGTTACAGGATGCCTCGTTCTTAATTAACCTGACGCGAGCTAGCATTGGACTAGACGAGACTTGCGAACATGGGCTAGAATTCTAGATCATGACTGAGTCTTTGCTGAGATCCCCATCTGGGATTCGGCTTCACCTCCTACTTCCTCACTTTCTCGCTCGCCCACGCTAATGCAACTTTTGTCCTCCGTTGTAGTGATGTACCCTCTTCACCAGTGGCTTAAGTAACTATATCTTGAGCTTCTCTCAACGTAGGCTGACGAAAATGTCAACGTACTTCTTCACGGATCCATGCTCTCATCACATCTCGTGATTTTAAACACCTTCAGCCCGTGTACTCCTTGCTCTTCGTGTCATCTTATCCTGTTTACCGGCTTGGCTAGGCTAAATAGGTCGTTCCTGGTGGCCCCAAACCTTCAAATACCCATAAACTTGCTACCATAGCCCAATTCTAGTTACCACATTTTACGGAATAGACGCACTATGTTGCAGGTATTTTGTCCCGATCCAACAATCACCATAACCCCAGCTGGCACCCAAGCCAGACTATTTCCCTCTTTTGCGCTCCAGTTCTCGCATCTGGAGCAGACGCGCTGCTAACGCTTTCGTCCTCGTAATGGCGATTCAAAATCTGCTATCCTACCATTCTTCCTAGGAACCTGTTAGCTAGAACTGGCGCTCGAGTTCTGCCCGGCCAACCGAAACTACGCAGATTATTGCATTGGATATTTCAACTCGCATCTTTGCAATTGGATAAAACCGCGATTACTATTGTCTCCGGAAGGGCTTGTGCATCTCATATTCCCCAACCGCACTGCTGAATAAGATCAAAAGCTGCGACAACAAAAATGACAAAATTTTTCTTATCGGAAGCACCTCCCGGTACAGCTTACCGCCATCCGTATGTAAATATAATCACTATTCTTGGGAGTTCCACATCCGAAGATTGACAAATTTCCTCCTGATAGTTTGAGATAATCTTGACAATCTTCCTCCGCCCTCAGCATGTTTTCGGCCATCTGATGTTAAATACGTGTTTTATCCAATTTGCTTGACGGTCCGCCTGGTTTTCACCACTTCCGTCCAATGACCGCATTACCACTGCTTGTCATCTCTCCAGCTCAACGCTTCCGCCCATTACATAACGCTCCTGACGTTCGGGGACTCCGGCTGAATCTCGACATCCGCCGTTGAGCTCCGTCCATGTCGTGCGCCAGCAATGAACACATTTAGTTCACCTAAACACGAAATTACCCGTTTTCCGTTGCTTGCAACCAGTACCACAAAAATCATTTGGTCTTAAAAATTAGTTTTCTATTTTTTGCTTTTAACTGACGTACCTGTACTTTCCCTATTGCTTTGCAGCACCTCATTTCACTTTCTGATGTGCTTCTGCGATAACTCAATGTTGCTCCCACTCCTTATCCCATTCGTTTTCTATCATTTGCATTTCCCTTGTAAAATTTGATCTTACCTTGCGCATGTTTCTCGCAAATCGAAAAATGTACATTATTATTAATAAATCCTGTCAGGCCGTGAAACGGAGGAACGTTTCGAACTGCCATACTGAAAGATTTGCGAACGTATTCTATAAATGCTGAAGCCCCTTTGGGTAGTTTCATCGTGCGGAAAATTAGGCTTACACTTGTCCTTCCATCGGCCGACTGAATACCTAAGTGCGCTAAGATATTTGTGGAGGCTGGGTAGTTGAGTCCAAAGCCACGAATTGCCGGATTTCATGTGATAAGAGGACCACGTGGCAAATACGTACCCTTGTGTTAGTATACACATACGTGAGTGTTTTTGTGTTGTCGGTAGAGAAGCTCATCGCCGGGGATGTGCACCGATCATCCAGAGCAGCCAAATAAGTGCAGCATTTTAACCGCAGCACTAACTTTACTGGGCTTGAGAGGTCAAAATGTTTTATGTCTATGGCAAACATAAAAAGGATGCAGTGAGATGACGAATTTAGTGAGTCATAAATAATTATAAGGAATAATAGGGTACCAAGTAAGCTGCTTTCTGTGACGTTATTATTAATAGGCCTGGGACTAGAAGTAATGACGTCAATAGAGACCACTTGCGATCTTTGGGTTAAATAAGACGACCGTCAGGATGGAAGATTAAATTTCATGCCAAAGAAGTTAAAGTTAGATGTAGGATGCGGACGGGGAACACGGTCAAAGGACTTAGACATATCGAGGTAGATGACTGCCAAAGCCTTAACCAGATCTACTAGGTTGTTTAGCAGGTGAAAGGGGCAAGTGATGGGTTAAGCCTTACGGTAGATGTAGAAATCGGTGCTGATTTGAGCTAAGCACTTAGGAGGTTTAGAGGTGGTTCACAATGAATTAATAATACCAATAATATTAACATTAATGATAAGAACAATAATGTGCATATTTCTCGACATTCGAGAATCATGCGCGAGGCAAGGTCAGCTTCACATATACATGGCGCAGTGCACGCACGGAAAACAACAATTAAGTCGTGAAGATGCGGTTTGCCTGTGCTCTTATGTCATAGGCTAAACACGAGTTTTCGAGATTGTGAATCACAACCGAAAAATCCTTCGCCAAAACTTTCTGGAGATGACTCTGAGTCGCGCGCTGCGAGTCAATCCATGTTTGAACGCATCAAAGGTGCGTATCGCAGGTGCGAAATTCGGCCGGGAAGCAATAGTGGGCGTTGTCAAATGGCTGGGATCCTCAAAAATCAGGAGGGTTTTACGGTGAAGATGAGGATCAATATGGATGTAATAACGTGATGGATAAGAGTCAGAGGCACACGGGGCATCATATGAGGCGGGCGGAGCGTGGTAACTAACAACATTCAAGAGCTAAATTAATGGCGAAGATGAAACAGCGGGAAACATTCAGGGCTGCATCAAACAACTTGCGGGACGGAAATATACGAAGAATTGTGGACGGAGAGATAACGAAACTTGCAAAAATGGTCACGGGACTTATGCGGCTGGGAGCAGATTGTGATTTGTGGAAGGAAGAAAACCAGTAGGTGTAAGATTTATAGTCAATCCTTAAATACACTTGCCATGAATGACCTGTTTTCCTTGTTTAATATCGGAAAATATGGTGTTCTGTGGCGGTGGTGGTCTGGAGGTTGGGGGTTTGCGCGGCATTTCAATAGTGTTAGTAACTGTTTGGCCAGTCGTAATGTTTCATCTGAGATGAGGCACCCGGGGCGGCCATTAGAGTGGCTTGGTTTGTTTGTGTTAGGTTTACGCAGCCAGGTATTGGAGCGTCAGATCCGGATAGCAGCTTCCTAACGGGGATAGGCAACCAGCGCAAAGGATGGAGTGGAGCTTTCGGCGACAGTTTGCGTTGCATCTGTGGTCACTGGCGAGCCAGGAGAAGAGCCGGAGAGAGAGGGCAGTCTGGAGTTTGTTCTGACTGGTATTAAGGCGAGTAAACAAAAAATGGAAACAGCGATAGTCGTTAGTTTCTTACGGGGATTACAGGGACCAGACGACTGCGTTGAAATGCGCAGGAGGTAGTTTTCTGTTGATGGGGCGTGTGCAACGAACACCGTCTCCTTTCACCCTATGCAGTATAAGGCTGACAGTCTTAGGCTGCGTGGTCTCTATTTGTAACACGTTCCCCTATCATCTTCTGACAACTTCGCAGATGCAGATTACAGTGGTCTGATAAGACGGCTGGCGCAATGGCTAGGGAATGAAGTCACAATTTGTTCAGTTTGTGGAACTCGTCTGGTCTACGAGCCTGGTGTACATGCTGCAGTGAATCATTTACAACTGATCTACTGCCGATGGATACTACTTTGGATTGCTAGGAAATGATATAACTGTATCGGTCGTGGATGGCAGCATTTGCTGGATGCTAGTACTGGATTTGCCACGGGAAGTCATAAGGAGGAGACAATAGAAAAATATGAGAATACTGGACTTAATAATTTGTTTTCGAACCGGTCGATAGCACTTTATACCAGAGTAGTTTCAGTAAGCTTGCGTGAATAATTAAGACGGATGACGGCAATTTTTATAGATATCACTGTATGTACCAGGAGCGCGTTTGGGTAGTGCATGTTGAAAAATAGAGGGGTGGGTTGTGAAACGTAGGTGGACGGTCCGATGCGCTACTTTCTAAGACCGTCCAGCAAAGCGGTCAAACTCTTATCTACCGAACAAGGGCGGTGTGGGGTTTTCTATTTTGCAGGGTCAGGTGAAGGCTGATGGCATACATATCCATTGCAGGTGGCCCATTTTTGTACTAATTTTCCCATAACCCTGGAGATAACAGGCTTGCGGTTAATGGGTCGGTGTGGTGACCCTTTTTTATGGCGTGAAAGCGTTACAGAGTGCATCCAGTTAATCGGAACTACACCAGGGTTCATTGGAAGTGTAAGGACTTTGAGCAGTAGAATGGATAAGTCAGGGTCATAGCCACCAAGAGCTTTTGTATGTATGCCATCAGAGCCTTAGCCAGTCACTGGTTTGAAATTACTCAAGTATCGTGCAATAGTCTTAGCCTCAGTGGACGGTAAATAACGTGGTTACTCCTATTCCGCAATTCGGGTCGGTCACTGACTGCAGGTGGGGCCATGGTGGAGGCGAATTGGTAAATGAACGCCTGATGTGCATCATTTAGGCGTGTTACTGATTTACTATTCGGCAAAATTAGTAGGTTCACTTGTGACCAGCTATCATGGGACCCTACTCTATAAAGCTATGAAAGTTGTACGGAGCGATTTTCCTGCCTCAGCGTCCTACCTGCTTTGCGACGGGGAGATTCACTAAGGTGAGAGTGTTAGGCAGACGGTACACAGAGTAAACTTAGAAAAGTCATGCGCCATTGAAAGGTGCTATTGCAACTTCACATATTTAATATTCAAGGAGTTAAGGTTTGAAGTTTTGTTCTTGGTTATTTGTTTGCAATAATCGGCTTTGAAATGCATTTGGCCATTTTGCGATAAAATTCATCTTCAGCCCACAGTGGATCAGCAGCTAGAAAATGGCTTCACTATCCAAGATGGCGTACTACAGGGGCAAGTACTGCCATTTAAACTGGAGTGAGGAATTTGTGTCCATAGGATGTTTAAGGAGGGATGCATGGACATTGATCCTACTATGAACTACCCCGTGACTGCTCTCTGGAAACTTGCTTCAAGTGTAAACCGTGTAAGTTAATCAATAGGTATAAGGATGAGGTTGCACGTATTACTGTTTCTGGTGGGTGACGTTGCGTGCTTTACCCAACCTCACGACGTAGGCGGGAGATAAACGATGATTTTGTGGCAATGCCGTGATCGTAGATCAGGTTGGGATCAAAGCCCTTAGTAACAATTTTCAATATTGATGAGAGGGAGGCAAGGCGGTCAAATGCATCTGCTAAGAGGGGTGCCCTATTTCAGTATGAGATGGAGAGCGATAAACACGGGCTCATCTCGACCGGGAAAGTGACATTGGTGGAAAGGGATGTGGTTTGCTAAGGAGTGCTGATACGAGATCATTGATGGTGCCGATATGTCTAAGGAGGTTTACTCAATGGTGTCCGCAGACGAGTATCTTGGAAAATCTGGCTCAACAGCGAAGGCTTTTGGCAGGAAACGGGGAGTGCAATTTTAGGGCTTTCAAATGTACGATGACAGCCTGTGGTTTTATTCCGACCTGGAAATTCCCTTGGTAATGGCCTTTCGGTTTCCTTGAGACGAGATGCAGGCAGCAGAAAGTCAGTGCAGTTAGAGCCAGGCATCTGGTGCACCGGGTTGATGAGGCTTGAACGGAATTAACGTCAGGCAAGCAACCATCAACAGACAGACATTTATATGCTTAACTTGTATGCTTCTAGGAGCTGCAGGAACGGTAGATGCCTTGTTTGATGATTGGTGCTCCGTCTGAATTTATTCATGAATGACAAAACAATGTAAAAATCAGGATATATGATTTGCCGTGCTTTTGTCATGAGTAGTTAGAAGCGAAGGCAGAACGTTTTGGAAGTCATTTGCAGGGGCACGAATATTGGAACTTTACTTTTGCGAAAAGCTGAAAAGTGGAAAGCTACAAAGAACTTGTAGTGTGACCGCGTGACAAGTGTGGATAAAGTCAAAGCCGATGTACTAGACAATGCATACAATATGTAGAGCCCATAGAGATAAGAATGGACTAAATATCTAGTCTGGAAACGTAAAAAGTGGCGAGGAACCGACGATGGTGTTCGGTTTCTCCCTTGTATGGCTAGGTCATTGCTGATGGGGGACATCCGCCGTTACTAAAATTTTTCCTTCTTCTTCCGACCCAAAGTTAGTTTTATTCAGTTGGCGGTTTTTGCTAGCAAGAAAAATCAAATCCCATAAAGGGACCTTCTATAGCTCTTCCTGTTGATCATCAATTTCCGCGTATTTGCCAATGCCTGGGGTGTCCTGTTTTTGCGTTTACAAGGCTGTAACCTGAATTCTGATGCTCTTAGTGGCTTACCAAAATGGGATACAAAAAACAGCGGCAATAAGCAAACTTGTTGAGGATAAAATTTGTGCTATGGAGCACAGGCCTGGAGGCATTACTTAATTAAACAAGGCAACAGTTCGCCAGTTTAATTTTTGGCCGACAGAGGCTTTGCTTATGAAAAGAAGTGGGGTCAACTTTGCAGTTCTTTCAGCTGGCAAGCTAATACCAACGAAGAACCGAAAGCCGGGAGAAAAATAAGGCGGACCGGTTAAACGGTAGGATGGACACCAAGCGGACAGTGAATTCTTGGATGGAAAGGTATCCTGGAAATATTGTGAAAATATTCTCATTGGCAGGGGATTTAAGAAAACTTGGAGCCAAGCAAGATTAAAATTAAGCATCAGGAAGAAAGCAATGTTACTTTGCTTCTTGTTTACGGGACTAAGCACAAAATTACTCATAAGGGAAGCAAATTATGGGATCTGGCCGAACGAGGGAGCTCCGTACATTACCGCAGAGTACACTTGAACTGGAAATATTGGATGACCAGTGGTTGTGACTGATTTTGCAACCGCATTAAAAGAGCATAGTCGCCTAACAAAATTAAAATTGCCAAAGTCAACTTGTTGGCAGGTGTGATGCGCGTGAATGTTCCATGATACTTTTTGCAGGAATTACTCACATAGGCCCCCAAGTAAGAAATCCAGTCACATCCCCTACGCCCCGGCCATATTTGTTAGTTGTATACTGCAATCTATCCTAAGGAACCTGGACTCCATTTCCATCGGTATGATTTCCAGTGATGAATCACTCTTAAGCGTAATATGAGACGTTTGGTATACGAAAGTCCCTTCCGCGATGCGACGGCTTTTCCTTCCGGAACTCAGCGCATGATCAAGACTCCAAGTGAGGAGTAAAATTACGAGCAATATAAATCACTAAGCTTCAGGAGGCCATCCAACAAATCAAACATGTGGCCAACAGTCTGAAACTGCAGCCATGTGAAATTCATGAACATTAGGATCAGCCAAAAAAGGGCGTAAAATATCGGAACAGCAAGTGATCAACGATGCTCTTTTCTTACGCCAGTTCCTGCGCTACGCCGTCCCACGCCGTGATTTGTAATTGTGGAGATTTTCTAGTTACTGCTTTGTTATTCCGATACTAATCCCTGGGCTATACTCATTTTCCAAGACAAAAGTCAGTTTCAGTCTTCCGAGCATTGAAATTTTGGAATTCGTCATTACATGAAATGATTCACCGTGTGATATCATCGCTCAACTCACTATAAAGAAACCATGGAATTAGTTTACAGCTGTTGCATCCTTGTTAGGAATCATGAGCAGTGCATATCCACCGCGCCCGAACTGGGACGCGAACCCGGGACGAACGATTCTGAGTCGAACGCCTTAGCCATTACGCTACCGGACAGGCTCTGAACGGTTTGTTGATGTTGCACCTATCCGTAACTGATTTGCATGGTTACTGTCCGTTAGCTTACAGCGATCGACCCCTACTGACAGATGACTTCTCTGCAGGTAGCCTAAGTACGACGAAGGCTTTGGACATGACCTACAGAGCTTGATTACTTGATACATTTTAGTAGTAGGAGATCGAATGTTTTCGAGAAATAATTCACCATGTGATATCATCGCTCAACTCACCATAAAGAAACCATGGAAGCAGTGTACAACTGCTTCATCCTTGTTAGAAATCATCATTGTTTAATTTATTTCCAATTTTCGTCTCAACTTGCACAGTCACATTTCCGGCTATGCCCTGACCTTAGCGTAAAAGCTTTCATAGTATATAGCACAAGTTCAATCGGTCTGCTTGGTTTCCTCAAGAGAAGATACACTTGTCGGTCTATCTGCTCATTTTCCTACCCACACGATTCCTTAGCCTTCAACACCATCCTGCTGTTCAGACGTATATGTGACATTACTGTACATCATTTACTTCAGCCAGTCATTTAAAGGCCATCTGTCTTGGGGCAGTATTGTCTTGTTAATTTACCTTCTGGGTTATTTTGTGGATACGTATCCTGCTCCCCACGGTTGATGCTCACTTGATCTTGTGAATTATTTACAATTTACATCGTTTGAGAGTGCACCTTGGCATTCATCACACAAGAACTGTGCCAACCCGACTACAAACACTATCTCGTCATCACTATAGTGGTAAAAACTATAGGTGGTCACGTTTCATAACCTCACTTAGATTTTCTTGCCAAACTAAATTTCCAAGCAAGAGCGAAATGGCTCGCGGTATTCAGCAGCGAGCCAGACGCGCCAATGACAGTGTTTGCGCAATTAACTCCGAAAGAGGCTCCAAAGTTGGGCCTCGTTTGGGAACAATGGGCCAATGCTCCGTTGTACTTAATGACCTGGTGGATCAAGCCCATGACAGGGCACACATTTTCCAAAGAAGACTACCCAATTTATTGGATTATGGTAACAATTTAGAGCGCGCCTTCTGAAAGCTTGCACCCCTTTCCCACCCCATCTACCCCGAAACACGCCTGGACAAGCATGACCTGGTGGCCGCTGGCGTCCGAAACATCCAGTTGAGTGAACAGGTCAGGTAACGCTACTGTCTTTTACATCCTTGACCGTATTCATTTGAATGGCCTCAGAGATCAACTCATGGCGTCTAGCGTCATGGTGCACATACCAACTATAATGACGAGGCTGCGGAAGCGGAAACAGCGTAATAGTTGTCCCCTCATGGTGCAATTCCAGACAAAAGTTCAAGCGAGGCTATTCATCAGCAAGTAAAGCTTTACTGCTGCAACTACAACCTTAAAAACAAAAATAACCACTCCGGCCATACGCAGGTAATTTCCAAGATGCCACCACCAAACAGCGCACAGCCAGTCAGAGCGGAGTCGCTTAAAATGGGCACTGTGTCTCCAAAACATTTACCCGTTCGTCGGCCTAACAGAAATTCATTAGAGCTAATATCGTTCATGGGTTCACGCTTCTTCGTTGTAGACCTAGGCATATCGAGCCCGCCCCCTCCCCATTTCAGCCCCCGTACAAACACCCCCACCTAGGCTCCAGCAACTAAACGTCACCTTCAGTTAGGCTCAAAAACCCTTCCACCTTGCACCTGCATTGCAGTAAGACCGCCAAAGCCAGTTTCTGTAGCTCACTGTCATGCTCTACCCTGCCCCACAGACTGCAGGACCCAAGTGACAAATGATGTGCTTGACAACAAAGCGACTTTTCTTTAACCAACGATGTTGCGACCACCGTCAAAAGAAGGGGTTCACGTAAGACATAAACCTCTTCCACCTCCTAAGATCCCCGCCAAGCCCATAACTAATTGCACGGTGCTGTGTTCAGTCCTATTAGATCAATCATGGTCACAGCTCAGTCCTTTCAGGAGGTATGGCTAATTCCGTTAGACCCCAATATCCTGATTTCAGCGCCACAAACAAATCCCGCACCAGTAAGAACCATCTTTCGCCACCCCATCCAACGACGTTATTCAATAATCATAACTTCATCCTCGGTTACCGTCTCAGAACTGAAACCGATTTCCGTAGTGCTGGCCCGTCACCTGTCCCCCAAAATTACGTATGAACTGTACGCAATTCCAGACAAGACCACACTTTCCCGAGTTACCCTTGACGACCATCTGCAGCCTAAAAACACAGTGCTTAAGTCGCCCTGTCCACACCAACTCTCCCAACTTCCCAGACCAAATCTCGAGGCTTCGAATCAGCTAGAAGTCATGCCATCTAACATCCTACCACCTTTTCCCAAATGCCGTCAAGATACCTTTTATTTTTCCCGGCTTTTCCTTCACCCATGCCATATCCGCCAACACCGTTACACGAACTACTCACTACCCCAACAAAGGCACGCAATTCACCGACCATGACAACGAACAAGTTGGAACCGACCCTAGCTTATGAATCAGACCTGACAGGATATGGTCACCCAAATGCCTTTCCACCAACATCCATTATTCCTTGCTTCTCTCACAACGACTTGTCATCTCAAATGAAATTTTACACCTCCGATGATATTTACTTCAGTTATCTACATTCAAATGCTAATACTAGTGAGTAATTTTCGATGTAAATAATAAACGCTCGCTCGATAGTAAATAAGGTGCACGCGCTGCGCCTGTTGGTGTACAGACGTAGATATGAGTTAATTCTGATCACTGAGACATGGATGACCGACAGTAATACCAACAGAGAAATTGCTATGATTGGTTGCAATGCTGTTAGGAAAGACAGGATAAGTAAGAGCGAGGGAGACTGTATCATGTACACGGTTAATTGCTGTGAGTTGTTCTCGCCGTTGTTGAGGGTGTTACTGTAATATTTTTGGCACAATTAGAACCGTCTTCCTAGTTGAAAATGTTCCCTAAATTTTTTTGAACAGTAACCGCTGACCTGATTACTCGATGAGACTTCTATCCTTATTTCCTTCACGCCATAACCGCCACATTTTCAGCTCCTGTCTGGACCTATTTTATAGGTCTTCGTGCTGCTAACCACAAGTTCCGCCCGTCTATCGATCTACTTTTAAGAGCAATTTTAACAATTAACCTGTCTGTTTATCTTCTCACCTACAAGCTCCCACACTTATTGACGCCATCCTGTTGCCTGTTACCAAACGTTTACAGCCTCTCGTGGCCATTTCAGTCGTCCTTCACTTTTTACAACCCGTACGATGCCTTCACCAGCCCAGCCAAAATGACTTCAGCACCGCACCGTAGTACTAAGACAACACTTAAAACCCCGATTCTCACTGAAACATGCGCAGTCCCGCATATTAACATATTTAGTAATTCTGGTCCCAAAACTCTTAATGTCTCGAAAAGATTAAAGGGACCTAAAAAACAAAGTACAACAGATCGAGGACCTGTCAGTTAAATTGTCCCCGTTAGCCAGCCTAACTGATCCTTCCAGTAACAATAATGCCCACAATCTAGCTACCACAGGAAGCTTTTTTGACTCTAAAACTAAAGAAGCTCACAAACTTATTTCGAATGCAAAGAACGCCGCTGTCTTTAATGTACCTGGCCGCCTCCCGCTGTCGCTGGTTTAATCTACCATTCTCAATGTTTGCAGCATGGCCCACCACTCCTGTCTGTGTTCGAGGCTTCGGAAAAATCCCGCAAGAATAAACATCCAATTTCATCTCCATTTCGTGATGGAGTTTCTGCTGAGGAGATTTAAGCAAACAAGGCGGACATTGATAACTATATGCCTCATTAAAATGTCAAGATCTTTACTGACAAAAATCCGTTCCAGAGAGATATATTACGGTCACAGAAGTTTATCGCAGCTTCTCAAGTTGGTAGAACTTCGGTTGTATCGGGCGCTCCCCCTCTGACCAGTGCGCTACCAGTTCAGGTTCCTCCTAATGGGCCAAATCCCGAGCCTACTGCCAAGGTTTCACCTAACATGCCTTCTCCCTGTGACAGTCTCCATCGCCCCACATCTCCAGCTATCCCGTGCCCGGTGACCACTGAAGGGACCAACATATAAAACTCATCGAAAACTACACCTTCAAGCAATTTGCACAACCGACCTCTCCCGTACTTAGGCCGTTCAATTTCCTGTCCAATCTCTTCATCTCACAAATCTGTCGCTAGTTTGTCTGAGAATAAATCTAATGATGGTAGTGGCACCCCACCTTCGCGTATACCTGCTGCGAAAGCGGTAATCCCCCGAGATCATCTCCTTTGGTCGCAACCAATACCGGTAGATCTAGATGAAACTCAATACCCTTCGCCCTTCCAACCACCCCCCAAACGTGCTCATCTAGATCTGCCAACTATGGTACCCCAAGATGAGAGCACTGACGATATAGCCACGCAGATGATTGCCGTCTCACCGATGTCTTTTCAGGCTAATATCAACCGCTTGGCATATACCCCATCCCAGATAGACCCCCTAGCACTTCCTCGTCCTTCCATCAAACGACAGCACCAGGCCAAAATCGGTTGAATTCCACGGGAAGAGCATACGGATGACCTATTCAACTAACCACAAAGCCCCGCACTTCATTAGCCGCCCTGCTAGTCCAGTGGGTCAACCTGTCTATACACCTCACTTGTCTGGCACTCTCGGCACACTCACCTAGAGTAAGCCATCCAGGCATGAGCTCTGACAAATCGGAAGTTTCACAAACTCACGAAGGCCTACCAATCGCCGCCTACAATCACGAGTTGATTGGCCCACTGTATGCATGCCTCCACTCTCCTTCGGTAGCAAATTCGCCACATTCCACCATGATACTAATGCCCTTCCATATTTAGGGTCCGCCGCTTATCCACCCTGCTTCCATCCACTTGCTAATCAACCCTATTTAGATGCATTTCTGCCAATCCGATGCCCCCTTCCTACTGCTGCACGTCCAAATCCTCACCCCAACTGCCAGTATCCTTATAATTTTGCACGATTTACCCCTGGATACTCCCAGGCTACCTGGAAAAATTTTGATAGCTGCATTTTGCCCGGTGAGCCACAATCTATCATGAGACCCTTTTACCAACCCACTCTAGTCCAGCACTTATCCCAATTACCTCAGCTAGAAAGCACTGCTCTCCCGACTCCCGTGAATTCCAAAAGTAACGCCTATCCCCAAATGTTCATGCGCATAGCTGCTAACCGGCATTTTCCAAATTCCCTCCCCACTAACCTCCTAGATTGCCAGTCCTGTCGTGACAGGCTAACAATTTGGCCACCTAACACTGTCCCACCCCAAAATGATACCAAATCCCCTCACTGGCATCCTCTAACAACCGGCCCACTAACTCCTAAGTTTCTTCTATCACCTTGGTCTTCAGCCCGCAAATCCCTTAACAAAGACATTCCCCTGCCGGCCAGTATACCTAACTCTACCGAATTTACTTCCTCATCACAGCTATGCGCTATCCGAACCCTTAATGTATCCGCTGATTATTTGACCCCAGCAAAACCACCTCTCGGATATCACGTGGACTTAAATGTTTCAGTGAATTTTCTCTACTCTTACCGAACTCCCGCTCACTGACTCATAAAGTAAGGGAGCTGAGACTGTTAGCGGCTGAAAGCTCTTACGGTATTAATTTGGTAACAGAGACTTGGGTAACGGACCACAGCTGCATTCCTTCATTTTAGTTGGCTGGTTATTCGCCATTCCAAACCAATAGATCAAATGGTAGAGAAGGTGGTTGTCCAGCCTACGTGAAGCAGCCACAAAAAAGCTTCCACTCCCCATCGCCCACTTCTTGATTCTATCCATGACACCATTTGGCTTCTAATACAATTACTCGAGCTCCCAATCGACATAGGATATGTTTACCGACGACCAAACTCGAATAGTTCCGACATTTCTCGTCTAACCCAAGCCTTCATTTATCTTTCCCATCTCCCCCCAGCCATAAGGTAATTGCAAGTGACTTCAGTGCCCCTAAAGTCTGTTGGTTCTCTTTATACGCTCCACTTGCCCTACTCAAATTTGTTTCTGAAACGCACGCTGAAGGACGGACCCAGCTTGTGACTACATCCACAAGATTCCCTACCCGTAACAAACCTTCCCCACCCAGGTGTAAACACCATGCTGTCTCTTCCCATATGTTGACTCGTTGGGACGAAATCCCTGACGCTCTGCGAACCCTTGGTTGTTCCAGCTTCCTTTCATCGCCTGACCTGTAGAGAGTGGCAGACGACCTTTACGCGAAACTTTTTTTACTATTAATCGTCTGTCCACTCCGAGCACTCAACATAAACCCAAGAAGCCTGATAGGGTTTGTCAGCTCCAGGCAAAATTACTGAAGGCTCAAAAAATCTTCAACAAAACGAGAGACTTCCTGCTCTCAGTGCAAGTCAACCGCTTGTAACAAGAATCTCTTAGGGAGTCCGAACTAAGGTTAAAACGCGGGAAATGCTAGCTCTTGGGAGGCCTAACCCGGTTTGGAAAACTTCCCACATTTTCAAAGCTCGCTCGCAGCCCAAATCCTCAACTATCCAGAGCTTCATTTTCAATAGCTTACGCATCGAGCCCCCTTTTAGACACCGCAGAGGCATTCAATACTTATTTCTCTTTTACTCTCATTAATGACAATCGCAGACACTCTGAAATCCGCCCATGTTAACTTCGGTAAGATTGGACTCCACTTCATTCGACGTTGCTGGCATCACCGCGGTGATGAAATATGTCAAGCCATCCCACAGGCCTAGCTCAGATGGCATCCCACCAGTCCTATTTCGCACCGCTGTTCCAGAACTTCCACTGCTCATTCTAAATCTGTTCTTGCTGTCCATGTCCGGCACTACATTTCCGTCACAATGGGAAACGTCCATTATCGTTTCACGCCACAAAAAGAGTTTTATGCTTGACCCTGAAAACTTTCGCACCCTTAACCACACTCCAGTTCTATCCGGGCTTATGGGAAAGATTGCTAAAGAACAACTGGTTAACTTCCTTACTAGTCACAATCTCATCAATCCCTCCCAACACGGCTTACTCAGGGGACGATCCTGCCTCACCTGTCAGCTTGGCTTCCTAAACTTGGTTACTGAAGTGCTTATTCCCACCGGTCGATGCTCATAAGCTTTCTAGACATGTCAGAAACGTTTGACCGCGTTTTCCCTCCGGACTTCTGACCAAAATTAAGATATATGGAATAAGAAATCCCCTCTTATCTTGGCTATCGTCCTGCCTTCCCGATCGCCTTCAGGTAGTCAATATTAACGGTTGTTTTTCCAGCCCTCTGCTATTACCAGTGGGGTCATTCATGGGAGCGTCCATGGTTCTTTCCTATTCCTGCTATACACTAGTGATATTTTCAAAGTTATCGGTCATGGCACACCATTCCTGTTGGCCGATAACATTGAAATAGTTTACTCTTTTGGGGATGCTTTATTTAGCTCCACCCATGCATTTATCAATGAACACCTATAGTCTCTTGAAAACTGATGTTCGAAGTAGCTTATGAAGTTCTCTGCTGACGAAAGTTCTCTGCTGACATATAAATGCCATGTTCCTCCGGGCACCCTCTCTATAAAAGGCATGCCAATTCTTGTATCACACAAAGTTAAGGATTTGGAGTTACAATACTCCTGCTTTTTCAACTTCCACGAGCAGGCTCAGCATCAGACAGCTATAGCTAAGAGAACCTCCACAATGATCTTAAGGGCATTCCGCACTCAAGGCTGCAGACTTATCGCCTTAAAACCCCATGCTAGGCCCCACCTCGAGTACTGCCCGATCATCTTTACGCTTATGCGCAAAAACAATCGAATTGTAATCGAGAATGTGCAGCGTGCACTCATTAGAAATCTCCCAGGTCCTTCATCAAGCCTAAACTACGGGGCCAGATGCAAGCTGCTTGGAACTGAACCATTGTGGCTTCGTCGAGTCAAATTAAACCTTGCATTTCTCTTTATTCTTTGCCGTAATGATGTCCACTTTACTACAAACGTCACACACGACGCTGGTAGTCCCCGTATCCACTTCGTAGTAAAGACTACTCCTTAAGAATACCCCTGACTCGACTATCGATCAGGGCTAAATTCTTCACAGTTGCTTACTCTAAACTGTGGAAAAATCTCCCAAGTTCCCTGCGGTCGTGCCTAAATTTAGCCCAGTTCAAAGCCCAGCTGGCAAAGTTACAGGATGCCTCGTTCTTAATTAACCTGACGCGAGCTAGCATTGGACTAGACGAGACTTGCGAACATGGGCTAGAATTCTAGATCATGACTGAGTCTTTGCTGAGATCCCCATCTGGGATTCGGCTTCACCTCCTACTTCCTCACTTTCTCGCTCGCCCACGCTAATGCAACTTTTGTCCTCCGTTGTAGTGATGTACCCTCTTCACCAGTGGCTTAAGTAACTATATCTTGAGCTTCTCTCAACGTAGGCTGACGAAAATGTCAACGTACTTCTTCACGGATCCATGCTCTCATCACATCTCGTGATTTTAAACACCTTCAGCCCGTGTACTCCTTGCTCTTCGTGTCATCTTATCCTGTTTACCGGCTTGGCTAGGCTAAATAGGTCGTTCCTGGTGGCCCCAAACCTTCAAATACCCATAAACTTGCTACCATAGCCCAATTCTAGTTACCACATTTTACGGAATAGACGCACTATGTTGCAGGTATTTTGTCCCGATCCAACAATCACCATAACCCCAGCTGGCACCCAAGCCAGACTATTTCCCTCTTTTGCGCTCCAGTTCTCGCATCTGGAGCAGACGCGCTGCTAACGCTTTCGTCCTCGTAATGGCGATTCAAAATCTGCTATCCTACCATTCTTCCTAGGAACCTGTTAGCTAGAACTGGCGCTCGAGTTCTGCCCGGCCAACCGAAACTACGCAGATTATTGCATTGGATATTTCAACTCGCATCTTTGCAATTGGATAAAACCGCGATTACTATTGTCTCCGGAAGGGCTTGTGCATCTCATATTCCCCAACCGTACTGCTGAATAAGATCAAAAGCTGCGACAACAAAAATGACAGCATAGAGGACATTCTCGGCTAGTGTATTTGAGGAGTGTTCTTACATAAAATTTTTCTTATCGGAAGCACCTCCCGGTACAGCTTACCGCCATCCGTATGTAAATATAATCACTATTCTTGGGAGTTCCACATCCGAAGATTGACAAATTTCCTCCTGATAGTTTGAGATAATCTTGACAATCTTCCTCCGCCCTCAGCATGTTTTCGGCCATCTGATGTTAAATACGTGTTTTATCCAATTTGCTTGACGGTCCGCCTGGTTTTCACCACTTCCGTCCAATGACCGCATTACCACTGCTTGTCATCTCTCCAGCTCAACGCTTCCGCCCATTACATAACGCTCCTGACGTTCGGGGACTCCGGCTGAATCTCGACATCCGCCGTTGAGCTCCGTCCATGTCGTGCGCCAGCAATGAACACATTTAGTTCACCTAAACACGAAGTTACCCGTTTTCCGTTGCTTGCAACCAGTACCACGAAAATCATTTGGTCTTAAAAATTAGTTTTCTATTTTTTGCTTTTAACTGACGTACCTGTACTTTCCCCATTGCTTTGCAGCACCTCATTTCACTTTCTGATGTGCTTCTGCGATAACTCAATGTTGCTCCCACTCCTTATCCCATTCGATTTCTAAGTTTTGCATTTGCCGTTCGTCATCCTAATGAAATTTGATCTTGCTTTGCGCATGTTTCTCGCAAATTTAGAAATATTCATTATTATTATTATTATTATTATTATTATTATTAGCCACCTATCCAACCTCATCTTACAATCTCCCCACTTTTAATGACCTGAAAAATTCTATCTGGCTGACTGTGGCCATCGTGCAAAATGATTTACTGATCAGTTGCGCCTGCCATCCCCATAGTTTGTATCATTCAGAATTCTTACCACTAATTAACGCGCTTGCCGTGGTCGCCCACCTTCCAGGCTTTAAACTATTAGCGAGTGATTTGAAAGCCCCAAGAGTTTGTCGGTCTTCCTTCTTCTCCCCAAAATACCTTTCTGCAGTTGGTTCCACTATACGACTAGGTGGATTTATACGGCACGTTTCATCACCCACAAGGGCCTACATTATTCTAGATCTTATTTTCACAACTGGCATGATACAGGTGCGCACATCCATAGACAACAACTTACTCGGATATGATCATTCCCAAATTATTTAGGTTCTCAGATTCGACTTTTGTTATCTCCTCGCCTTCCACTAAACCATACCACACAGCCTCATGGGGCCATGTCTCCTCCATAATTCGTAGCCAGAATTGGGACGGTTTCCTTCTATCGGTGAATCCCCAGCTGGCTATCAACCGATTTCACTCAACACAAAGTGTGTGCCTCGATCTTATCACTCCAAAACAGTGGGGCACAATATCCAGAAGGTTGAGCACCCAAGACCACCTCAATAAAGTATTCCTTAATCTAAACAAGATTAAAGGAACAAAATAATTTGCTCCGCTACTGCAAATGAACCGTCTGTCTAAGTAGACTGGTACGCTTCTCGCTTCTCTTCAAAGCTTCAGTACTGAAAAACACACTGAGAAATAACTCCCTGCGCCCTATAAGCATTAGGTTTGTCATAATCGGGAGCAAATGCGCAAATTACACTGTACTGATACCAAAGGCGTTCATTGGTTATTTTATCTTCTCTATGAAAACCGATGACTAATCCATTGCGCCGGACACTTCCCTGGTCTCTCCTGCATCCCCTCCAAGATCCCCTTTCCACCCCAGTGATATTAAGCCACTGTTGTCAGAAATAAGACCGTCTATCCAAGTTTGAGCTGTCGACATTCCCCAGCACTCTCCATATTTCACGGGTGCAGATATTCCTAACATGTCGTTCAATTTATTTATTCTTCCCTTAATTGATGACGCTTTCCGCCGCCAATGAAAAACTTCTCTCATTGTCCCAATTCAGAAAAAACGGTTCAAAGCAACAGCCACCTAACTTCGGACACATCAAAAAAGACGGTCACCATGGTTTTCCTCAACGTGAACGGCGTTCCACCTGCATGGCTGATTTCTTAAACATGCCGATAAAGGCTTCCAAGACGCAAGTTTGATGGGTGTGATTCTTTTAGACATGACGAGAGATTCTGCTCACGTATCTCATTGGAGGCTTCACAAAAAAGTCAAAAGCTACTGCATACGAACCGCCCTGCTGGCTTGGTTGTCCTCTTATTCGACCTCCAGAATACAGTTAGTGAATGGAAATAGAACTCTATCGAAGCCTAGATCGATCAATGGTGAGGTTATTTAGGGAAGCGCACTAAATCCATTACTGGTTCTGCTGCGCATCAACGACATTTTTTACATCATTAGGCTTGGCATTTCTTTTCTGTTCGCCGGAGATATAAAAATTATATGCACGTTTATCCCCCTGACCCCCAAACCATTTTGGATGAAGTAGAAATTGATTTACTGTCGCTGGATTCATGGTGCACCACTTGGTCGATGATCTGTCGGCCAACAGAAGACTCGAATACAAATGCCACATTCCTAGAGGAAGCCTTGAGGCTAGCCGCGACGTCATTCCTTTCCTTCATACAGTCAGAAACATGAGTTTGAATTACTCTAGAACCGTCAAATTCTTAGAACAAAACCTGATTTAAGTTGCAAAAGCTAGGAGACAATTTTGGTTGGTGCACATAATTGTTAGAACCCTGGAAAGCAATTTAATAATATCTAAAACGCACAGATCTTTCCTGAACCACTCTTCTATCGTGTATTTTAACATGCGGCAGAGTGACCGACCGGAGATGGCTAATGTTCAACGAACACTCAAAAAACAACTTCTGGGCAACTATTCCTGGCTAAATTGCGTGGAACTTTACAAAAATCACACTTCGATCCCTTATGGCTTCTTCGAGTTCAAATTAGCCGTGCCCGTTTTCGTAAGATTAATGATTAAAATGTGTGCACCTCCGCACACCAAGTACGGAATATCTCTTCCCATGACTGAGTTTTTGTGTCATTTCTTATGTCGAGGACAGCACCTTGGAAAACCTATTCGCCCTCAAATATTCCTTCCTGCGTAATAAATTACCCCAACATGTAGGAACGATTTCTTCCGTCTCCGATACCCTTAAAAATGAATTCAGGAAGACAATAGCCATGTAAAACTTGTCGAACTTACACGGACCTTAAACGTCGACAGAAGGATTGTAAGTCGGGCCTAAGTTATTGACCGAATATAACGATCGAAATCTTATTCCAGTTCAATCATCAAGGTATAGCCATTTTTATTCCCAGAAGTCTCCACAAGTACATGTTTTAGGCATAGGCAGAAAAAATTCAGTCAATACAAGCAGTTCGCAGAATTTTACACTTAACGTTCGACCTCGTTTAATAGTTATGCAGCAAGTCACGTTAATGTGCGAAAGTATGCGTACCATATCCTTATTTACTACCAAACTAACGTTTAACATCCGCACATGAACCCTCGCTTCTGCATGCATGTAACAATTAGCCCATCCCTAAGGCGGTATTTAGTAACATTCAACGTCTCATTCTACATAGCAATTATCAATTTTGTTGTTGAGCGCACGGTAAACGCAAACGGCCATCTTGCTACCCATTTTCACTCCTCTTTTATGCATTTGCACTTGCATCTCGTCAGGAATTTACTATCCAGTTTATGGAACCATCCACGCACTTCGCAACACACCATTAAAACAAATTTACTCAAGGCTCAGATAAACTACCCCAGGGGTGTCAATTCCGATCTTCTCCATGGGCCGCAATGAAAAGGATATTGCTGTTCATCTTCATGATTCACCAACGTAGACTGGTGATCCTGTCGCAAGTACGTCTAGACATTGAGGCCAAGAAACTTGATCCACAACGTTTGCTGTTCTTCGAGCTGATAAGACCTCCAGATTACATAGATTTGCCGCTGGGGTTGCCCGATTGTGGCTCACATGCCCACTACGTTGACACCAAATAGCGACGAAGACAGCCACACTTAAATCTCTGTTTCAGATGCCGCGACCATCGTTCACCATGAATCACTCCCTATTTTCCCCTGGAAGACCGCGGCTACCAATATACCAGCAATTGCCATCAGTTAGGCCCCCAAACGCAAACAAAAAGAGCAAAGAAACCAGTTTTTGTCTTGCATTGTCTTGCCAACGCCAGATATATTATTCAAGGCGTGCCATATAAATGGCCACTCTCCTCAATGCTGACGAAGGTTCCATTCTTCTCGTCTTCAAACAATGGTTGGCCAGGACCCTTCATCATTGTTCTTTGTCTTTCCGCATTTCCAAAAGGCTGTTGACTATTTGTTTGCTGCAGGATCCATCGCAAAATGACCGACGTTCTTTTTCATTTCTAATTTAAATCTGGTTATCCATTAGCCATCACTAATTTCCCTTCTAGCCGTCTTGGTCCGTTTTGACAATTTTTACTTCTCACTCATAGCTTTCAAAAATTTTTCATGGCAGTTTAACATTCATTTTCATTTTATAGACCCGTTAAACCCGACTACTGCGAACATATCTCGAAACCTGGCGCCATACTCCATTGCGCCTGTGTCACACACCATTGGTGCGTTCAAAAAACTCGTTATTCTTGGAATGCCATTTTGATACTTTTACTCATTTTGTCCCCATATCTGTACTCACTTGTTCCGTGTGGGTTGTAATACCCATGTAATATTTTATCTTGGAGCCAAGGGTGCCTCTCGAAGTATTCGAGAAGTACACCAATATATATGCTCGTTTGGACCTACTCAACTAACCACTCCACTAAGAAAGGCCAATGCACATTGGCCAAAGGAAATATTCAGAAATCCTAGAAGGACCTATATTTGAGATAGGCAACCGAGCCTGTCTGCGGCAAACTGTTGCTTCCGCGAATCGCCGATTGTGGAATTGAAGGAGTAAGTGGAAGTGATTGCGAACAAGCTGCTTCACCTCGAAATGCTAATCACATCTGTCAAGTGCCCTTACAGGAAAGAAATTACACCACCTTTAACATGCGCATATAGTGTCAGACGACAGATTCTGGTCTGCTGGCAGTCAGTAACTCGGCCATTAGAGTAACGGACTGATTTCACTTTACCCTCTCAACAGACCCAAGCCATCGTAGGCAATCCAAAGTCATCCTTCGCTTTTAAATCCCCCTTGATATGTCACAATCCGTAATGCAGCCAACTCCACTAACAAAACTTAGATTCCATTTACAGACAGCTTAGGTAACTTTATTCTTTCCAGTTAGCCTTTTTGCGCAGTTTCATCCCATGCATCTCACATTCCGCCATTTGATTCCTTTCAAAAATAAGTAGAAACATCATGTTGTAAAACCGCCCACGCATTCATACGCGTTTAGTCATTTTTCTCCTCTTGCCTGCTCAACTTAACCGTCATCTGGTAGACACTCCAAGCTGCTCGTCTTCCTTCCTCTCCGTTTTCAGGCCTACCATTCTTTCGGCGCCAAACGTTTCAATCCATAGAACGCCACCAGCAAATGAATCTGGGAAACTGAACGATGCTGCTGCCCAATGGCGCACATCCAGTTCTACGGTAAACGCCCCGTTTGAAGATGGCCTAGCCGCCGCCCGTCTGCTACCACAGACAGATAAAGTACGTTATTAATTACAACGTAAAGTAGTCCACATACCGCTCTGGGAAACCAAGCGTGCACCTGCGCCCCTGTCAAATGGTCAGTGGCCTCCGAACGTGACGCATCTTGCTGTTGCAAACCTCGGAAATTTGAAACTTAAGTGCCCCTTTCAAGCTCAAACTTCCCACAGTCATGTTGAGTTCAAACGAAGACAAACTTTTGCGGGAACTAAAAGCTTTAACCAGATGCGAATCGGAGGGTCGCACGGGCTCCATCCAGCTGCTGTCTAACCACTATGGGACAATCAATGCAAACATGAGACAGCTGTTCAGATAGTCAATCTGCCTGACAGAACTTCAGAAACACAAATAAACAGGCTGATATCTTCAAATCTGCAAGCCTGACGTCAGTATTTATTAACTGCTTAGAATGGACAATTAAGACAGAATATGCACGCACATCCGCGAACAGAAAGCCGCTAACTTCGGCGCAAATAGTATTCGTCCAAAATACGTAATGTCTAACAGATAGTTTTTGTTTGCGGACAAAGCGACTTGCTGGCTGGAAGTAGACAAAACACTCGGGTCCTGATAAGCAAAATATAACAAAGCCTTCAACTTCACGAGTCACCCTCTACGACATCATTTTCCGCAGGTTTTGGACATAACTGAATCAGCCAGACGGGGCGTTTCCATGATAATCCTGGCTATAAAGTCTCGGAGAAAAACCCGTGATGTGGTCCAGGTGTTGGGTACATAAAGTTTCCGCTCCTGGGCCTCTTCCGTTCATTCTACTCAAAAATAATTAGGTGCAATAAGAGGCTGCACAAACCTAATCTTTGCGAACGATTTTAAGCTGCGAGAGAGAATATATTCCAGGATTGAGAAGCAGTCAATAAGTGGCCGGCCAGATAGGTTTTACCGTTAACCGTGGCAGATGTCCGCTGCTGGCCACAAACCTAAGCCAAGCCACCAGTTGAGCGCAGCGTTACATGTCGAGAGTCAAGGACTCATCTGTTATCGTCAAGTATGAATTTCAGTCGTCTAAGCAGTGTCGGCTAGCGGAAAAACGCCAGAAGTGAACCTATCATAATTAGTAACAAAACATCGTGCAAACAAAAAGTGCTTTGGTTCAATAGAAGATGCCAGTACGAAGACTCCTCGAGCAAAGTGCACAATCTTAGGCTGTGTACTTCCACAAGGAAGTGGACATCACAGAGGTTCCAAGGCCTCGCAACTAGAAGGGAGCCTGGGCGGCAGGGAAAGAGTCATGCCTAAAGGCTGTATGAGTTAGGCCTCTGCTCGATGGAACTTCATCGAGGGACAGTAGGTCTAACGGAAAAATTATGGCGGCAACTGTCCTAATGGGCCCAACTGCTAACGATCTTTTTCTATGTGGCGCAGGGGGGCATGATTTGAAGCAACAAACCGCTGTAGTTTGGACTTCAGCGCTGACATTCCATGAATTTGGAGCAGAATGCCCAAGTACATTGCGGGTTGCATGTCTTAGGACCTTTAAATTGGGCTCTAGATCACTGCTGTACTACAGCATTCTGGCTCTTCGAGCATCAAAGGTTTGGAATGTCTCAATCACTTTTCACTCTTAAGTAGAAGAAAATGTGTACATATGCATATCGGCAAGAGAATGACACTGGTGCATGACCTCCGCATTTCAGAAAAAAGATATATAGATCCACTGAGCTGTTTGAAGAGTAGGAAATTAGCAGACATCACACCAGTCTGGAAGCTCGAGTTACTGTTTAGTTCCGTAAGATCTATTGTCCTTATGCGAGTTTTGCACTGCGTTTGCTTGTCATGAACCGTTCCGACCACTTCTGCACCACTCTAATTGGGCACCATATGAAAAGCTCACTGAAAACCGGGATATTCGATCGATACAGCGAAAAGACGGTCGGGAATGGTAAGAATTTAAGTATATACGATAATAGCGTGCGATCGAAGTTTGCGTGAGCAACGTGCAAATAGCCGTTGCGCTGGGTGGTCAACATTCGGCTAACAAGCATTGCGGGGAAGCAAACCGTTTCCCGGAACGATTCACTTCTGTCCCGTGCAAAATGAAATGCGCTGACGGAAACAGTTCTGAAATTAATCCTAACGTGGTTCAAGCATAGCCTGACCCAGGTAGCTGTCGGTGCGAGAACCTGGACGATCAGGCATCTCGCCGCGTGGTCCTGTAATCTACGGGGAACTGAAAAGTCGCGCGTTTTTGAATGTCGTTCAAGATTCCGCGGTTGTCGATATCCCGGAGGCTGCCAGAGTAATAGGAATGAACATCCAAACTTATTTGACTAATCAGTGACAAGTTTTCAGAGGATTCTACCAGCACCTACTTGAAAAGTGGTTTCGACGAAAAGATTAGCAGCTCTCAACTAACGAATTCCAGTTCGTTTTCACGAGATGAATTCGAAGATTCCCAAAGTCAGAGCCAACCAGACGATGTCAGTTGTGTCTTAAATTTACCTTGAATGTTCAGAGTCAGTGTTTCTGGAAATCATTACGGAAGTTGTGGAATCCGGAAGAAAATCTCTCAAGCAATGAACGGGACTGTTCACATCAAACGGGTGATCAAGAAGTAAAGAGGTATGTCCCTCGAACAGCTATGAACAGTAGAAGCTAGCCAAATTCTAGACGAAATAATTTTACTAGTAGAAGAAATCAGTGTGCTGGTAAAATAAGTCTTCCAGTCTTTATGTTAAACTAACAACCAACAGCTCAAAAACGTGAATCCACAGGAAAGCGCAAAGAAGTTTAAGCATACGAGTGAGTTAAAAATTTGGAATGTACCTGTACTGTCTAAAGAGCTTTTGATCTTAAACAACCGAGAGATTTCAGACTTCATAAACATATTGAGACGATGGGTAAAGGAACAAATTGAAAATACAAGAGCAAACGAAAGCGTTGGTTAACGGTTATAGTGCATTTCATTATTTTTGAAGGTTATCAAAAAACTAGAAGAATCCCAGGTCCAAGTGGAGAAAACTATCAAATGTCTATCCGAATCTCTGGAAAAGTGGATAAAGGTTATAATATTTTATTTTTTAGCCGAAAATTACAAGTATGCTGGGGTATAAATCACATTGCAAAGCAAAACAAAGAGCAGTGCAGAAACGTAATAGCAAAATCTTTATCACATACTCCCTGGAGGTAAGTCATTTGGTACTAAATATTTCGTCTGTTTATAGGACTACTCCGAAAGGAACGAACAAAAGAGTAGCGGATGCTTTTAGATACAAAAATACCAGTCTTATACAATCTCAATTTTCGAGCCATAGGCACTCCCCTGGAAGCAAGGTAAATATTCATCTTGACTGACTGTGAAGCACTTTAGAGTAATGTCGTCCGTCTTACTTTCACAAATGCACCTGTCAGCGAGAACAGAAGGCGAAATTTACGAAGCTCTACAACTTGCCGTCAAATAATAAGGTGGGTGTATTACGATCATTAGGGGTCTCTTATTATATACCACGAGAAAATGAAATAGGCCTATTTGGAACATAGTTGCCAACTCTCAAAAGTACCAAGATTAAAGTAGTTAGAACCCTGAGGCTTTTGTTTTTCATCAACGAGTCTCGAAGATATTTTGCAAGATAATCCAAAGGGGGTTCAGGAAACGTCCACTGTTTCATAACGCAAGTACACAAAAGACGAATACTAAGAAATATCATCACAGCCATATTGTCGTTCTCTACCATGAAAATGGTTGCAGATAAAATGTAACTTTCAAAGGCTGATAAAGTTTGACTCAAATAATCAGAAAACCACTAGCACATGCATAAGATAAACACCTTAGGCTGTAACTTATGTACCAACAAGGACCTGCCCGCACACCATGTTAGACAACAAACAAGGCAAAGCTGCAACATCTATCGATAATCAGATGAAGTGGATAAAAAGCAAACAGATAGCTCAACCCTTCATTTACGGATAACCAGAAAAACGGGTACGTTTCATACTATTAAATTTTCATCAAAAAAATTCCGTGTCACAAAATCTTGGTTCCTTGGGTACCATCTAAATTAGGAGGTTGATTGTGAGTTCAGCTTCAGATCCCATCAATACATTTCAGGCACATCATGGAGTAGCAATAAATAAGAAGAAAAAAATTAAATGAGAAATAACTTCGGTCATTTAACCACGCAGCTAATCAGTTAGCGAGGACGTCAAATGTTCTTTCAAGCAGAATATCGCTGGTAAAGGTTTGTAAATGGCACACAAGCGCAATTTCATTATAAGCGTAGGCTGAAAGCCAGGGTGAATTTTAGAAGAAATCTGAAGTGCAACCCCGAACGTGTCGCTTTTGGATTCTGAAGTTACGATTGACAAAGTCCCGTCGGAAATAAAATAAGAAGAACTCGAGTCAACAATTAGATGCGAGCAGTACACCGTATATATTGTAGCGCCGACGTGGCACCGATGCGACAATAAAGGCGCAGACAAACCACGGCACAGCAATGCCTAGTAGTCTAAGCGACTCAAAAGTGAAAACTCCCGAAAGGTGCGGAAACCGACAGGTCTCTTGTGCGATAACGGATGTCACAGGATTGGTATCAAGCGTCAAAGTACATCTTAAATAGAATGATGCCCAAGAATTAATATTCTCCGAAAGCTCGAGGCCTCTGTAATCTCATTAATGTACATCACGAACAGCCTTGTTGTGATCGCATAAGAAACAGTGAAGCTGAATTAATATATCCTTGTTACAAATTAAGTTCTAATCTACGACCAGCCCTTTGGTGCACACCTTTTATTTAGTTGAGTAAAAATGATTCAGTGTTGTCTGGTTCATCGTGCATGCCGGCTATAAGGAAAAACATGAATATAAAAAACACTCCCTGCACTGCACTTCGAAGCAATAAAACTGAGATGAGCAACAGGCTGTGTCCAGTTGAGTGATTGTACTTGCATTTGGTGTCAGAATGGTAATGAGTAGCAACAAACGACTCCGGATAAACCAGGGAGGATGTGCGTCAACCAAATGCTTTAATACATGGTCGTTGAAGCATCTTTACATCAGTTGGGTGATATTACGGATCATACTTCTAGTATATCTTTTGGCTGCTGTTAACAGGTAGTGAATCAGTATTGGAGAAAAGCAAAAATTTATTCTTACTGATTACAATATCGTTGACCATCAAAGTCAAAGTAGTTCACCGTGAATTAGAGGTAAAATAAAGTGAGCCCAAATTACATGTCTCAAGTCCAGATTTTGCAGTTGACATTTAGGTATCCTATAGAAAGCAGTGAACACAGTGAATGCAGTAATAGATCGACCGGGCAAAACCAAACACACACCTATGACCTCATGACTACATTGAGGGCAAAATGCTATAACCCAAATGTAAATTCAGTAGGAGGACACAAAAAAGACTCGCACAGTGCCATGTTCAATTTACACTGCCAAATCTGTTTGGGCTTACTAGAACACAGACAGGCGTGATTCTTGCCTGCGTGACAGTGGACTGAAGTTAGCAGTTCAACGGCAAGCATATATACACATTTGCAGTCCATTTTGAGTTTGGGTCACATTAATGCAGTCGAGTTGTAAGAAAAAACTAGGGTCTGAACTTCTTCAAATGTAATTTCGAGAGTGATCGGCGGTCGTTTTGTATATCAATTCATGTGGTACAACTGGCGAAATACCGTCAATCGAGAGAACGGTGAAGCCCAAAATCAACGACCAAATGCGACAAAGGCACTGTACATATCGTGGATCCAATGTAGCACCGGTGCGACAATACACTGGAAAGCAAACAATGAAAAAATTAGCAAACGATATTCGTGACTCGAAGGCAAATACGTAAGAAAGTGAGGAAGTAGCGGAATTGTATAAGTCTTGCGTTTGGTAAAACAAACGCAAGAAATACAAAAAGAGCATCACGTGCATTATTGCCCATGACTGCAAGACATTTTACGTGATTTTGTTGATTTACGTTTTCCGTCGTCAAAAACTGAGTGTTTACATCAAATCGATAGGAAAATGGCCTTGGTCCCATCAGTGCCAGTGGCTGTTTCTTGTCTCGGTTTTTCCATTACTTATTTGGGCCGATCACCTGAAAATGTCCTTTTTCATTGGGAATGGACACATGAAAATAATGTGATTATAATTCATTTTAGAACTTCTAGGTATAGAAAGAATCAAACTTATCGACTGAGGCCATTCAACTTTTACCACTACATGTCCTCTAATGGATGAGAGGTCGGTTATACAATGCGAATCAAAGCTAAATGTAAGTTTAAAACAGATCAATTATTTGCAAACCGAAAATTAGAAAATCCACCAAGAGATAGGATCAAGAGAAATATAAAAGCGCCCACGCCATCAAGGCCAAAAGTCTGAAATTTCTAAATAAAAGGTTGGTATTTTGCTCAATTCGATTTGCTTTTGCTGCCACTTCCAGCTATAAAAACAAGATTAGACCTTTTGTATCGCACCTGAAACTATGAATAAAAAACTTTTATCTGCTGACTTGAAGAGACCTCTGTGACCTTGTGAATAATTCGAATGATTGCAACTTTTCATCTAATTCCCCATTAAATGTAAAAGGTCAACGACCATTGAGACTAAAACCTTATGGAGACCAACGACATCGCAAATGACAATTCAGAAGACAAAGAATATCGAGCAAACCACATGCAGGAATCTGGCGCAATTTTTCGTCCCTTCCTCACCACATGACAATAGTGATTCCCTTTCTCTATCAAGCATTTCGGATATGTAATACAGCTTACAGTATTTTAAAAGTAGAGCTTTGTTCTCCATATTATGTACAGGTAAAATTGTTATTATGAAATGCTTACCATTAGTACATTTAACTGGACTAATAAAGTCTCACGAATTAGTATTTGTAATCATGTTTTTTTTACTTCAAGTCAACTGGTTTTCGAGAAACTTGGAAAAAATAGATTCCCCAACTAATCCAGTTTCGTAAAATTATTACGGCACAATCCGAGCATATCAGGTATTTGACAAGACACTAAGCAATTAGCTAGATTGTTATGAACTGGGAACAATAATTAAAAAGGAAATGGGCAGCATTTACAACAGGTCACCATCAGACTAGGCATGGATCTCCAGGACCAGATAATTACGACTTACCAACTGTTCGCCAGTCTATTCGATCCAAGTTTAACCAGTGACAAAGCAGTGGCGTTCAGATGTATCCGTAGTATTGATATAAAGCTACTTTTTGCCATAGATATTAGCGTTTAAAAGAAAGATAGAAATAGAGTGAAATATCTGCCTTTCCAAACAGAAGTTGAGACAAACCAGGGTTCACAACCAGAAGCGCACTTAACGTTTTCAGGTGAAATCAATGAACATTAAGTTCAAATCTACTAAATTGGGAATGCGTATCACAGAAGAAAAAACGCTGTCACCAGGTCAAGCATCTTCATTCGATAATCCCTGATTTAGCTCGAATCTTGCCACGACTAATAAAACAACATTCAAATGTATTTAGGCCGATCAACGCATCTTCTGCTTATTAATCAAAATCGAAGGGCCTATGTAAGTAAGCTTAAGTCGAAGCTCATTGATTAGTAGCTTCCAGCGTCTTTTTTATTTGATTCTTGAGACACCTCTATTGCCTAAGAGGTTTCCATTAACGTGCGAAAGAGTAACGAAATCCAATTTCAACCTGGACTTCGGATAATGGTGGTAGGCGATGATTCTGACCATACTCCTAAACTCGCAATAATCTTGCACCTGGATCGTGTGTAACTCACCTGATTTCTGACAAATGTGCAAGATTTTCCGTGTTTCCAACGAGCATGGCCTATAGATCGGCTCTTTTCTGCTCAAAGCATTGTTTCACGGCATTGATGCAGTTAGAGAGTGAGGCTGTTTGACACCAATGCTGACGAAATTTGCGATGTTTCCAATATCGCATATTCATTCTTGATATAACAACGTAGAATCGAGTAAGAAAGGTGGCGATCACCGAATTTCACCCTCTTTTTCGGCAGATGGTGAAGACAACTCAAAAAAGCTGGAACGAATGAAAAGTCCGAATCGTGACTTTACCAAAAATATTAGCCGTTGACAGCGCATTGACCATTAACGAACTCAATGGGTCAGGAAAAGCATTTCCGATGTGACAACAGCCAGTGGAGAGCTACCTAAGTAAATGATACGCATTTCGAAGCATGACACTGACCACCAGCAAACCAAAGTCAACGACCATCCTAGTATTTGTAAGCCTTCCTCGGTAAAACGACGGCTTGGGTTTTGAATCTAGTCCTCGGGACGAATCATCCCACCTTGCATGGCATGTAAGTGAAAGCTTATAACATCGACGGTCAATGACAACTCTGTTTAAATTATGACAGCTTTTGCTCTATGAGGGTAGATAGAAATTAGGGACTTTAGAGTTAGGCAAGGAGAGGAATAATACAAAACGTCCTCCAGCGCAGTTAATATTCTAGTCATCAAAAGACGTGCTATAAAAGGGTTTATGGGATTTTGAAAACGATCGGGATGACCTCATTACCGAGAGTATTACATTCGGTTTATGCCAAAAAACTACTATCGTTGATGGTTTACGATTACTAAGTGACTTCTTTGTTCTGCTCTCAATGTTCACTCGAATCCTGGGCATTTTGTTAAGACAACAACCGCATTGAAAATTCCGAGTGAAATTGTGGTCGGCAATGTTCGTCTAGAATCAGGTGTGTAAGACGTATGGTTCTTGCACTGGCGTGACTTCAGGCTAGGCGCAAACAAAACCGAGTTCATATCAAAACTTGATCTGAGTCCACAGGTGTGGATGGGAATGACCGGCAACCCTCAATTGCTCCACGCCATTGCTGACTGATAGCAATGTGACCAATCTGAGTCCAACACTACGAAAACTAACGAGGACGCCAGGTGAGCTAGTGGTATTTTTTTTTGACGAAAACTGGTATTCGCCAGAAACAGCCAGTGATCGGAACAGGCTTGGATAAGACTGACCTCCGTTGTCGGTCCGACTGCGTGGAACAGAAAATTGACCTCCTATGTGCCGCTTTATCTCCCAAAGGTGAAAGTTTAGGTTTAAGTAATACCCGTAAACCATTTCTCTCGCTTGCAGTAACGCTGCCAGCAGCTAAACACATTAAGACGTGATCCTTTGAGGCATCTAAATAATGGATACCCGAAAGGTTCCTATGCGGGATAGATGCTGCAAGCTTTCGATGAGTCGATACACCACGGTTACCCAAATCGCCGAATGGTTTCCCATTGAGGATCCTAACCAAAGCCTTTATTTAATACGTATCACCAAAAAACTGGAGCTTTAGCACAACAAGAGAGGTGATCAAGTAGATTAACAGTCTGTCACCAGAAGGGTTAAAGGTTCGAACCCCAGGGCCACCAGTTACTTTAGTGGTAAACGGCAAATCGCTGCCACCCGGCTTGCTACCACATCTAAACCAGTAAAACTTTGTGATTTTCTGCCCCTCTGACCTTCTGAATCAAATCACTTTGAGACTTGTCCCCTCAACTGCACTCATGCTTCGAGTATGTAATAAAAACCTAGCCACGCTTGTTGGATTACTGACCTCGAGTTCGCCAACGACATTATTATTGCGAGCAAGGAGCTAGTAACTCTGCAATCGGTTACAGATCAAACTGTATGCGGAGCCATGACTGTTGATTTTTTGGCAAAACGATCACAAACAAAGTTCCTCACAACGTTGCAATACTAATCACCTTGCATCTACATCAATGGCGACACTTTGGAACATGTGCTTCACTTCACATACCTGGATTCTACTATCCGACCAGAAACGAAGTTAAGCTTTGCGTAGGTTGCGCGAAGAGTGCATCCCTATCAATTCGCAAAGCCTTGTGGTCTCAGCGGAACAAGCCTCCATACGAAGCTGCGCAGTTTGCGAGATACTCTCTGCCCAGTTCTTACGAACGCATGCGAAACCAAGCCACTAATAGCAGACGACACAAAACTGGTATAATGTTCCGATGATCGATGCCTCCCCTATATGGCAAAAATAAAGTGATATGATGGCGTCTCAAACCCCGCTGTGTATAAATGTCGAATAGCTTTTGTAACTACTCAAAGGACATCGCCTACATCGGTTCTGCTATGTCCTCTTCCTGCCGTAGATGAAATTAACGAAGCGGAGTCTACTACGGTTACCCGTTCAGAATGGAAAAGTCGCCTTGGTAAAAAACTGAAAATTTGAGTTAGCGATATTAGGGGGACATGAGTCGATAAGGCCCTCGGTCACCTTTCGCAGCACGCGGTTGGGACAACAACTGGTGTCATGGGAGATGCCACTTACACTGGACTCGAGCTCTAAGTACATCTTAAAAAATCTACTAATGTATTTGAACTGCATTTACCAAAAATTCATCTAACTCACCAAATAGAGGACAGATGAGAAGTAAAGGCACATTATACATAACATATGAAGATCACCTCATTCAAAACTAACCTTTATCTGTGGTTAATCAAAGTGTCTATTTCGTCCAACTTTTTAAAAAATGCAACAAAGATAATAAAGGCTTCAGAAATGAAATCCCATTGACAATGGTGGAAGTACCGCTAGCGCCTTCTAACATAAATTCTGAGCATCAACTCGGTGCTAATATTCTCCGGAATTAGCGGATGCATGTCTGCGATATGATGTTCTTATGAATTTCGAATAGGGGTCATCAGTATCATCATCGTTCAGCGTTAAACAGTGAGACAAGCCTCACTGACAGCTGCCGTTCCCCAGAGTTACACGCTTCTATAAAGTGAATATCCAAGGGGAAAAGGGAGTGGACCTACACAAGCGGGAACAGATAAGATGCTGCTGCAGCCAACACACGAAACAGTCTAACTGTACAAACGCATGTGTTTTCAATCATTCTGATTCGATGCAAAATGACAACACGATCGCCACTGTTCACGGTTCAGTGTCCTTCAGTGTCTCCAGCCACCTAGTTGACGGTTCTTCTAGAAGCAAATCACGAAGACGTGAGTCACCTACTTTACCTAAGTTCACTGTACATTTTTGCATTCCACACTGCCACGTCATCTTCTGGCCTCCACATGGCTCCATGCATTCTTTGGGATAAACTTAAAATAGGGAGCATGGTATGGTAGACGGATGTTCACCATACGCAACACGTGGCCCGACCACCGTATTCCACTAAGTTTCATATGCTGAGATGAAGTTTTCTCAGAAGTGGCATCGAATACTAGATTCCTCAGATTCAAATTACTCATCCGACTACTCCATCTAATCCAAGCGACACTACGTAGACATTAGTGATTGAAAACTTCCAAGCGAAGAACATCTCCCACACGCATACTCCATGTCTCGCAACCGTGCAACATCTTTTTTCGACTCTTTTCTAGTGTTTATTGTTCCTCTTCTTGAGGATAGTCTGCATATTGTTGTAGGTGATTTCAATCATACATTCACCTTACAACTGACTGTGCTTGGTTTGGCTGATCTCTGCGTTTCTCCCACCAGAGATGGTGCCATTTTAAATAGAGTTGTTATCAACCATCCTGATTTACTTCCCCTGGAACTGCGTGCTGCAACCTTGAGCAACGATCATTGTCTACTTCTGTTAAGGCCTAATATATACTCTAGGTCAGCTTTCCATTCCTTCAGGCGAACAAATCAAATTCGAGTTCGCCTCTGTAACCTTTCACGCAACAACCTTTTCTTCTTTAGAAATCCCTTTCTCTGGCATCTACCTGTTTCTCTTTTGAATCCCTGCTTATTGACAATGCCAAACTTTTCACAGAGACGGCCAATGCAATCTATGATATTTGCTGCCTCCCAGGAACACCATTCGTCACAAATGGCCGTATCTAATCTCAGAAACTGAAACCTCAAACACGGTGCAAGGAGCACTTCTACAAATCTCGTATTAGCTCAAGCGTGCGGTACATTTCCAACCTAACAAAAGCTGAAATCTAAAGAATCGAAATTACGTTCGCCAGTCAACTTTTGAGTGGTAACAACAATCGATTTCTATGGCAAGGCATTCGACTGTTTTGCGTGAAGGAGAAGCACACGAAAAGCCCTGCGGATTTCGAAAGCATCAATCATGCTTTCATTCATTTTGAGCAGACTGATGATACGACAGCTACACGTTTTTCTGAAGATGAGGTGCTCGACCTTCTCCGCACCACTAAAATTAACACAAGGATGGGTTCTGACAGTCCGTTTTCAGCTCTTTCAGGCGTGGTGCTGTGGCTCTGAAGGATGCATTCACTTCTCTGATTAACTCATCATTAAACTCGTCTTCTATCCCTGACTGCGGGAGAACCGTCACTATTATTCCCATCCCAAAATATAGCAGTTCTACCGCTTCAGCAAAATGCTTTCGCCTCATCCCCTTAAAATGTTCTGGTCTTAAATTGACAGACCGTGCTGTGCTTAGCCACCTGCGTTTTTCTGTGTATCCACCTGATGACCCTTTTCAGTTTGTCTATGAATCTAGTAGAGCCACTTTGGATGTTATCATCTCCATTATCCACCACATTTGTAAGTTCTCTAACGACTCGATAAAATCTGTGCGTTGCGCCTTTCTAGACTATTCGTCGGCATTTGATTCAGTCCCACGGTCTCTTCTTCTTCTTCACAAACTCAAAACACTTGGTTGTCACACGCCTTTATTAGCATGGCTGACTCATTACTTTACTAATTGAACCCACTGCACACGAATGGATGGTAAAATTTCAAAGCCGTTGAGTTCTTCAGGCTGCTGTTCTTTCACCGTTTCTCTTTTCTACTTACATCAGCGACTTATCAACTACCTCCCCTTGTCATCTAATTAAGTATGGTGATTATGCTGCCCTCTCTCAAGCCGTTTCGAAAAACGATGATTTCCAAAGTTTTACCAACAACTTATCTTGTTTGTGATATCTCTGCATGACCTGGTTTAAATCTCAACACATCTAAATGTTACGATTGTCTGTTCTCTCTCTCGGTCAGCCCACCCATCCGAAACATCTTTCCTCAAGTCGAGAACACTTAACAGGGTAGCTTCTGTGAAATATCTAGGAGTTACAATTGACAAAAATCTGAAGTGATTATCTCATTTCCACCCATGTAAAGAATCTCCGACGATTGTCATTTCAAATCAGGAAGCTTCGACACTACAAGGTGAAACAACGCACCGTCTCCCGATTTGTATACCAATGTTTTTTCAATTCCTCTTCACTTTTACCCTGTTTTCCAGGTTTACTTAGAAAAGACCTCAAAAGTCTTCGCCGAGGGCTAGCAATTATTCGCCATGTGTTTTACATACCACTAAGTGAGTTGTCCTTCAATCTGTGTGATCAGCACTTATCAGCATGTGAGAAATTTGCTCACAAAATTCTTTCACACCCCACGCATCCTCTGCACAAAGTGCCGCCCTCACATTTCGACACGATCCGTTTTTCGTTTCATACCCTCCAGAATCAATATTTATAGGAACTCCACTGTCCCAAATTTAGCACGCATTCTGACAAACCGTGACCGGGTTTCAGGTGAATTCCTGAGCAACTTGTCCTAATGCGTTATGATTTTCCTGGAGGAGTTCTTTTATATCATTTACGAGGCGATGAGCGTATTTATAGTTCAATTATTAATTTGTTTTTCCCTCTATTTTATTTTTTTAATTCTGAAATTTTTGGCTGAAATGCGACATTATTTAGTGTACGCAAATGTTTATCCAATACAGTACAATACAGTACTAAGAGCTGAGCGTAATGCGGCACAATGCACACGACCACTCAACTTCAGTTTCACTGAAACGTCAGATTGACGCCAAAAGTGCTTCAGTCCAGCGTAAGCTGCTCGAGCATTGGATATACGTGTATTCACCTCTATTGCCGAGCTACCATCGTAGCGGCCGCTTCCTCTATCTCTTCGGCTACCCTAATCCACCAGTTTTCACGGTCATTCTTAAGACTTATCGTCAACTGACGCTGCAACTGTCGACGAAACTTATTCACCACCTTATAGTTAGTCAGCTGGCATTTTTGCCGCATTAGACCTAGCGACCCTTGTGAGATCCAGTGTTTTTGATGAATGCTAGATCTGGGATCGCAGGCGAAATTTGCTGCCAAATGCATCACCTAATTGATTTCATCCCACTGCTCTTCTATATTGCTATTCGCCGGAGTTCATTAGTTACTCGACTAGTTTCTGCTCATAGCTGTTGCAAACAGCCGAATCACACAGACGTCCGACGGCCAATCGCGCTTGTGGCCTACGACGATGGCCGTTGAGATGCAGCAAACAATTGGATCGGCCCGTCGACTGATTAAGGTTTTCACAACTTTTTACTGTGCAATCGGCAGATAACATTGACTCACCTTTCAACCACTGGATTCTGTGAGGATACATAACAAATGATTCAACTACTCTATTCTATCGACATTCGGTTCGTTTCCCTAAGACTAAACCCTGGGGCCAGCGTCTCTGAGTGACTGAAAAGAAATTGCCGTTCAAACACCAACAGCCTCCGTATATCTGTGCACAATGGACGTTTCTGAGTCGTATATTAGGATCGGTGTTAAAGCTGATGTGTGAGCTCGACCTCCGACCAGAAAACGGATGTTACTCCGAAGGCTTCTGTGCCCATAGTTGGTAAATGCCAACCGACCCTTAAGTATAACCGACGACACTGTATACCCCCTAATAAGGTACAGAACCCAAGTAATTAAACACACCCACTGCACTTGGACCGCCCCTTGCAAGAACAATGTCCGATCTCGAGCCGATAAAGACCTCCAGAATCATTTCGTACATTTAGATTTCAACAGAGATTTTTAAGGGCCTCATTTAATGCGGTTGCACCCGTGAGAAACGCCGACTAAGTTTTTCCATTGGGTATGCGAGGAAGATGAATTCCACTTGTTAACCTCTTCTGCATCTGCAGCCTCGCCTAAACTGGCTGAACGGCAAAGAACTCGTGTAAACATACCGAAAAGACTATCCACGCGCGCAGATTGGTCGCGTTTCCAGTTCTGTTAAGAATTATCTATTGAAACCAAGGCATTCGACAAAGGCAGCTGGCACGGGACTTCAAGCTTCAACCAACTGCTCAAAAGAATCCAATGTACGCTATTGAGCTACCCATGCAAAGAAGGATGACCTCATCTGCGACTGTCTTATTGACCTGTCGTCAACTTTCCCGTCATATCTCCCTCTTCTCCACTTCTTGGACCAACAGATAATATGACAAACCGATAACCGGTACAGTGACCGCTTGGGAGTGAATAGTCAAAACACATTCGAAAACATGTTCTGATATAGTCATTAGCGATTTCGTTCAGCGTTAAACAGTAAAGCAAACACCACTGACTGCTGCCCTTCTCACCCCGCTGCAAGTTGCCTTAGAATAAATACACAAGACAGAGGGGATGGGGGGATTACAAGAGTGGAAAAATAAAAGAACGTTGTAGAGTCAACACGAAAAGGATAGTAACTACAAAGATACACTTTGCCAACCATTCTGATTCCAAAGAAAGTGACATGCCACTGCTCAAGATTCAATTTGATATGAAAAATGAATCTGTTAGTTAGTTTGCCAAAACACCGACAATATCAAGCACCCGCCAACAAGGATGAGCTATTTCATGGAATCGTACGGCACATGCAACTCAACTGCTGAAGTGGAATAACCGGTTTCCGACGGAAAGGATTTCAAAACGACATCACTGGAATCTAGGACCAACTTAGGTCAGTTGCTTATTTCGTGCCCGTGATGACCACCCTTTTGCTTTTCAGTCTTCGGGTGAAGTGAGTTCCCCAGTTAATAGAGCCCATCTTACTGGCGTATCATACCAAACCACGTACCGAACCGACTCTGTAACCCAAGCCATCCGTCTTCCCCGGTATCTACCACGTTCACGGCAGTCTTTGGTGTGACTGCATCTTCACCCAGGAGAAGCATATTTTAAGCCTACTCATCTCCACAGAAGGTGCAATGTCGCTATTTCGACATGACAAAAAGATGGTCTGCAGGTTAGTGCTAATAAAGCAGTTAAATCTCGACTACAAACTGAGGACAAAGGGAGAATTGAGGAAACAATAGTCGGAACGCAAAAGCTTAAATACTGAACGGGCATTTTCGTGAAGAACGATCAGCATCATCTCACGCATTCCTAGACAAGGCAGCTGAGATAGCAAGATAATTTTATGGATGACAGATCTGATTACAAAACATATGAATGTAAGGATGCGGAAAAACAAGTAACCAGTTCAGCTCATTGAAATCCGAGTGGATTATTATTTTGGTGAGTCAAGTAATGATCAAGTTAACGAAGGTGGATGTTTAACCACAGAGATAATGGTCATTAAAGAACATGAATCGTGTACGCAAAAGTTCGAAAGATAAGGTAGAACACGACTGCGTCACCGTCAAGGTCGGAATGCGTTAACAAGCCAGTGTTCGAAGAGTATGCAGGAGACAGTGGGACCAAAGCTCAAAACATTAGACACGCAATGACATAACGCGATCCGGTCCCGTTTGTCTTATTCTGGCTATTTATTAACTGGGGTGCATCGTGACAGGCGCTGTCCAGCGGGTAATCAATAAGACAGATCATGAGAGCACGCAACCACTTTCGTTTTTCGGATCCTTATCCGTGGGGAATATGGGCTTCTCGTGAACAGGTTCCACAGGAGCCTCACTATCTGTTTTTTCGGTACTGTGCTTTGAACGGGCCTGAAGGGGAACAGAAAATTAATGCTTTAGTACTAAACAAATGGAACAAAGACTGCAAAGTTTGAAGGGAAACCCAGGCATCCGTGCTGCTACACATAACCATCCACTAATCGCAACCTTGAGGCCACTCGTAAGATGCTATTAGTAACTGCCCATTGATCCGTAATGTTTTCGTGATAGAGCAAGGTTTTTCGAATTGAAGCTTCTCCTGTCATAATGTCACAATGCCGACAAAGTTTAACTGCCAATGTGCACAAACACCAAAGCAAAAATCGATTGCACCAATAAACATAGAAGGCGATTGAAAGTAGATTGACCGTCCTCCATTTAGGTTTGAATAAAAGCTCCATTAGTCAAATTGGCAGTGATGGGCGATTTGCCGTAGCATGGTTGTTTACCGAGGCTTACTTAATGGAACCAAACGTGGTCCAAATCATGACTGCAGGTTCTCGCAATCCCGTGGGCTTACTAGCGGTTGTGAAGATATGTCCCTTTCGTGAAGTCTGCGGCCCAAACATGGTACAATAACAAAATTTGGTGAAAAATAGAGAGGTTTCCTAAATCACCATATTAAGTGGTAAAAACGAATCGAATATTTCAGTGACACCCTTGACGCATGAGTGGCCATAGCCACTGGGATCCAGTGCACGCGATGAGTGAATCGGTAACCACAACCCTGAAGCTAGGATTGGCGCGCAATCACATAATGTTTCATTGGGTGAGTGGTAGTAACCATCCGGGCGACAGCGAACCCCCATTTACCATCAGCTATCGGTAGATTTGAAATTCGAAAATCCAACAACCACTTTCGAGGGCCAGGTGATAAACCCACTTAGACATCGGTGTTGTTGTCCTAGCCACAAGCGGGCACTGAAGGATAAGGAACAATTAGTGAGACCACTTAAATTGACAAGAAACATGTGCAAACCAGCAAAAGCTAACTTAAACAAGTGGAATTTTTTGGACTGACGTGGAAAGGTGCTCCTGATACAATTACGAAACTCGAAAATAGTACGATCCTGATTCCCCTGGTATGCTTTTTTCCTATCGGGAAAACCTGCCACTAGTAGGCGGCATTAAGACGCTCATAGACAAGATTACAATGAGATTGAGTGGAACCAGTTGTTTTTGTACTGCCTTCGCAACTCTTTTTAACGAATCATCCGCCTTAGTTAGACTGGAGAAAAAAATGAATGAATAAAGCTAATTAATTGGTGTATATTAATAGTAGAAGATTGAATGTTTACATGAAATAATTCACCATGTGATATCATTGCTCAACTCACCATAAAGAAACCATGGAAGCAGTGTACAACTGTTTCATCCTTGTAAGGAATCATCAGCAGTGCCATTACGCTAAGGCGTTCGACTCAAATTCGTTCGTCCCGGGTCCGTGTGTCAGTTCGGGCGCGGTGAATATGCACTGCTGATGATTCCTAACAAGCTGGATGAAACAGCTGTACAGTGATCCCATGGTTTCTTTATGGTGAATTGAGCGATGATATCACATGGTGAATTATTTCATGGAAAGCTGATTAAGTGGAAAAAAACTAGTTTGAAAATCCGGCACGGAGTGATTCCAAAAAAAGAACACGAGCTCAAGTGACTACAAAACTGACGCCCGATTCGTAAACTAATAGATTAAGGGTTGTGTAATCAGTCAACATGGACAGAAAAAATGTAACCTCAAAACGTCATTCATGTCCAGATTGCTTATAACCAAAATTGTACTAACATGTGCAGGTGTCAAAATGTCATTTTCCTGTTGTTTTATTGTGAAGAGTAGGGTGCGGTGTTTGGAAAACCGAGAGGACACGAAGCATCGCGAATTTGGAACACGATATCTTTAGCTACTTCAACAGACGACGCTCATGGACACGGAATTTTGATGACAATTGACGCGCAGAATCTTAGAATGTGCTTAGGAAAGTCATTTCAGTAAAATGGGAGGAGGCTGGGGTACTACAGTATACTAAGGGTTTAGGGATGACACCAATGATACGGCGCAAGACATTCGTTCATTTTTACAACAACTCTTCAAAGCGAATGCGTGACGAGCAAAGTATCCTATGGGTCCAAAACTGCCATAATGGTTCCCAACGTCAGCAGTAAAACGACCTGATTCCCATATCAGCCAGATTACTCTTGCTTACTTAGAAATCTTCTGCAGCCTCCTTATCAGTCGACTGTTTTTCGAGCACGGTCGGTCAACAAGGTTCTCTAAATTACTGACTGTGCGAAAATTGTTGACATATGCCATGGAAGTTCACAGTCGTGAACCCATACTTTCGCTATCGCCCACTCAGAAAATAGTCATTCTACAACAATTCATGAACGTAAAGCTGCACTAACTGACGAAGAACAAATTCCTAATCAAGACAAACTTCGTGGGCTACGTCTAGCCACTCGGGCCCTGTTTACTTACCGTGAGTGGCACGTCCACGAGTACCGGATAAATACACCAAACTACAGGCAATCAGCCCAACATCAAGCAACCAATTAAGCTAGCAAGCAACCCATCGCCTAAACGGAAAAGCTCCAGTTTGGATTCACATGCATAGCATTTTAATTATGGTCGATTCTCCGAAAATAAGAAAACGAACTTTAGGGATTTTGGTACCAGAGAATAGTAGACCTAAGTTTATTCAACTTCATAAGACAGACGAAACGAACATTATTGATTGTGTCTAGTTGAGCATAATGCTCGCAAAACGGAAAATGAACATCCAAAAGCAGATTTCAGAGGCCAAAAGATAAAATAACAGCTTCCGTTGATAACGAAGGTGAAGTAAAACAACATTAATACCTTTCGATTGATTGCATCCTCGGCCATCTTTTTCAAGTCGAAATCCACGTAAGCCGATTTCCATCGCTCACTCGGAGTAAAATCAAAATCGGGTTCCATCGGTTCGGCTATTCCATACTCTGCCTTAAGAGTGAACGCAGGCGCACTCGCGGGGACGCGTTGATGATAGCTACGAAGAAATTATCAATGTAGACAAAGTTTATGGGTGGGCGATGCTTGGTCGACTGATACAAATGGGGCAAATTCGAGCACAAAGGTGAATTTTATAAGACTGTAGAATTCACTCAGTGTTTCGTGTACAGTCCACTTTGAGGCTAATGCATGTGGTCCCGGAAGCAGAGGTATATGCTATCTGGAGCATCTTTGGGTTACGGATGGGAGAGCAGCATCAGCCTGACGATTAACCACCAACACAGTGAACTCAAGAACACTGAATAAGCAGACACAGAAAACCAGTATCAATGACAGTGAATTTTCACCTGACAAGCGACCTCCATGAAAAATATAGCAATAGTCCATATGGCAGATGTGTCACCTCAGTAAGTACGTTCATGACTACCTGTCTCCTATAGAGACGTCGTAATTGAGGACCAAAATTTCTGACCATCAGTTCTGTTAAGATCTCGAGAAGCACGACTCCCCGATCTGAAGTGATCAGAAACGGATATCGTTTTCCAACGACTTGCTGCCTTAAAGATTAGGATTTTTTGATCAGAAGTTCACGACAGATCTGCCTAAGATAAGGTCCAACATTGGTCTGGGCAGCTGCGTCATGAAACGTCCACAGAGGAACCTCAGATTTTCCAGACAGTCGGTTGTGTAGATAACGTTTCGGAGAGCCGAAAGATTAGACGAAACCTAGGCGAGCTTCCCTCCCTGTCATTTTTACACTGTTTCTTTTGCCTCCAATGAACCTAGGTGCGTAAACATATTTTTGCAGAACTATGTAGGTCATAATATGGTTTATTCGAACAGTGGCGAGGCACAACAAATTGCTGGACCTCACTTATTCCTGATAAGTAAGCCAAAAACCTTATTCCCTTGTGTATTGAACCCACCAAAGGCGGTGGATGGGAATCCCTAATCGTTCTTCTGCTTAGTGGCTGGATTCCCTAGAAATCTTCGTCCAAAATGCCTTAACGAATAGCACAAAAATGAATCCCATACTGCATCGGTCGTTGCGCACGAAAATCAGGACCGCTGTATCCAGTGCTACGAGCAACATGAGTAGTAATAAACATACGCCTGCACCGAGTTTCCGTCCTGAATTAATGTAACACTTCCTGAAAATTGATGTACATCGTTGTTTCACTAACAAAGGAAGTAAAAGATCAAAGATCAAAGTTAAGAACTGAGATGTACACTGTGTCTACGGAACGCGTACACAGGATCCTGATTTCATAATCAGGCTGGTATTCGGATTTGTTTGAGCATTGGGACGGAGAAAGCCACTGTTAGACCACGTCTCGTTCGACAATCGCCCGTGTGCAATTCGACTGAAAATCACCACCATCATTAGCGTTCAGCCTTAAACACCAAAACAAGTCCCACTTACCAATACTTTTTCCTCGACAAAAGGAGTGAATATGCAAACGCAACAGGAAGTGAATCTACGAAGGCGTGAAGAGATAGGAATGCCAATGTACCCAAAACAAGAAACACAGTTCAACTGTACAAATGCACTGTTTCAATACTTCTACAGAAAATGACAACACCATCGCCAGTATTCACGGTTCACTGCCACATCCTTCAGTGTCTCCAGAACCCAACAACGAAGACTTGAGAGACTTACCTTATCTAAGTTCGCTGTATTTTCTCATACCACGCGGCCACGTCATCGTCTAACGTCCTCATGGCTTCTTCCACTAACTGGGAAGAACGCAAAATTGGGCACTGTGTGGTAGACCAGAGTTGGTCATACATAACACGTGACTCAAACAATGTAGTCAACTAAACTTCATTCCCTGAGATAAGCTGTTGGCAGAATTAGCAGCCAATACCGAATTCCTCATCTTCATATTACTCAACCAGTCACTCCATCCAATCCTAGCGATATTACGTAGACATCGGTAGTTAAAAACCTTCAAGTGATGAACCCGCACAATCCACGGCTTGCGTTCACACAAAAAAACTGAGTGCATTGTGGCACATTCTATACGACCTTTCAGCTTCAGTGGAATAGCAAACCAACCATACAAATGTGTCTGTCCAGCGCAAGCACGCAAGCCTTCGATATATGCGTGATCACATCTACTCCCGTGCTACCATCGTTCGACTCGCAGCTGCCAATTCAAGTGAAACGGTCCACAATCATTAGTTCGTCTTCATTCAGTATCAAGTTGGATACCGCTTTCATTCAGTGTTGTGAAAGCACTTTGCAATTTGAAGGTGAAAAACCATGTCGAATGGAGCTATAGCCTTCTCAAGTATGTCTAGTGTACGCCGTGCATAGTCCGTAGGTTCAAACAGGCAGAAGACGTCATCAGCATAATCTAGGTCACATAGCTTCACTCCATTTCCTATTTCGACCCGTACATCCGGATTCCGCAGGTGTCAGTAGCAGCTGATTCAGTCGTCGATGTGTACTTGTCGATACGCGCAATGACTGCAGGTCTTCACAGGTCAAAGGGGAGTTCTACCGGGAGTTAATTAGATTAGTCCGCAGTGTACGTTCAAAGTCTAATGTGGCCGTTGCCGCTGATTTTAACGCCCAACTCGGCCACTTCCCAAATATAAAGCCGCACATCGGAGGTTGAGTTTCTGTTCCACCCGGTCGGACCGACAACGGAGGTCGTCTTATCCAAGCCTGCTCCGATCACTGGCTGTTTCTGGCGAATACTAATTATCGTCAACAGTGAGATGTGCAGGTCCCTGACACGCCAACTGACCAAGAGTTTGAGAACTGACCAGGGCCAGTGGTGGATAGGAAAGTGTATGCAAACAGGAAAGGCTAGGGTTACCGGAAATAGTCAAAACCTTCGCCGATTGATTAGGAATACTCTTGCGTGGAAGCCGATTGTAAATAAGATGATTAATATACCCGACGGCACACTAGTTCACTCTCAGGACCGTCGAGCGCAGCGTTGAGTAGAACACTTTAGGGAGCAGTTTAGTTGGCCTACTGCCATAGTGGACCTTTCAATTATGCCTCCAAACGAGCCGATGCAGGTGAATACCAGCCATCCATCCGACGTGAAGGCTATCACGGAGATAGATTTTCTCAAAAGTATGAGGCAACTGGGCCAGATGGGCAAGGGAAGAGAATTATAATGAATAAAGTGAATTGGCAATTGCGCTGACATACAAGAAGAGTGAGAGATCCTCCTGTGAAAACCACACATGAATTAGTTTGGTAAGCATTGCATCGAAACCGCTTGCTGGTTTTATCCTCTGCTGGTTATTTAGTAAGTATGAGAAACAAGTTGGTTTTCATTCCGGTTGGGATTGTATTGACCAAAGTTTCACTTTGCGATGGATCTTAGAACATAAGCACATATTTCGTAGATCCACGACTTCCATCTGCCGTGATTTGAAAGCGACATTCGACTCAGCCGACCGTGCAGTTCTTTCAAACAATCCCTCATTGAAGGGGGTACCGGAGAAATTCATTTGAAATGTCCAGTCCCCCTATGCACACAACCCAATCCGAGTTCGTGCAAACGGTGATGCTTCACGTGAGTACACCGTGAGAAGTAGTATTCGTTAACGTTGCCGCCTTCATCTTTTTTTTGAGTTTATCACCGAGATGTTTACAGACGTAGCTCTATGCTCATATGATAACAGTGGCGTTGATATTGGTTCAAACAATAAACTACCTGACTGAGAACACGCGGACGTCTTTTTGCTAATGACTGGAAACCAAGGTAAGTTGTAGATTTATTCCGATCATCTGAACTACACGGTGGATACGTTTGGCACCTTCGAAACGTAAGGTACCGGATTGGAATGGCACAAAGCCGAATTTTGTTATTGCAGGGGAACAACTGAGCGAGGCAGATTTAGTGATTTCAGAAATTGTATCTTACCTGGTGGCCTATGTTGGGATGAGGGTCTTCACTTTTTTAAGATATCTTTGGCACCAGCATGAAATTCGCTTGTCGATCAAATGTCGAGTATCCGTTGCAGCACTGAGGAGTCACCGCTCTACTGCTCCAAGATATGGCCGTTGAGAGGATTGTTGTCTAAACACCGCTGTCGTCGTAGAATTTGTAGACTAGGGTTGGCGAACTTTGTAATTCATAGGTTTGGCGTATGATACAGGGTACTAGGGTTCAATTTTTAGAAGCGCAGAACCGGAATAGATTAAGGCGTTTCGGAGATGTTTTGCGCGTGACTGTAGAACGACCGCCTTGCTGTACGCTGTTTTCTGAGGCAAGCGACGGTTGAAAGATGGTTCGAGGTGGCCAGTCGACAACATGGGAAAAAGTACGAAGACTTTAAGGAGTGGACTGGCTCGTGTAGGCAGAGTTAGACCACCGGGCTGGGGCCCAAGAGAGCCCCGAAACAGGGTAAATGATTTGCCAAACTGAAACTGAAACTGTGTACTGAACACCGTGACTAGGAAGGATAATCTTCCAAACAGACTGGCGGATTTGCGGAGCACAACTCTACCAAACTGACGCTGCCAGATATCCTTTTAGGTCTGACTGAAAAACAAATGCATAGTCAACGGACTTAATCTATCACATGTTAGCGCTATTACGACGACATTTTGACTTTTGAGAATGAAAAATATTTCAACCGATTTAACACAATACATCTAAGCCACAGACTTACATAAGACAAAAAACAGTCTAGCTTTCTCGCCAGCTAGACACCTGGGAATAATGGTATAATAGACCGTTCATTGCAAAGCAATTTACAGTGGTAAATATAATGAATTTCCCAGTTTCGCAACGGTCACTTACAAGTCCATCCTAATAAAAACACTCTTCAGCAGAATCCGGAAAGTCTGTATTATATGTCAGCAGCAGGTAGACAGGAAGTTAATGATGCAGTCACTCAGCCGAAGCAGATACGGCTAAAGTTCAGTGACAACCACAAAAGGTAAAATCAATCAACAGGACAAGGAAAAGATAAATCATGATCGTGCTATCATTCAATGGTGATTATCTATTTAGCCGAATCAACCGGAAACTTAATTGGGCTTTGCAGGCGGCCAATTTAGCGTCTAAACTGAACACCAGGGAATCGGATCCCAAGGCTCATTCAACGTCACCCGATCTAAACGCTTCTCGTATCATTTATCCACGCGGTGAAACAATAATTTTTCAGTAACTCAGTCTTAAATCGTTGATTGATTGCATTGGAATACTAAAAATGCATCATCATACACTTGGACATGAATAACACCAATCAAAGATTAGTGATTAATTCCTTAGAATTGACAATCGACAGTATGCACAGCTGAACATCTTTGCGTTCGCTAACAGAGACACGAACAATTTCGTAAGTCCTGTTCAGATTTACCTTATGCCCAGTGTAAACAAAATGCACTGAGAAGTACTGGTGTTTATTGCTCCTTTTGGTCTTCCTCGTGGCTAGTGTGAGTGATGTTTGGTGGTGCTGTTCGACATTTATTCATAAGATGTACCACAAATGCCTCAGAACGAGCAGATAATCATTGGTGAAGTCAGTGTTGACAATGTATTCTTGTTTTGAATTTGGTTTGGATGCAAAATAATGTGGTGGGTGCCACATTCAAGCGTCGGCCAAAAAAGAGTTGCTGACGCTCTCTCTCCGTTAGATTGTAAATTTAAAAAAAACAACCCCGACATTTTCGATGTGAATTCCAGGTATTTTCCAAGCTACATTCTTCTCAACAAATTGATCTGAATAACTGCTTTCCTAGTGAACAACAACTGATTATCCAAACGTTTCCACGGTGGAAAGATTACAACGTAGAAACGATTTATTCCGTTTCGTTTCTACGGGATAATAACGAAAGCGAGCCGTGATTTGGCACAGGCGTATGAAGAAGTTAGCACCGGTTTTGCCCCCGGTAAATACTTCCCGCATTCCTAGCTGATGCTCCATAGGAGATGGAGGCTATTTTTGATGGATGCATATTTGACTTCCGTAGACGTTTCGCTGAATTCAGCCATCTCCCAGTCTTAAGAAAGATATGTCCAGGAGCAGTAAATGATCATACTTGTAACGTTCAATTGAAGGACTCGTTGTTTTTTCAGTTTTATTTGACACAAGTTACACAGAATTTGAGTCTCGCATAGCATTTTGCACAAAAAGTAACGTTCATATATCGATAACGACGCTCGAAACTACCAACTGTAGACTTGTGCATTTTGCTTGTGACAGGAGTACATCAGCAAGTGGTGGAACTAACAATTCGATTCCCTAGCCCGTATCAACTTTCATTAGAAAGTTGGATTTTAGATGTGCATCGAAATGGAAATTAGCGCACTTACTTGAGACCGGGCATAAAGTGAAATCGGACATGGTATTCAAAATTGTCATTCGCGTCTCCTCTATCAAAAACAAGCGCATTCGGCTAAGCACACCATCGACTGTTGAACCTACGGCTATCAGGATTTTAACGTGTATGTAATCTGCCAAAAATCAGTAATACCGCGTCGTCGTTAGGACGCGTAACTGGTCAATGATTTGGCTACCGTGGACAATCTCCCTCAACCCGGGTTCTTCAATCAAATGATTCTGCGCAGTAGCAATAACCCATTCCAGGACGTAAACTATTCACCGGACGAACGCATTGGTTCACTAAGAACAGATCGTATTTCCGAAACATGCCCAAAGCAATGCGTACAACCATTGGGCAAAAGAAATCCGACTGTCGTAGAGTGGTAATTTTACAGCAAGCATGGTTGTAGATAATTCAGGATTCCTCCGCAAAAAATTGATAATGCTGAGATTGTATCCATAGAATCCTCTTCGACTAGGTTGCATTGCATCGAACAAGCCAGTAGGTTGTTGAAAGAATGGATCCATTTGTTCCAGTGAGCCGTAGACCGCAAATTCGAGATAGTTAGACGGATCCCGTTCAGGTTGATGGTACTCATATTCTCGCAACGTCGTGCGATTGATTCATAACCAAAATTTATAATGCAACCTTAACAAGTGCATGTGTGCTTCCAGTATCAACGCCAAAGCTGACGACAACTTTCATTTTCGAGGGAGAGATTGACATAGTATGGGAAAATTAACTCACATCAGTCCGTTTTCGCGCTCTAGTTTACGCCGGGTTTGTGTGACCTGGGTTCCCAAACGACGGAAGAAGCAATGCTCAGCCGGTTTGGCGGACATACCGATTCCATCTGTTCGAGCATACGATTTGGCCGTATCTACCGCTTTTTTGTAACCTAAATAGACAGGCAGATAGTAGGGTATCAACACTTGATCGTCAGGAAATTATGCATGTATACACACAGCAGTGTAAGCTAAAAGCAGCTAGCGCTAAACAAGAAATCGACAGGAACAAGAAGAAAACGAATACTTCACGTTCATTTTACGACAAAATTTCATTACCTTATTCCTCATCCCATAACAAGGCTGACGTTGGGTGTTTAGGCTGCAAATATGGCCAAAACAACCGTTCGAAATCTTCGGCGAGTTTTGTGACAATTGAATTTATTTCACTTAACTCACGCAGCAACGCGATCCAAACTGGGCTAACGAACGACCACTGAGTCCCTAGAAATCTCAAATGCTGAAACTAAACTTTTTCCTGGGCGTGGTCCGGACTTAAGTTGTTTGATGGTGGTTGGGATTTTAATAGCTCACAGGCGAAATGAACATGAGTAGAAAGTGGAGTGGGCCTCGCCCCGAATCACGCTCATCGCAAACCTCCTCCGGCAGCATCCGCCTGACCAAGTGTTCCCCGGGACGTCGCTTGGAAGTAGTCTCATTGCTTTTTCCCAGAACCAAAGAGCGAGAATTTTACAGATCAGTCGCATATAAAAAAACGGCACGTCAGAGGAAGACCGTAGATCAGAAGTGTAGGCGAGTAGTCACAGGTCCGATGCATTGCAGTCGCGTAACGGGAATATCGTTTTAAGTTCCGGATTCATAGTGGCAGAAAGAATCTCTGAAACTGTGAATAAATCCCTGAGAAGTCTGAGGTAGAAAACAGGGCACATTCTAAGCCAGCGTGGTCAACGTTCATAGTTGATTATACGGAGTCCGTCAAAGACCAATATGGAGCAACGCTGCATACGTTCTAAAGTTCAAAATCTCCGTGGCTCCGCAAAAAAGTGCTGGAGACCAGTCAATTTCAAGTCTTGGGGCAAACACGAGAAGCACCTAGCATGCTGAAAGCTGCAATGGATAAAATACTGAACGAGCGATGGAGGAGTCTTGCATCCCTCTGGCAGCGGTGCAAGCTCTGATAGCCTGAGACGATATTTTCAATAAAGAGAAGATCGTAACCTCGAAATCCTTTTCAGTGTGTCTGGGTGCTTCCAGCACTTCAATGATATTGAAACCCCCCAAAACCAGAAACGGCACGCAAATTGACAACTGTCAGAACGAGTTTTGAGGATAGAGGGAAGAAAACAATTTGGCACAGTGATCCGTCTTTTCGATGCTTGTTTCAGCTGAGGCCCAGTTCGATTCCAACAGGGATAACACCGCTTGCCCTAGTCCGAGCATGTGTGCACGAAACCAACTGCTTGGTCATTACAACCGATCTAATACCCAGGAAATCTTTAGAACATCTTCTTTTTGTCCAATTCATCGAGTTGTCGGTGCTCCGTAAAACTGTATTGTTCACATCTTGTCCTACGTTCACAGAACACCCGTCAAGTCCGATTTCGGTATTTTAATAGCGAACGCAGCTCATACCAAAGAATGAAGACTCCACGGCGTGCTGTTTGTGAAGGGAAGTTTGAAACCAAACCAAGGAGATCGAGTCGAATTATTAGCTAAGCATCCACATCGCTCGAACATTGCACCATCCATGAGAACGAAATAGTCGTAGGACAAATCCCTTCTCTTACTGGTGGTGGTACTCCAAGAAATCTATGTACGGTAGGTGAGCAGTAATCGCTAGCCTCAGGAGGAGGAAGGTATCTTGAGGACAGAATCAAATCGAGAACGGACGATTGCGAAGTAGCAACATTCGTGCTGAAGAAGAGCCAAATCCCCAACGGTGTCCATTAGGCCAGCTGATGATAGATGCGCTAAAGTCTCCGAGAGCTAAACAGTATCCATCGCAAGCCCAGGGGCGCAATACGCCCAAAGTAGCCGGAAATTGAGCAGCAGCAAGCATACAGCAAACGCCAACTATGAAACCATTTCTTGAGTCCGCGCTACCACCACAGCGATTCGACGGAGCACTGGGACTCAGTTCAACTTCAACGCGAACTAAAAAGCGCGACAGCGGCATCTAAACTTGCGGAGAATCAGCTATAACAGAAGACTGTTACCCGGAAAAGAGATCACAGAATCCGCAACAGATATGAGGAACCAAATTTCCGAGAGCACAATTACATAAGGAGTATGATCCAACGCATATACTCCTAGATTATCACGCCTGGAAAGAAGACTGTGGACATTAGTTACCAAGACACCGGGTAGAGAAGTGATATCCGACATGTAAACTCTAGCGCACATGAAAAACAACTAAATGCATGAACACGGGAGACCATAACCATCGATGCCTATTGAATCACAGAGATTCGCAATGACAACGTCAACTCAAACACGCGATTCCCATTCTCATCAAATCCGATCGTGAAGTAATATCTGCGTTGCTGTCAGAGTCGCTGGGTTGCAGTTACCCTCGAATGCAGGGCATCTAGAGCGCACGTCTGCTCTCGATACCGGCAGTTCGAGAAAAGAGGAAGAATAGTTGGCTCGGTGATAAAACCATCAATTGTTCTTCGCTACTACAAGCTTTGGACGTTCCAATCGCCAGTACGCCACCTGGCATCCGTCCTCTTCGGGTCAACGGTGGACGCGAACCGTTCCTCGTGTCCAGACGACAAAAAAACTTGGGGGAGACCCCGCTGAGCTCCGAACAAATAGTAAAAATTATATATCCAAAAATAACAGCTCGTAATAACATCACATCGATCGTATCGCCTCCATTTGCGCAGCTCTGAACCATGTTTATTGCTCACACACCGGATCTCCAATCTGTGAATGCAGGCGCACGCTGCGAAACTGATTTTTCATTCTACGCGTCATGTGCTCTCATGTGTTTCGGTGGCAGCTGTCACTATCAGTAGTTTTACAATCCGACCACATGCAGCTGTTAACTATCCTCACGCACGGTTTCTCCTGTGAGCAGAGTATTGGGGACCGCATCTTTTGGTACTCATATTATTTGATCTTTCAAACAGCACAAATAAGTTGCTTTGACTAACGCCCTTCGTAATCCCACATGTAGCATTCTCTCATCTTGTTAGAGCTCAAAACAAACAAATACTTTGCATACTACAGTCACGGAAAGTACTTCTTCGTTCTTCTTTTGTGTCACGCTCATCGTGCGCGTTAGGTGTGCATACATCTTGAGCGAACACGAGAATGCTTCTGTTCTTCGAAGTCAACTATTTTCGTAGCTTGTACCACGTGTCTTTTTATATACTAACAGATTGTTTGAGCTTATCGGCACAAATTTATGATAGAATAACTTTATGCATTCGGTAAGATTATTCCTCCATTTTTACTAGGGCGTAAATTTCCTCGTGATCATCACTTTATTTAGTCATGCTAGAACATTTCTTTCTCCATCAGACTTGGCTCTTCGACCGTGCGATCCCAAACTCATGGGCAAATGGTGCAAATACATGGAATTCAAGCAGTGGTGTTTTGAAACTTGCGTAAGTCTTCTTTTTGCTTCTTGAGCTTCTTGCGAGTTTTCTATTATTTTCTACTCTTGGAATGCAGTCGGCTTTTCCATACACAGTCATAATACTTCAGTGACTAAACAACCACCGTGATGGTAGGAAGAACCGAGCATGTTAACCCAAAAACCGGAAGTGAAAAATCACCGCGGATGCGAACAATTAGTCATGATAATGATATTTTTGACAACAGCATTCACAGAATGTGAAATCGTCATTTCTTCAAAACTTGTCAGTCTCCTTTTGAATCATATTTCCTTTGTTTCCAAACTCTGTGTTTAAACGTAGTCCTTACTCGACCCAGAGAAATTCGCGATGGGATTGCCGACTAATCGTAAGTCGTGAACAAGCATAATGAAAAGTAGGAAGGAGAAGGTTTTGGCTTGACAGCCAAGCTTATTTGTGGTTCTTTTCCGGTTTTACTGCCTGGGAAAGTCACGTACTCTGACACTGTTATGGTCGATGACCATTCCAAGGTTTTTGGAGCTGCAGATTTCATTTCTGCTACTAATTTTCCAAAAGAATCTATCCTTTTCTCAATATTTCGAAATTGACGTTATTTTAAATATTGCGCGGTTAAATATTTTTATGTCCGCGAAAAGATTCATAAAAAGCCCGTTCTGTGATTGGCCAGTCCACACATCGATCAAAGCCACCCAACAAAACTATATAAACGATAGAGCTCACTTGAATTCTGACTTGTGTTGGTGGGTTACCAATAAACGCGCGGCAGTACTCTGTGTTCGTCTTCTCTCTTCCGCTAGCGGGCTAGGCTAGCTGTTCGTATTTCGCGCCGCTTATTGTTCCGTGTGGCTGCTCATTCAAGGGAGCAGCAGATCTTTCCCATTCGTTGTGCGACTACGGGCCTCGAGTCTTGAGCCCGAACTTTTTCTGTCTCCAACCTCTGTGTGTGTTTCGTGTCCTACTAGACTACAGGCTGTGCTCCTGGGATATCGTGCGCTGCGAGTACTTGTGTCTTGTGTTTTAGTGTGTGCATAAACCAACCAAAGCCGGCAACATAACAGACACATTGGTCAATGTGCAGTTCTGGCTAGAGATACCAGTGGACTTGAAACTCATTTGCTTTGCCATCTAAACACACATACTGCCATTCTGCTCAGTGACGTCAGTCCATATCGAAAGTATGGGTTTTGGTTTACTTTTTACGCTTCTCATATCGAACAGTCTAATTACTCTTTAGTACTTTTTGTCGAACTGCTCGCTGGATCGTCGTGAACACGTACTGTTAGATGGGATCCGCAGCCAATATTCGTCAATGTTTGCATTGCGCAGTTCCGATCGGAAAGTTCGATGCTTTTTGGTTGTTCTTGTCCCAACCAATTATTTGATCATTATCATCATCATCATCGTCATTCAGGATTAAAGTGCCAAGGCCATCTCCACTGACCAATGCCTTTTCCCCAGATTCACTTGATTCTACTACAAGGATGAACATTCAAGGGGAACAGAAGGAAAAGAGATAGAATACCGTAGTAGCCAACACCAGAAACACCGTCTAGCTGTACAACCGCACTTGTTCAGTCAGCCTGAGTCAACAGAAAATGACAACAAGGCCGCCACCCTTCGCGATTCAGAGCCAAATCCTTCAGTATCTCCAACCAGCGGATCTTTCAGATCCCAACCAGGGGGAAATGAAACACTTGCCGTTTATTGTCTCATTTCACATTATCACGTCATCTGTTAGCCTCCTTCACGGCTTCTTTCACCCTATGGGAAGGCAAAATTGGGCACGGTGTGGTAGACCAGTTTGCCACACGCAATACCTGACCCAACCAATGTAATCGACTAAGTTTCATACGCAGAGATTAGGTGTTCTCAGAACCGGCACCTAGTACTGTAACTGTTGTGCAGAGTTCACTAAACACTTGATAGCTATTTCGATATCCACCTCCATGTCATCGGCTATCCGTAGATATTCATGGTGGGCTTCGTACTACCCGGTTCCTCAAACCGAATAGGAGGGTTCAAATAGGGGGACAGTATTTTGAATCCTCCACCAAATCGGCTAACCTACAAGGAAGCACGACAATCTGAAGATTCCACAATTACTGGGGGCCGGTGACAGACTCCTCAATCCATATGCTCATCGCATGAGACCACATATCCTGAGGTTTCCAGTAAATCCTTTCGACACAGTCGTCCGTTAGCACAGAATCCAATGATTCGTAAACCGTCCGTGGTTGGCTTGGAACCAGGGTTTGGATACCTCTACTAGACTGATTACGAAATATCAGCCAACTTCATGGGTAGGGTTGGGCATTCGTTTTCGTGCTCCTGTTTTGGTAAAAACACTTCGGTCGCAAGAGGGCAATGAGTAGGACCTCCTCAACAGAGGATGCTCGAGATGCACGATCATCTGGGGGCATTTCGAGGGGTGTTCGGGGCGAGCGTGCATGCCGGGCCTAGAAACATCCACCCCGGACTCCTCTGTAGCATTTGGAGGCATCATCTAATGATGAGAGTGCAGTATCTACTGCACGGTTTTATTTGAAGAGATAAAAAGAAGGTTCACTGTGGAGAAAGGTCAACTAAAAGTGTTCTAACCAACGGCCTAGGCAACATCTTCGCGGGTGAATCGGTGAGTCACCCACTGTTTGACCACCCTAAAACGTACTCCTACTCTGGCAGCTATCCACCGCACGTTGCATAACCCAATCCACAGCTAAGATGAACAGCACCGGCTCCGAGCGCTCATGATCGTACTGAAGTTGAGGTTGCTGTGGGATCGGAAGTCATGTGCTAAATGTTAGGGTTAATTTTAGTCAGCAGTGCGTGCTATTCGGTTGCATGGCTTAGCACGCGTAAATGGCACACAATTGAAACGCCGATACTATGTTCGTCAGATCTGCCTGTAGGCCGGCTGTCTGCATCTCTCTTGAAGCTGAGAGTGCGGTCGTTCCCACCATGCTCGATGCCCAAGCTCGAACTTTCAGCAGAACTCAACACGCGTAAAAGGAAAATTTCTTGTCTAACCGAGTGAATTTAGAACTTTGAACATCTCATTCATAAAAGCGACACCGGCTCAATTGGTCCGTCTTCTTCTTTATTGCGGTGGACTCCGACTGGTCACACTGCCAAAAGTCACCGGCACCGTGAGTCACTCGGAAAATGTCGACTATTCTGATCCACTTGTGTGAACTTAAGTGAACACGCGTTGTGTTCGATCTTGTTTGCGCTACTATTATTCAATGTCTTTTTTGTTTCCGATCCAATCTCTACCCCTTCTGCCTACCCATAGTGTCCCCAGTGATAACATGCCCGATACTCGCAACGATTTAATGTCAAATTGTGTGGTAGGTGATTTTCAGTCTGCCAGCTCACATTTTCCCAAGCCTCGTCAGCCTCTGAATCTCGGTTCATTCAATGTGCGAACTTTAATGCAGGCTCGCCAACAGGCGTGTTTGGTTCTGACAGTGGACGAACTCACTTTCGACTGATGTCTGCTGCGTGAGTGAAAAACGAATTCATGATTCCAATAGAGTAATTCAACTGACTGCGCCAAACATCAAGATATTTCCTTCACACTTCAGGAGACGAAGCATCTCAAGCTGTGGGTCAACTTGGTGTAGGAATAGCCCCAAGTTGGATGATTGAGGCGGTCCTTTTAGACTGGATTCGGGTTAACACTCGCTAGTGCCCCGTGAGACTGCAGGGATCAGTCGACGTCCGGAAGGATAGTAGTGTTAAGCGCAGTTTATTTGTTAACTCGGTATGCGCTCCAACAGACTGCAGCACTGACATGGAGAAAGACGAGTTTTATGATAACCTCGTCACTCTTATTCGAAAGAAAAAAGGGTCCGAAATTGTAGTGGTAGCAGGTGACTTTAATGCACAAGTTGGAAAACTGAGTGCATCGGAGTCCTGTTTAGGCGGGCGATGCGCCTTGCCTGCACAGCGAACAGACAACGGGGAAAGACTTCTCCAATTCTGTGCAGGTAATCATTTATTCCTATCTAGTACGAATTTCCGACACAGTTCGCGTCGCACTGCGACATGGCGCTCTAGCTCGACAGGTACTTTGAGTCAGATTGACCATATCGCAGTTAGCTACCGTTGGCGCGGTTCTGTCCAGAACTGTAGATCGTACTGGACCACGTACGTCGAATCGGACCATGCGTTAGTTTTAATGCGATTTTTGCTGCAGCTGAATGGCCATCGACGCAGGCCACAAACCCGATTGACGGTCGAACGCTTGTCTGATTCGGCTATTCGCAACAGCTACAAACAGAAACTATCCGAGGAACTGAGAACTCCGACGAGGAGCAATGTAGACGATCAGTGGGATCAAATTAAGCAGGCGATGCATTTGGCAGCAAATTTTGCCTGCGGTCCCAGACCTAGCATTCATCAAAAACACCAGATCTCGCAAGCATCGCTAAGTCTAATGGAGCAAAAACGCGAGCTGCCTAACTGCAAGGAAATGAATAAGATGCGTCGGCAGTTGCAGTGTCAGTTGACCATAAGCCTTAGAAATGACCGCGAAAACTGGTGGGTTAAGGTAGCCGAAGAGATGGAAGTGGCGTCCGCCGCAGGTAACAGTCAGACTGTTTAAGCTTATACGCGACAGCGGTGGACAACACCGGCGAACTTCGGTTAGTGAATTGGTGTGCGATAGGACTGGAGAGCTCATCCATGGTAGACGGGAAAGACTGGACCGTTGGGCAGAGCATTTCAAGGATCAGTTTAGCTAGCCACACACTAACGTATTCAGGCCGACGTCTGGAGCTGCAAATATTTGGGGGGGTGTCTGTTGACGCCCCAACGGAATTAGCAATGCAGTCTAATGTTCGACTTCTGAGGAGAGGAAAAAGCTGCCTGTCCCGACAAACTTCACTCAGTTCTTTTCAAAGTGGGTGGAGAAGCTGTGATGAAATCACTTACCTCCTTGCTCCATGACATTTGGAATGAATAACGTATTCGGTTAGCGTATGGGGGAGTCAAGAAGGGCACACAGAGTGACTGTAGCAATCTTAGTGGGATTAGTTTAATTCTGATAGTTACTAAGGTCTAGGTCTTAGCTTCGATAATGCTGTGGCGTTTGCCACCAATTCGCGACAATAACATCTGCGAACAGCACGCCGGATTTCATCCAAGTCGAAGTTGCATCAACCAAATATTCACTTTTCGCGAAATAATCCAAACGCACCACATACACCGTCGCCCTACGACTGAGGTCTTCATCGACTTGAATGGCTCGTTCGAAACAGTTGATCAGACAGCACTGTTCAGTGCTCTCCACCATAGTGGTATGGCAACGAAGTTAGTGAATCTGTTGCGAGCGTTGTACTTGCATACCTATGGTTGCGTTGGGGTATACGGTGAACTGTCAAATATATTCGAAACGATTAGCAGTGTTCGAACAGGGCCTCCAATCTCTATTCCTGTTTAACGGTATCATGGACGAGATGAAGGAATGTGTTTTAGCAGGTCTCCAGGATGTAGGAGTCGAACTAGGGAATGGAGGGGAGGTATGTGATCTAGATTAGGCGGACGACGTCGTGTGACTGTTCAAATCTGCGGACCATGCACAACGCGCACTAGATAGACTTACGGGGCCGGCCACCCGGTTTGGTACGCGATTTACACCTCCAAAGTGCAAAGTGGAGTTACCGAACTGGACGAAGGATGTGCCGAGCTTGGCACTGGATGGAGAGGAATTAACGATTGTGGACCGTTTCACTTACCATGGGAGCTGGACTGAAGCACTTGTGGCGTCGGCCTGATATTTCACTAAAGTTGGAAGGTCGTGTGTACTGTGCTGCAGTGCGTCCAGTTCTGTTGTACGGTTGCGAGACGTGGAGTATGCGTGTGGGAGATGTTCGTCGACAACCGATTTTTACGTAGTATGGCTAGGATTGGATGGAGTGACGGACGGAGTGAGTAACGTAATGTAAAGGTTAGGAATCTGAGAATACCTTGTTTCACCGGGATGAGACATGGAGCGCAAATGTGTAAATATCAACCAGTTCATTGAACAAGGGACACAGTCGGGATTTTCGGTGTCACAAACAATAAGACCATTTGTATCAGGAAGCAGCAGATCTTTCAGTACCAGGGAGCATGGTGATGACCGGTGGTAAATCAGTTCCTTATCACCTTTCTGTGCCTCCGCGGTATCTGCACAAATGAATGAGGTAGGCGTAGATATCTGATGCCTCGTCAACTAGCTGGCTGGAGACACTTAAGGATATGGCAGTGAACCGTGAACAGTGGCGATCGTGCTGTCATTTTCTACCGATTCAGAATGATTGAAAACACGTGCATTTGTACAGTCAGACTGTGTTTCGTGTGTTGGCTGCAGCAGCATCTTATGTGTTC
>LUCM01003608.1:0-11392 GCA_008360955.1 Fasciolopsis buskii | reverse complement strand
AATTGTATGAAGTAATCAAGCTCTGTCCGTCAGCTCACAGCGATCGACCCCTATACTGATAGATGACTTCTGTGCAGGTAGCCTCAGTACGACGAAGGCTTTGGATATGACCTACAGAGCTTGATTACTTGATACATTTTAGTAGTAGGAGATTGAATGTTTTCATGAAATAATTCACCATGTGATATCATTGCTCAACTCACCATAAAGAAGCCATGGAAGCAGTGTACAGCTGTTTCATCCTTGTTAGGAATCATCATTGTTTAATTTATTTCCAAATATCAGTATTTCAAACAGGAGTAAATCCATAGAGGCGAACTAGTAGCGATCAGAAACCTAGACCTCGAGAAGTTCTACGATTCCGTGAACCATAAGATCCTTGAACAGAAGGTTAAAGCTTTTGGTTTCGTCGCTAAGGTGAGGAACTGCATAGCAGAGTCACAAGGGTGGATCCTTCAGGGTAAAAATCGAGGGATGTATATCAAAAATTGGACCGCTACGCAGTGGATTGCCTCAGATGTCTTTGGATGACCTCTGATTCTGAAGCACGTCAACGACATAGCCGATAGACTGGGAAATTCGTGTTTTATGTTTGCTGACAACATCAAAATATTAAGGGCAGCGAACAGTGAGGCTATCCAGAGGGACCTGGATAAAGTTTACTAGTGGTCGATGTGATGGGACCTTCCGCTAACGGTTTATGAAAAATCAGGCCAATTTCCCCCCTCCCCGTCACATTGATCCATCCGGACACCCGGTCACGATGAAACAAACGTAGCAAGCAAAGAACCTTAGTGTGTTAAAAAGAGCATACTTCAAACAAAGTCTGTAAAGTCAAAAATCGGCCAAGAAAGCACGGTGCCTTGGGGCAAATTAGCACAAGCGTAGGATCCAGCAAACTGAAGATACTTTTCCCGCTACACAAGGTGTTTGCCCGACCCCGCTTAGGAAAGTGTGTCCAGTCATCCCCACCGTATTTGGTGACGGACAACAAAATACTGGAAAAACTTCAGTGTGACCTTAAGGCGTTGCTTTGGGCAGTTGAGGTACATGGGATATCGACAAGTACTCGCTTGACAGATGTAGAAAAACCGATCGACCCATTTAAGTGGACTTCACATTGTTCGTCAAGGAGCTGACCAATGTATGGAGTCACTGTGAGACCCCTTAGTTGGAATATTTCCGATGACAAAAAGAAAGCACTGAGTCAACGAATTTCACACGAGATTGAAAACAAACATGGTACCAACACAACAAATTGTAAGCAGAACTTTACAGGAGGCGGATAAATAAGAGGGGAAAACAATAATAAACCATAACAAACCGTTTTTTTCGCCATCGTATACATTTCGTGATTTTTTTGATTGTCCCTGGATTATTTTTCGGGGAGATAAGTTCCATTGACACATCATGCAGCATCCGCGTCACCGACTTCGGTTCTGAGCCACATCTCTCTGTTTCTATAACCAGCAACAACCCTCAATTCTCAGGTCACGACCAGCAAAGTGACAAGCTAAAATCGTGGTCAAAACCCATGCTAACTCCTTCATACCTCCACATCAAGTCATAACCTGACTACCGTGTCGCTTCTTCCAGCCTTACACAGCACATGCACAAAAATGAGCATAAAAAGGTAAACGATGGACACGCGTATGCAATACTTGTCAAAGTCACCGAAGACGATGTAGAACGATTATCTCAGACAACGACTGTTTGTACCCAAAACACGACGAGTCACTTCCTCGTTGCTCACCCGATGTTCCCGCCAGACACGAGCAATACTTCCGAGACATCGGCAATCGAACACAGAAAGTCGCCGTGCATCCTTGCAACCCTAAAGCAGAACACTACGAACTGCGGCATTACACATTCTTCCCTTGAAGGGACGCTCACTGCTCACTCCATGAGGGTGGACGCCAGGTGGCGCGCCGGAGCCTGGAACGTGTGAAGCTCGCAGTAGCGAGAAACAATCAATGGTCTGAGCACCAAGCCAAAAACCGCTTCCAGAATTCAAAATTGTTCCTGAACACTGACGCAGCCTTTGACGACATTGATAAGTCGACACTATGACACTGTTTTTTGACGAATGGCATACCTGAGAAGTAGGTGTGGGTCCTCCTCTTCATACCTCAGATAGGAGGCGCCAGAAGTGTCGCAAGCTCGCGAAAGCTGTACTGGCTTCTGCAAATCGCAAGGTGTGATCAGACTCACGTGATATTTCAACCTATTGGCTACCTCTAACCGATTATCACAAAGGGTGAGTGCGGGCACAGGTTGCTGCCGGTCTTGAACAAGTACCTTGCATTTTGAAAGTGCAAAGCACATACCATACAGCATACCATACCATAGGCTTCAACCCAACCTGAGGACCGGCATGTCTCTCGAACAATCTGTTCTTCAAAAACTGCATGATTTCAAGGTATAGAGCAATAAAGAAGACTGAAAACCGTGCGAATTTTCAAGAACACGATGATCGTGGATGTTACGGGTGCATAACGGTGATTTTAAAGCTGTCGAGGGTGGATTGTGATCAATATATTCACGACCCATGCAAAACCCACCTTGCTTCTGTAGAATTTACCCTTCGCGTGTTGTGAAAATCTGCGGACAATGCTATCTTACCACTTACCTCATTTATTAATGAAACAGCAACGTACACCACTTTCCAGGGAGAGGGCTGCTGACTGGGTAAGTTGACGGGCAATGGGAGGATTCGAGATTAGCCTAGCACTCCGATGGTCAGCACAGTCAGTGCGTGCCTACCTTAAAGGTGGGCACAACAATCGATCCCCCCCTTTCAACGAACGAGTATGCAAGGCACTCAAGATATCCACCCACTTCCGAAAGATGAATGAACTGAGCAATAAGTTACCGGTACTCAGTGAGCCAAGTGACCCTCAGGCCGTCCTGCTACTTTATCGATCAGACTTGTTGGTCAACGTCCTAGAGTAAGGTTTCCCAAGTGGACCCTCTACTTCGGTTTGGGCAACCGGGACATAGCAAGCCCACAGAGGAAGCATGGGCCCCGGTGGGCAATAGGATAGGAGGACTAAGATGCGTGGTGAACTCTGCAGTATTTCCTTTCGTTTCGTTTTTCTCCTTCGTTGATCTCGTCCTTGTACACATACCATACAATTATAAAAAACTTATTTATAACAATCGCTAGCTAACAACATAATGTCAACTTTTTCATTCCTTTCACTATTTATTATTCATCATCATAAAACCGTAGGCAATTTCTACCACGCATCCACCCTACACTAGTAATCATGTTTGACCTAATGGAGATCCGTATTTCTCAAACCAAATGAAACACCATCTTATCTTGAATTGTTTTCCCCGAAATTACTTGCACCAATTCCAACGAGTGATCATTCTGGCTTCTACTAAAGCCATGGTATGTACTCTCGATTTGACTTCCATTCTTTAAACCAAACAAACCAAATTCAGGTTTGCGTCCGTATTTTTTTGCAAGACAACTTCACACTTCTTCAAAAGTTTTTCACACGTACATTCATGTTTCTTTTTTGAACCGTCGCCAAAAGATAGTTTTCTCACAGAGACAGCCAATTCGATCTTTGAAATTTGCTGTCCCTCAAAACGCCATTCGTTTTAAATGTTTCTATCTCCTAACAGTTAATGAAATCACAAATACCCAGACGCTTCAAGTGTGCGACACGTTTCTACCCTAATAAAGGCTGAAACCAAACGTCTTGACACGACGTTCGTGAACCAAATCTTGAGTGGTAATAACAGCAAATCCCTATGTCAAGAGATATTAGACGTTGTGGAGGAAGAAAAAGAGATGAGTAGTACTCCACGGATGGCGATAGCATTAATCGTGCCTTCATCTTTTACTTCCTTTTTTAATGAAATAACGATGTAAATCATTTTTCAGAAAAGAGGCCGCGGCCAACAGAGGGCTACCAAACGAGGAAGTTGACGGGTGTTTAGGGAATTCGAACTCGCGACCTCCAAGTTCAAACGCCACGACCTCATCCGCTTGGCCACCGCCCGCCAACCTATAGGTATACCCAAGTAATATTTGTACAAGACGATGATATATCCTTTTTTCTAGGGAAGATTTGATTCACCCTCTTCGCACCGATAAAATTACGGGTGTTAGGTCTTGATAGTTTATCTTCCCTAACCACTGGAGACCCGTCACTATTGCTTCGATTCCAAAACCTGGCAATTCTTCACCTTTGACCAAACGCCTTTGGCGCATTAACTTAACATATCCCGGTCTTGAACTGATAGGGCGTGCTATGCTCAAGCGCCTGAGTTTTTCTACGAATCCTGAAAATTCTTTTCAATTTGCTCGTAAACCTAACAGGTCCAACTGGACGCTGTTGCTCTCTTTATTCATCATACTTGCAAGCCCCAAGACGTATCAATGAAATCTGAACATAGCGCTTTCTTAGGCTACCCGTCTGCGATTGATCCCGCCTCACAGTATCTCACAACGCACAAACTAGAAACACTTGGTTGTTTCAGGCCCTAGTTGACATGGCTGTCTGATTACTGTACCAACCGAACCTAGCACGCACGACTGGGCAGTAAAATGACAAATCCTCAGGTTAACAAATTAAGTGTGTTTCTAGAGGCTGGTCATTCCTCCATGAATATCAGTGATTAATCAACTAACTTTCAAAGTTTTCCAGAGACTTTTCTCCCATCTACGATTTTTTCTGCACAAGCTGTTTCAAATGCATGTACTCTATCCCAGGTCAGCCTATGCATCTGAATCGTCAATCATCAACTCAAAAAACACTCACCAGAGTTCATTATGTGAAATAACCGGGGGTGGGGTTGGGTGGTATTATCGATAAAAATCTGAAGTGGACTTCGCACGTTTCCGCTTGTGTAAAAAATTTACGAGGACTATCATTTCAAATCAGAAGGCTTCGACACTACGTGGAGCAACAAAGTGCCATCGGTCGTTCCACACATCGATGACTTTTTCCAATCCGTCCTTACGATTCACCTTTTTTACGGCATGCTTGAAGTATGAGCGGGACCGAGTTCTTATTACGATGATTACTCAACTGAGTTCACCAAGAGAAGTGCATTCGTCAGGGTTTCCTCCGTTCACCTTTCCTTCGTCATCTTTGTCATGTCACGGTTTTGAACACTGACCTATCCTCCTATGAGAATAGAGACATTGACATTTGCTCAGACGGGAAAATATCTGACTTAGAATATACGGACGACTTTGTGCTACTGAGTGAGGACCCAAATAAATCGCAGGCTTTTGTTGATCCCCTGAGTAACAGCACAGCTCTGCTTTACAATTTCCAAGTGTAAAATGCTATTGCAGGACTAGATTAACCGAAGCATAACCTTGTACTGGGAGGGAAAAAGTGGATGAGATTGATGGGTTTAGTTTCTCGGGTGGTAGTGTCTAACATGGTGGTCATACATCGCATAGAGAGGGATCGATTGGCATTCACTAATTTGAAGCCTCTGTGGCCTGGGTTTTACATCAGGATTTGGGCAAAGAACGAGTGTACACCAGTCCCATTCTATGGTTGAGGAACACGGTCACTGAGGGCACTAGATGTGTGAAGAATTTCGGTGTTTGAACATCACTATCTTCGTAATATTATTAAAGTATGGTGAGAGAATTTAATCAGTATCTCAGAAGTTACGCATAAGGGTCATGGGGTTCAATCTATGGAACCGGCGGTGAATGTGAACAGATTAAGGTTATTGGGACATGTTTTGCGCGTGCCCACTAAAAGACTGCCCGACTTGTTGGACGCTTTTGTCCGCGGCAAGCAGTTGGTGGAAGATCGGTCGAGGTGGTCAGTTGGTCGCACGGGAAAAAGGTATGAAGAACGTAACCAGTGGAGTGGCTCGTGTAGGTCCAGTCAGATCGTTGCGCTAGTGTACGTCAGACCTCTTCGAGCGATAGTTGGAGGAAACAGCTGATAGGATTCAGTGCCGCAGCCAGCAGCCTTTTTGCATTAGAAATCCTTCCTCTTGTGCGCGGTTCTTTCTTTCGTTTATTATTTCGCAGTTGATTTTTTCATTGAGTAAATGGTGTTCTAAGTTAGAAAGCAAATCCCGGGCCCGTTGCTGCAAGGTCAGTGGTTATAAACACTGGATTGGGGTAAACCGTTTAATCCCGATGCATAAACTATGCATGGTGAAAGTACGAAAATATTTGCTGGTATTTTTTATCTGACTGCTCACCTCAGTCGCCCAGTACTTTGCGTTCGCAACATGCCTGTTCTCAAGCTAGCATCACATATCCAAACACGTGTAATTTAGTAATGTAGACCTTCACACCTACTGATTTCAGATTGTTGCAGAGTAAGTTTTCAGTTTGTACAACCATTGATCTTGCATGAATGTGTTTGGTTTTTGTTTGCTACTGAGGAGCACCGATAACCAATGACGCCAAAGACTGCAGCACGGAGCCAAAGCATTCATAGTCTCCAATCATTTGTGTGAGCGATCTTATGGACTCTAATCCCGTAATCCAACTTGACCCATACGGGACGGTCCTTTTCGTAATACCATGGGCAGCCTAACCGGACTCATTCTCCAGCCATTATCTGCCTCGCAAAACAGGAAGAGCCGGTCTGTCGTAACCACCTTAACAACCTATTCAAATTCAGATACGATTGACTGTCTGAGCTCTACGACCCAACATGCGATAACGAAAAATTGTAATGGCATGCTTCGTGCAAGAGTGCAGTGGAAGGATAATTCCCAATGGCCGCTATGACCCACAACACGAGGGTAGGATCGGCAACTACGTTCCTGAAACTGAAACTGGCAAAGAACTGCATATGGTAACGGGCGAAGCGGTAGCGAGATACCGTTTACCACTAAAATGGCCAGTGGCTCTGGGATTCGAAACTATGACCGTGTTGGGAAGGCACGATTAACCAGCCTGACAACCCAGATTATGGCACCTCATAACAGGCTACTGACTTCAACGATAAATGACCGGTGCCCCCTCTTGTTCGAACGTTAGGTGATAAGTTAACAACAGAATCAGGACAGGCTTGTCTAGAGATTGACCTATTTGGACCTAAGAGATAACGGAAGAAAAATTCTACATCATCAATAATTTAGTCAGCAAGGTGCACAAAAGCGGATCAAAATCAGCTTTTTAACAGATTCGTGGCAGTGGTAACATAAATTCTACACGGTAAATCCGCAAGAGGTCAAACAAGGGGACGCCGATTCGATGGGCAGAAACCTGAAATAGCAGCAAACAGTTCAATCTAAGTTTCAGGATCAGAGATCCAGGCCGCGTAACTGTGAAGTAGACCCCAGTAAATATGGCGTGCGCAACTCCACAACTCTCAGGCGTCAAAGTCACCAGCAAATATTAGGCGACTTACAGTTCCTACGCGGCTATCTTTAAGTTTCTGATTATAGAAAACATGAGAGTTCTAAATTGCAACAAGCAAAGAGTACTAAAATGCACTTTACTACTCCGGGAGAAACCCATGAGGATTTGCCCTTATCAGGACTAGTTACTGAAGTAACTGTGGCAAGCGTCGTGAGACCAGTTTAATTTCGATAGTTACTAAGGTCTAGGTCTTAGCTTCGATAATACTGCGTCGTTTAACACCGATTAGCAAGAATAAGATTCGCGAACAGCAGGCCGGGTTTCATCCAAGTGGAGTTGGTAGCGACCAGATATTCACTCCTCGCCAAATAATCCAAACTAGCCAAATACACCGCCGCACTACGATTGTAGTCTTTCTTGACTTGAAATGTGCGTTCGACTGAGTGGATCGGCGTGCACCATCCAGTGCTCTCCAAAGTAGTGGTATCCCAACGAAGTTCGTGAACTTGTCGCGACCGTTTTACTTGCATGCCTATTGTCGCGCGAGGGTATACGCTGAACTATCAATTTCATTCGAAACGACTAGTGGCGTTCGACAAGGCTGTCGCATCTCTCCATTCCTGCATAACGTTTTCATAGATGAGGTGAAGGAAAATGTTTCTGTAGGTCTCTTAGATGAAAAAGTCGAACTGGAAAATAAAGGAGAACTGTGTGATTCAGATTATGCAGATGACGCCGTGTGTCTATTCCAATCCGCGGACCATGCACAACGCGCACTAGACAGACGTCCGGGGTCGGTTGCCCGGTTTGGTATGGACTTTGCACCCTCAAAGTGTTACGTGATTGGAGGACATTAGTGCCGAAAGTAATACTCGATGCAGAAGAAAAAACGATTGTGGACCGCTTCACGTACCTTGGTAGCTGCTTGTCGACCGATGATAGCTAGGTATACCCTTCCGGTGGAGAGCATTGAATAGTGCTGGACTAACCATGGAGTTGGAAGCACTTTTCAAGTCCAGAAAGATTACGACCGTAGGGCGGCGGAGCATGTGGCGCATTTCGAGTATCTGTCGAAGAGTGAATATTTGGTCGATGCAACCTCGACCTGGCCGAAATCCGGCCTGTTGTTCGCAAATATAACTCCGGCGACATGGTGTCAAACGGCGCAGCATTATCGAAGCTAACACCTTAGTAACTATCGGAATTAAACTAATCTCAAGATGATTGCTGCAGTCACTCCGCGTACCCTTCATGAAAATGGGTATAATCAGTGGCTCACCCCACGATAGCGGGATACGCTCCTCGTTCCAAATATCACGAAGCAAGGCAGGTAAAATGATTCATCAGCACTTCTCCACCCATTTGAAGAGAAGGAAGGTACAGAAGTCATCAACAACTTCCCAGCTTTTCCCCACTTCAGCAGCCGAATATTCGACCGGTCTCCCGCCCGGCTCACGTATGAGCGTAGACAGCATTTGACTGTTATCTGAAGCAGCCGCTTCCTCCATCTTTTCGGCCAACTTAACTCAAGATTTTCAGCGGCCGCTCACCAAGGACCTATCATCCAAATGACGTGCAAATGCAGCACAATTGCACTTATTCAGTTCCTTGCACTTAGGCAGCTGGTGTTTTTACTCTATTGAACCCAGCGAACCTTGTGAGATCCAGTGTCTTTGCTGAACGCTAGACCTAGGACCGCAGGGCAAATCTGTCTGCCATTAAATGCAAACTGCTCGATGGTTTCATCTCACAGCTCATCTACATTGCTGCTCGCCGGGTAGTTTGTGTTCATAGCCTGTCAACAGCCGTATCATACAGAGGCTCGACGGCCAATCGAGCTTTCGGCCTGCGTCGATGCCGTGTTGAAATGCATAAAACATCGCATTAAACTATACGATGTCCGATGCCTGAAAGTAGATGTGGTCCAGTACGAATTACAGTTCGAAAGAACCGCTCCCCGATCGCAAGCTGCTGCATGATATGATCGATCTGCACTCAGGAACAGTTGCCGCGATTAGGAGCGCACGCGACCGCGATAACTACTGGCGAAATTTCGTACTAATAGGAATTGTATCGTCCGCAAAAACTAGAGAACGTATAACTCTTATGGATCGATGTGCAGAAGACGCAATCGCCCGCCTAGAACAGGGACTCCGATCCTCAGTTTTTCCAAACTTGTGCAATAAAGTCACCTCTAAAAGTACCATTGCAGTGCATAAGCGTGCTCTTCCGAACAAGATGACGAGGTTTATCGTAAAACGCGTCTTCTCAAAACCCATATCAATGTGCTTAGGCAGTTCTGTGGAGCGCGATAACCGATAACAAATAAACTTGCGCTTAACACTACTCAATCCCTTGATGGGACGCTGCCGATACATGGCCAGCTGCCAAGTCTCATGGCATCACAAAGCGACCTGTTACTGGGGATCCATTCTAGAAGGCTTGCTTCAGCCTTCCACTCAAGACTATTCCTCACCACGCTGACTCCACAGTTGAGCTGCCTCGTCTCCTGAAGTGCAACAAGAAAATATATTTGACGAGAACGTGTGGCGGCAGTCACTTGATTACTACTACTCTACTCGAATCCGTGAATCGGTGTTTCACTCAATCAGCAAGAGCATCAATCGAAAGGAGTCCACTGTCCACTATGAGGAGCCGAATAACAAGCCTGTTGCCAGCCTGCGCTTAAGAGTGTCGCAATTGAAGGATTACGCCCGGATTTCAGAGGCTGACGAGGCTTGAAGGAACGTGTGAGTCACAGACTGAAAACCAATATACTATACAAGCTAAGCCTGACCAATAAACCGGTTGCGAGTATTCGGGCGTGGTTATCGAACGAGATACTAGGGTATGAGCGCAGGGGGCGAGCAAAGAAGATTGGGCAATAATAGAAACGACAAGAACAGGCTTAGTAATGAATTTTTCGTCGACATAAGAACTATTTAACCGCGCAATATTAAAACATACGGTCAATTTCGAAATATTGAGAAACAGGATAAACTTTTGGAGAAAGTTAGTGCAGAAATGAAATCGCGCTTTCCGCAAAACTTGGAAGGTCGACTGCGACCATAACACTCACCCTTTGTAAAAAAAAATGTTCACGAGGTACGCAGCCGTACTCTTTGGATTTACCGTTAATCGCTCCCGGTTGACGGGTAGACGATCGGACATTCCTTCCGGGGAGCAGAGTGTATAGTCTCTTTGTGTTGGTGTCGGACGCTGAAGTTTTCAATTGAAGTGTCTACAAGGGTATTTCTGAGACTTTCGTACCTGTTCTAACCAGGTGAGAGTCCGCGGTGAGCGTTTTACTTGTTGTTTCGTCTTCTGTCTGATCCAAGTTCCGGTCCTCGCCAACAGCGACCCTGCATACAGTCAAACAGAAAACCGATGGAATGATATGCGGGATCCTTTTTACGTGTGAATGAACCCCTCGTCCAGCCAGGATGTACCGGTCTGTAATCCCTGACTAGACCAATGAACTTGCGGTCATTGCGCAGCCGACTTCGTCACGCTGGATACTAGTTGGCGAACTCGCGATAAAGCATCGCAGATTGGTTTTAGCTTCGGGGCTGCATGTGACATGTTCAGCATGTAGAGATACGTTCCTTCTCGGTGTGCTTGGGTTTGTGCGGTTGTCCAAGGAATTTTTGCAGTCTTCTTCGTTGCTGCCTTCCCCTTGCGGCTCTGAGCAGGAGTCGGTTGAGTGTGAACCGAGCGAGTTGTCCTCCGCTGACCCTGTCTTTGACTGAGATGGGTTGGAGGCGAGCGGTGTGTTTGCTGGGTACTTCTGAGCGGGTTTGGACAGAAGTGGTCTATCGACTATTTGCTGAAAGCCAATTCATCTAGCCAGTCAGCGCCTCAAGCAAGGGTGAATACTCAGAATTTTGCCACGTAGCAATTGGAGCGTCGATTACCAGTGTTCGTTGCATTGACCCAGTACACTGAACTTGTCCGCGCAAACTCCACCAGCCCGCCCACAAGGCGCAGTATCTGTAGCCGTGATTGAAGTGGGAGTTGGATAGGCGGCTCCATGTATTCGCGCATAGTTGAGATAATTTGGATATGACTGATATGTGTGAA
>LUCM01003607.1:0-16300 GCA_008360955.1 Fasciolopsis buskii | reverse complement strand
ATTGACCTTCCAGGCATGATTGGATCTTCGGCTTGATATAAGCCATCCTGTAGAGCTCGTTGGATCACGGAGGCACACAAGCCGTCACACCACGTGAAGGTGTAGTCGCGTTGTGACAGACGGCACATGACTGGATCCGTTTTTCCGAAACTGAATGTGCAAACTAATTTCGATCAGAACCATTGTAGAGCCGGTAATGGTGTTCCGTTTTCTGCGTTTATGGTTACCTAATCTGAGTGTTCTAGTTAGATGTTTATCTGTGTCATGTAAAATGTTTTGCGGTCACTTAGTTACTTTATTGGATTTTTACATGATAGAGCTGATTTGAGCGTAGGCAAGCCTCAGGTAATTTTTTTTGGACGTGATCACAGCCTTTCAACTATCCTTCTTTTTGAATTGTCGGTCGTTCAATCTAAGTTTCTGCTCGCCTAAAAACGACTCATCACCTTCGGCACTCCCCTTTCGATTTGTTTTCAATATGGTCAGCTCGTCTGTCATCCATTAAGGAGAAAGTGGGTGAAATTCGAGGTTGGTAACGCACTCGCATCCACATTGTGATGTAACCTGCCACTCTGCTGGTGTCACGTTTGCAGCAAAGAAGTCTTGCGTTTGTTGTAATGTGGTATCCGGTCTTTTTCGAGTTCTGGGTTTCTATCTATTTCAGAGGTTATGATCATGATCCCTGGTGCACAATTTTCACCATGTTGATCTGTTTATACCCGATCATGATTGAATTTGCATTTAATTCATTTCTTTCATCCAAAATTGTTCGCCCTTGTTTGGTTTCATCGGTTCGCTCTAGTCTCACTCTCACTTTTAAGTGTAACACTACCTTCTATCCGTTGTCATAGCATTTTACTATTACTTCTTTCAATACTGGTTCTTGATCATCCGTTTTTATATTGTAAACACTGGTTTTGTTCTTGTTTTGATTTATTTTGTGAAGTTTTTATCGTATTGACATTACCTCGTCGTAATTAAGTCGAGGTGCGTTTGTGACTGTTCTACGGTAGTCAGTAGTAGCATTATCCACTTACGCAAAGTTGGTTTTGTGTCCGGGCGAAGTTTTGTAACTCTTGGTTGCTGTGTTCGGAGTGTGAATGGGCCACTGAGATATGCTCTATGTTTATATCCGATGTGCATTTGCACGAGACTGCTTATTCTCCCCCAGCTTTATTGCAATGAGCATTTTTTCGAAGAGTAATCAACTGGTAATGCAGTTCTTACCTTATTACTTGTCATTACCAGTCCAAAGGATCAACGGGATGTAAAAAAGAATTCATCCGCTTGCTGTTTGTTTTGGTATAAAGACCATTTGCAGGATGAACCCTGCCGTGTTGGTCTTTAACCGGAGCGTGACCTCGTAAACTATTCAAAAAATAAACAGACCCACTGAAAAGGACGGAAGTTGGTTACAAGCACCGCAGTGCTGTAGGATAAGTTAATTCAAGTTTATGGAAATTAAATCATGATCATTTCACTCCGGTACTTTTGATAAAAGCACTATTTTACCTTAGCCACTCGGATTTGATGACACTAAACAACTCCTTAACAGATTTCACACAGTTTCTCATCATAATTGCGTACGCGTTCCACAAATTATGGTGTTTATCCTTTTAATGTTTATCATAGTTCGTTACTTTTTCACCTAGTCTCCGTTCTCTCCCACCTTACCCTACGGACGCCGCAGATAAAGTAAACATTGCAGAAAAACTCCAGTCGTCTCTCAGTCAGCGTATAAATGCTGCCCGTGACAAGATGGCCATCACGGAATTGAATGAATTGGATAGATTGTGCGAAGTTCAAGGTGAATTCTCCATTTGACTCTTTCGTTGTTTTGTTTGATTGATTTAAGCTTGTGATCACGAGATCACTGTGAACCTTAGCGTCTATTGGATGAAATCAGCGTATAACGGCTGTTAGGCCACATACCCGAGGTTCCAAGTCGGTTTCCTTGATCCTTCGAATGTCTCGCTTCCATGCATGTGCTCGCACTTAATTGTTATGCACACTAACAAGTGTGAACGTTGATGTCATTCCAAAAACGCAATCGTAGCTCCAAAGCTCCCCAAAGTTATCCGTTCCATGAGCATTTTGTGATACATTTTGTGTATATCTAGTCATTGCGGCCGCTTCATCTAATGCCCCAAAGCCTTCTTGAGTCTAATTTCGTTGCAGCCTAACCGTTTTTAACCGAAGCTATTGGGCTTTCACAAATCCTATATATATATATATATATATATATAATTTTACTCACGGGAATCGCAGTTTTTTTTAGTTATATGCAATCAGCTGAATAATATCATCACTTCTATTTCAGCACTCCTAGCCAATTCAGAGGCTAATTTTGAGCAAATGCTGGATTCAACAAGCGATTGTATGTCCTCGCATTTGTCGGACAGCGTGCGTCAGATCAATCAATCTGTACAATTGATCCGGTCCTTGCAAGAGGAACTGTCCACCTTGGATCAACTCAAAATTAACTTATTACGCGAGTTCAAAAACACCGATTTGACCTCACCTGCTGTCAGCTGTGATACATCCACCCCACTGACTTGTGGCAAGCCAGATCAGCCGAATCAATCCGATTATGTTTCCTCACAATTGGATGACAATGCAATTAGTGAAGATGCATTCTCTTCTGCACTTGATCGAGCACGACAATTAGCGGCCCGTCTAGCCCTTTCCCAAGCCCGAGCTGAACTCACTTTGGATAAGTACTTCGCGCAGCAAAATCAACAAAAAGCGCCGAACGTCTGCCACACTTCAGGNGACATTCAGTAACTTCTCCAGCTGGGCTTTGAACTGGGCTAAATTTGGGCACGACCGCAGGGAACTAGGGAGTTTTTTCCACAGTTCACAGTAGGCAACTGTGAAGAATTTGGCCTTGATCGATAGGCCAGTTAGGGGTATTCTTAACGGGCTATGTCTACTGCGAAGTGGATACGGGGACTACCAGCGTCATGTATGTCGTTTGCAGCAAAGTGAAAATTGTTACAGCAAACATAAAAGAGAAATGCGAGGTTTAATTTGACTCCATGAAGCCCTAACGTTTCAAGACTAACTAGCTGTCTCCTGGACTTGTAATTCGGGATAGATGAAAGCCCTAGGAGAACAACAGTGATGGCCCGCTGCAGATTCTCAGTTTCAGCTTGATCAACTTTAGGCATGTGCCTAAAGGTAATCGCGCAGTGCTCTAGGTGGGGCTCGGCATGGGACTTGAAGTTGATAATCCTTCAGTGTTCAGTGCAAAATGACATTAAGAAATTGGTGGCGGTTATTAATATTATTAATGACGATAAAGTTGTATGCATACGGATTATTGAGAGACATGCGCACGGCAAGATCAAACTTTTAAATTGGATGATGCAGAAGAAAGGTGAACAATAGAAATCACAAATGATATGGCAATATATGCTGCGCTAGAATACTCGAGAGGTGCGCTCATAATCTGCAAATCAATAAGTAATGTACAAGTCAAAGAGAAAAAATTCAAAATCGCGCAAAGTGTTTTGCAAGATTTTATGGGATTTTCTGGAACCGTTCATGAGCAATGCGGTGGAAGTCATTTTATGTTTAAGTGCACTAAATATGCATGTCACTAATGCAGCACTGGAGAGTAGCTTGATGGCGGATGTCGAGATATGGCCGGAAGCGCAAACGTCAAGAGCGTTACGTGATGGAAGGAAAAGGTGAACATTAATGAATCAGCGAGCGTTTTTAAATTTTGCTGATTTCGTTTTCCTAGCTTTACCCAGTTTTCCTTCTTAACGTTTGATGGAAAATCCTGTTTTGTCCAGAAAGGTTCCGGAAATTTTTCTGCATATTGCGTGTGCGCCAATTTTGGTTCTCTTACGTAGGCTGTTTTTCCCACTCAAATTAAGTTTCGACGCCATGCCTCAGGTAAACCATGTAAAAACCACTACCAAGAGAACAGGCGGGCCACAATCTGCGCCCTAAATGCAAATAAGAAATTGCTCGGTAAAGCTGGGTGATGTATCTTATGAAATAAATAAGAGATTTGAGGACTTGGAGAAACGATTGACCAGCGCTGTTACCCTGCCGACTTCAGCTGAGGCAGCGATCACCAAATTGGCTCCATTCTCCCATCTCATCAAGCCTGCGCCAAACCTTTGCTTATGCGACATTGCCGGGGCCAGTCGACTCGTTGATTCAGTGCCTTTTAAATCACTTAGACGCATCCGGAACAGATACAATGCGGTAATCTTCAATATTCCAGACCGCAAACCACCGGAAAAGGTCAAAAAATCAAATTGAATGCGTGTACCCTGGATCACTATCCTAGACAATGCGTGAGAATAAAAAGAAAGATCCGAAAAAATCCTGCCCGCTCCTGGTGCAATTTCTAAGACGAACAAGTCACTCGTGGATTCATCAGGAAGAAAAATACCATCGCTGTAAACACCCTGTTCAATACTATAAGGATTGCGGAGGATAAAGCACTGCTCCAATGTGGGGTACTTGATCTCCAAAAGAGAAGCACCACCGCTCCCCCCCAGCGTGCAAATCATCAAATACCCCTGCTATCATCCCACACCGCCGAACCCATGATCACGATTACGAACCCCAAAACTCCCTCTTAAACTTGAATTTGGCTTAGATGCGTCACTCTCCTCAACTCCAATCCAACCTCTACGTAAAACGTCGCACCCTGAACCATCCACTTTCGGATGCCAGTCCCCACTACAGTCCTCTACTACCCCTTCTTCAAACTTCCAGCGGATTTCTGCACATGAGACCTTCGGTGTGGTTAGAACACACAGCCTGACTACTCTACTCGCCAGCACTAAAGCTGCTTATGTTGTTCCTCTAACCCTAGATCCCAACCAACCAAATACACCTCAAAGTTATCGTCGAAAAGGACGCCACCGGTACTATCTACGCCCAACAGGGCACAACACGCACCCCGTATTACACAATTAAGAAAAGCTGGCCCAAAGTCCAGCACCACTTGAGTAAATAAACTAACAACACCAAGAACTTCATACCTACTAAAATATCGAAGGCAGACTAGATCCTTCAACTCCTCTGGTTTCCACCTTTCACACCCCGCGGCAGTCACCTACCCAGTTTCCCCTTCATGGACAACTACTTGGCCAAACTCGTACCTGCCCGCCACCTTCTAGGGTTACCATCAGGTACCACTCCATCCCGCTGCACCAAGCCCCAAAGCAAAATCAATGGATGCCACCCAGCGTACAGCGGAATAAAGTGCATTTTCAACCCGAAAACCGTGTGAACTATAAACCAAGTTTACTGCCCCTCCCCTGGTTATCGGTATCTCCATTATACACTAACGAGTCTCTCATTTCAAAACTCCGTGCCGTTCCTGCTAAACCCTTTTTTCTCCCTAAACTACTCCTCTCCTGCCATATCTTCCATGCATATGGTCCACCCTACTCTCCCTACGTAACAGAATGTGGGGTGGTAAACATAACCACTTTGGAAATGTCCCCTGTGACTGAATGCAATGAGGACGGATCACATTACCCCGGCCCACGAGTAAAACACCCATCAGAAGTCACGTCAGACTCGCATAACAGATCATTTAACGTCCACATCCAACCAGGCTTCCCTGGGCCGACGATTCCTCCTAAATAATGCAACACTCCACCAGATAAATGAGGCCTCCAAATAAAACGAAATTGGTTAAAACTAAGAATGTTATTTCACGCTAAGACGGCCAACAAACGAGGAACTAAGCTCCATTCACCATGACACCAGTCAGTGGAAAGGACTCTTCAAGAAAATGTCCGCTTTGTTATTAAATGCACTCTCCATTTTAAAGACAATTAAATATACCCATCTTCTAAAACTCTCATCAAACTTTGATTTCTTAGTGATCACCGAGATGTGGCCCAATAATCACACTCCTGAGAGTGGCAAAATATTTACCGGCTATAAATCCTTCAGCAAATCCGCGAAGCCCAGCGTGGAGTTGGCTGCCTTGTCTACAACAGAGAGTTTACACCAGCTACTTTGTGCTAAGTTATCATGCTAAATACCACCCAAGATTGCGTTTGAGTTAGAGAAGAGATAGGCGATGAAGGCCTTCTTGTTATATGCGTCTATCGACAGCCCAGTCCTTGCCAAAACGACTTTTCGATGATAACACATCAAATGAATACTGCTTCTGACCTACCAGGCCCCAAGCTTCTCGCTGGAACTTTAAATGTACGTTACACATGCTGGTCCACGCTTTCCTCCCCAAATTGTTTGCTCTCTTTCCTTGAAAGTATCCATCATGGCAGCTGGACCCAAAGCGTAACTAATCCAGCAACGAAACTCAACGTTCTTGACTTGATATTTATGATAGGCTTAACACACGTTCAGACGTCCACTGAAGCCAGTTTACCTAGGTGTGATCATTTGCCTGTTTGCTATTCATTTACATTGCCCCTCTAGAATAGGTACCCCTCACCTAATTTAATGCCGTCTTTCAGAGCTGACTACTCTAGTTGGTAATTCCAACTGGGACTCATTTTCCTATCGACAGAAGTACAACCCGGCCGCTAATCAGTTACACTCCAACCTGCACAAGTGCCTTGATGCCATTACCCCGCCCCACACTCTAAGCATGCCGCCCAAAAGAACTTATTGTAACCGAATAAACTGTGAGCTCGCTAAACTCCAGCGGGCCTTTTCTAAGATCAGATATTTTTCATTTCTTCTGCAAACAACTGGATTACCTAAGGCTCCAGAAACAGTACTGGACTACAGAAGCAAAGAGCAGTAGCCGTGAGCACAAAACCAGCCAAACCCAAAAGCAACACTGGCAAACTGCTTAAACGCAGAACTACTTCTGGGTCCTCAACCACTCAAGTCCCGTACATCATTCAAAATGACATTTATGTAAACAACCCATGGAAGACTGCAGAATCCTTTGCTTAGTTATTTCCATCTGCTCTGGTAAACGACAACAATCTCTTTAAACCATGCCAACCTTGCTTCACTACAGATTCGTACTCAACAGTTGTATTCCTTCCGAAGATCGCAGGCCAGCTGTTAGAAAAAAACAAAATCGGCTACCACTCTGGACCCGATTCATAATCCCAGGCTGTCTTCGCATTGGGTGGGAGCGATATACCAATTTTGTTAGCAAACAACTTCAACTTGTCCATTCAGTGCTGCACCTCTCCGACACAGTGGAAAACCTCTGGCATTATTCCCGTTTTATAGCCTACCTTCTGGAACATAAACTTAATAACCGTGGACAGCATGGCTCCCGTCGTAAGAAATCCTGCTCTATTTGCATGAATGACTGCATGAACTCTATCATTAAGTCCCTGAGCATTGGCAGGTCAGTTACAATAATCTTTTTAGACATGACGAAAGCTTTCGACAGAGTACCCGACCTTAGGTTGCTAAGTAAGTGGCATCCCAAGATATTTTTGGTCCACTGCTGTCGTGGATTTCATGTTATCTGTCATTTGTAATGCAGATACTGCGAGTAACTGGCTTCAATTCTGAACATAGAATAATGTCCAGCGGTGCGATCCAAGACAGCGTTCCAGGCCTCCTTAACGGTTCTCTGCCCTGCTGTATATTAGTGCATGCAGATGCTTTAGATAATATCAATTCATTGTTCAATGTCGCAAAGTCCCTTGGGTGAATCCGAAAACCCACCTGTTTTGGTGCTTTCGTCCCTCCGAGAGTCACATCCTTTTCAAGAACGCCGAATAATTCTCAATGAGGTGATCAAAGTGGGCCGTTCAGTGGCTCGGTTAAAGCCTGCTCCCAACAATGCCATCTTCGACTGCAAAGTTCTTTCCCGCAGCCATGCCTTGATATGGCACAAGGATGGAAAGTTTTGGTTGCGTGATACAAATAGCAGTAATGGAACGTTCGTAAACAATACGCGCGTCCACAAAAAGGCCGGTGAGGATTTCTCCGATCGTGAAATTTTTTCTGGGGATACAATCCGTTTCGGCGTGGATGTGGTGGAGCGTGATACAACACATGGCTGCATTATTTCTCAGGTCACAATATACTTGGGAAATGGGTGTGAGGCCAAACCAAACCTTGATCAAACGGGGGTTATTAACGGCATGGTGGGCGCCAGTGCATTTCACTCCGAACAAGTTTTTCTTCTGTTTCATTTAGCAAACGAGGCTTTGTTCCGCGAACAGTCACTGGTTGACAAGCTTGATGATTTAAAGCGTTTAGTATCAGATATTCAGGAAATATCGGAAACTGGTTGGCAAGCTATGCTCCGAGAAGACCGTTTGCTGGAAAAGTTAGCATTGTATGAAAGCCAGTTATCCATGCTGAAGGAGGACTTACCGCAAGATTCGTTGCAAAATCACTTGTGCCAGGCACTGGAGGATAAAATGAGCCTAGAAAAAGCAAGCAAGATCATGTTGGCTCGGATATTAGAAGAGAAGACAGAAGCGATGACCAAAGCTTCGGATTTAGAGAATTCCCTCGCCGATTCGGAACGAGAGTGTGCCCGACTTCGCGAGGTGTGTGAAAATACCCAGGAAGCCTATCGAACTATAGCTGATGAATTCCAAACGAAGGTTAAAGAACTGGAGCATTTGGAACAGCAGCTTAAGAATGTTACAACAGAAAAAGAGGATTTGGAATCCCAACTTAAGGATCGTATCAGAGAGGCTGAGGCGCTGCAAATCTTGATGTCAAATGTCAAGTCAAACATAAAGAATCGATTCACCAAAGTGCCTTCATCCAATATTGACGACATGAAAGNCGAGCAGCATACGCTGGACTGAAGCACTTGTGGTGTCGGCCTGGAATGGAAGAAGCCATGTGGAGGTTAACAGATGAGGTGGCAACGTGGGATGAGGAAATGTACAGCGAACTTAGGTAAAGTAGGTGTCTCACGTCTTCGTGGTTGGGGTCCGAAAGTCTCGTCAGCTAGCTGGCTGGAAACAATGAAGGATATGGCAATGAACTGCGAACATTGACGGTTGTGTTGTCATTTTCTGTCGAATCGGAGTGATTGAAAACGTGCGTTTGTACAGTTAGACTGTGTTCCCTGTGCTGTTTAGGACAACGTCTTTTCTCACGTTTGTATATCACTCTCCCTGTTCCCCTTGGATATTCACTCTTTTTATAGAAACTTGTGACTCTGGGGAGAGGCAGCGGCCAGTGTTTCTTGCCTTGCTGCTTAACGCCGAACGGTGCTGATGCTGCTGATGATTAGCGAATGAACGCTCTTAGGCCTGAAGTCACGAAGTCGCATGGAATGTCGATACCTCAGGATTGGTGTCGGTCTGTCGCGGTCAGTTTCTGTGATTCGAAGGACGTTCCATCTTCTCAGGCGAAATTAATGATTGACCTTTGTTTAGAAGGGCATCTCATGCTTTCTTTCAGTCCTGACTAGGAGCCCGAATTAATGTTCTGGCGAGTCCACAGCTGAACGTTGTTTTCTTCTCGGATGGGATGCTTCATGAGTTTGTGCTTACTGTGATCGTAATTACTAACTACGCAGGGATATACTTTAGAATGAACAGCATTTAAACTTACGTTGATTTGCGTCTGAGCGGAAAATCTATCCGTTCTTTTGTTTGATCCGCATCTTCTCTAAATACAAACATGTTTGACTTTGACGAATTACCAGCTCATATTGGAGGCTCGCCTAAGATACTACACAGGGCAAGAATTGCGGCGCCTGAGACTTCCAGTAATCAAAAACCTGAGGGATGACCGCGGGCTGTGATGAATAGGAGGATGTAGAAAATGAAAATGTTGCTGCAATCGGGAGTAGTCCCTATCTTTGGGGAGTGATTAGGGATACTGGTCTACGGAAGTCGAGTATGAGCAAGGTGCCTAAAAAACTTGGTGACTTATTCAGGGTTTCGTGATATACCATGTTTAGAGAAGCGTGGAATGTAAGGATAAGTTCCTTGAAGAACAGTCTCATTAAATTTAGATACACGGAAATATCAAGTCTAGAACTTCAGTCGTTCCAAGGGCTATGGGTTGGAAAGTCACAAAGACCATCCCAGTCAGCAAAACAGCAGACAAAAATATGCCCCTAAAGGTGGGTATTCGAATAGCACGAGAGAAAGAATGGGGACCAAAACTAGACAGTAGTCTGATGAGCCCAAGGGTGGCAGAGAAGTGTAATTAGAGAATAAAAATGAAATGGGTGGTAAAGTGCGGTCAGTAGTGTGTGAACTGCCGCCAGCAACCTAGACAGTGCATATAGGGCGGTCAGCCAGTTACCAAAGACCGTCAACTACAACGGAAGCATCCATCTCGCGTCCTACAGCCAGGGTGTCCAACGTGTTAGAAAGCCGATCGTTATTGTGCCCGTTAAAATTGTTGAGAATGGTAGTCTGACAGCTTGGGTCGGTTGAGATCGGTATTTTAATATTTGAGAACAATTAGTCAAAAACAAAGGAGTCATTGCTATTGGACAAACGAAAAACGGCACAAAATTTAAATTCAAAGAAAGTGATCGAATTTAAAGGTAAAAGGCAAGATGCGAAATTTAGGATGATTATTGTCGTGGACACAAGCTTCGGGGAAAAAACCAGGAGTGAGGTGAGTCGGTAAGAAACTAAAAATGGTTTGATTCTGATGAGGGGGGAATTTGAATTTAGACGAAACATAACAATGGAACCAGACGAAAAAGTAGTTGCTGTGATGGAAAAAGTGCCGCGGAGTCAACATTCAACTCACGAGCGCTAATCAAGACAAGTACCGTTGGGTTTTCAGCAGTGTTGATACTGTCTTAATGCTCCAACTGTGATTTCCACCATCAAAACTCGGTAATCTCATAAATGTTGGTTAAGTAAACCACAAAGCTAATTATCAAAGTTTGAGCTGTAATTCGATTATGGTTCAAGTGTAGATAACTGCTTGTTTTTTTCTGCCGTTATCCTTCGACGCTTTTATTTCGTGGTAAAGTTACATACGGTGTTCTTCATCGAATTTAAAACTCAGGCTCCTCTCGGGAATTAATGGTCACTTCGTGAAATTGATTTTAAGTGCCTTTGCTTTCTACTAGATTTAACTTGAGCTGCGTGAATGTGCAAATGTTTTTTTTTACCAAGACGGTCTGTTTATCTTGCAAGGGCTGCAGTTTCGAACACAAGCACTGGTTCGCCGCTTTAAATGGAACTATTAAACAGTTTTCGATAAAACGTTTTGCTTCTTGCCAATTAAATCTTTAGAGGAACTGTCCACCTTGGATCAACTCAAAATTAACTTATTACGCGAGTTCAAAAACACCGATTTGACCTCACCTGCTGTCAGCTGTGATACATCCACCCCACTGACTTGTGGCAAGCCAGATCAGCCGAATCAATCCGATTATGTTTCCTCACAATTGGATGACAATGCAATTAGTGAAGATGCATTCTCTTCTGCACTTGATCGAGCACGACAATTAGCGGCCCGTCTAGCCCTTTCCCAAGCCCGAGCTGAACTCACTTTGGATAAGTACTTCGCGCAGCAAAATCAGCAAAAAGCGCCGAACGTCTGCCACACTTCAGGGGATGTATGCGCTTCGGTCCCATCAAAAACAGATGAGAACGATAAGAATTATGATAATGCGAATGAAATTGTAATGGAACCAAAAACGTCACTTTTGACAAATTCCATTCCGCCCACTGACTCGCAATCCACGGAAATCTCCAGAAGCTCCAAACCTGAATCCTCCGTGAATGAAAATGAAGTGATTCAAATGCGCCGTGAGTTGAATAATCGTAGTATATTAGATATTTCTAAATTCTGTTGCATATGAACTCGACTGAACGCTTTTGCCAAATCATTAAACTGCTTTTGCGGCTTCCTGACTGCCCCACTTATTTGTTCGTAAAGGAACCCCAGAACTGGTATTCAGCCTTGTAACTTACAACTGCCCCTTCTCTGGACTTCGGAGAAAAGATTATGCTTCATAATTATTGATATCTGCTCAAATTCGTAAGCCCCTAATTTCCTGGTTATCACTTTAGCGTGTGGTGTTGAGTGGGATGCTCCTCAATGTGAAAATGGCTTGAAATAATCCGGTGGTGATAAACTGTGTTGTATCCAGTGTGATTGTTTTATGAAGTATCAAGATCGCTTAGCATAAATAAATATGATGAAATCTCGGAAAACTTCATTTTCATTTGTTTTTTTTTCAGATGATTTACTAGTTGCATTATCTGAATGNATATATATATATATATATGCAGGAAGTAGTATCTGGATGCGTAAGCAAAATTTGCCCGGGAGCACACGACCGGTTTCGCGGTTATTGTCGCTCGTCAGGTATGCGTACCCGATGCTCTCTTATCCAAACATCCACATACTTGTACACTCCGAATTGATTGATATTTCTCACCAGAATATATATATATATATATATGTATATATATATTATATATATAACCTTTTGTAAATTCTGGTGCAGCGAAGCACGAAACTTCTTAAAGAGACACTTGTTTTTTATCCTGTCTACTTTCTTTAAGTCAAAGGAATATCTTAACCTCAGCAACGAAATTTCCATTCTCCGTAGCGCATTCTCTTCGAGTCCGTTTGGTACGTTTCATTCTATTCATGTTTAGGGGAACAACTTAGACGGATGTATGAAAGCGAGATTACTTACTGAAGTATTTCTTCCCATTTTGTAAGTGTTTTCTAGGCACCACGTGCCGCGCATCTATCAACACAACAGATCGACGACCTCAGCGTTCTCATGTTGTCCGGGATAACTATATTTCCTGTTTTGCTGCACGACTGATCTACGTTTCTTAGCCACTGATTGTTTGAACGGCCGAGCATTTATTCTTTTTGTGAGGGCGATGACGTTGTATCCTATCTGGTGGTTGTATATCTGATAAGGTGATTTCTCACATAAAGAAGGTCTGGTTAACATTCACCAGTTTGAGACATCAGTGGCGTCGGCGTGATATCCGATTACCGACCAAAGACTCAGTATACAGAGCGGCAGTTAGGTTGCTGCTGTCCTGGGACCCAGAAACGTGGCCTTTAAGAGCAGAACATGTGCGAAGGCTTTTGGTGCTTGAACACCGTTGTCTTCCTGATATTGGTAGAAAGTGGTGGTAAAATTTTGTGAGTGACTGAGAGGTTGGACGTGAAGTGCTGGGTCGTAAAATTCACTAGTTAGATCAGACAATGAGTATGGATTGACTAGGGTGGTTGCGACGTGTTGTGCACATGGCCAAAGAGCGATTATCTCGTAAGCTGCTCTTCGAGGTAGATATCGATGAAACGATTGGAGGTACCCAGTCGATGGCATCGGGAAAATGTATGGAAACTTTAGGCATGAAGTGGCTCATGTAAAGTGCAGTTGGACTACCGGGTTGGGATCCACTAGCCCCCCAAGTGATGGTTAGTGACAATAGGTGATATGGTTTAATGTTACAGTCACTGAGCTTCTTGCATTCGTAAACTTCCCTCTTCTGTGTGATTGTTCGACTTACTATTTTTCAATGGCTTAGTCACTATTCCTTTTTCTCTTTGAATAAACGTTGCGGAGATGGGAACCAAAATCGGAGGACGTTTTTGCCTGAAACTTAGATTGACATAGAATCACATGTGGTCCTGTTATGTTAATTATGACAAGAAGCAGGCGACATCGAGCTTTTTTCTACTATCAAATTAACTGGGCAATCTTAAATTCGACACTGACTCTTTGGTATGGTAGACCCTTAATCCGCTTGACCCTCCGTAGCCATGTCCACTGGTGTCGGATAATTATATTCAGATAACAATGTTTGCAGTGTCATATTTGGCATTCGCCTTTTCCACCTGCTTATTTGGATTCTTACAGGGGATGTATGCGCTTCGGTCCCATCAAAAACAGATGAGAACGATAAGAATTATGATAATGCGAATGAACTTGTAATGGAACCAAAAACGTCACTTTTGACAAATTCCATTCCGCCCACTGACTCGCAATCCACGGAAATCTCCAGAAGCTCCAAACCTGAATCCTCCGTGAATGAAAATGAAGTGATTCAAATGCGCCGTGAGTTGAATAATCGTAGTATATTAGATATTTCTAAATTCTGTTGCATATGAACTCGACTGAACGCTTTTGCCAAATCATTAAACTGCTTTTGCGGCTTCCTGACTGCCCCACTTATTTGTTCGTAAAGGAACCCCAGAACTGGTATTCAGCCTTGTAACTTACAACTGCCCCTTCTCTGGACTTCGGAGAAAAGATTATGCTTCATAATTATTGATATCTGCTCAAATTCGTAAGCCCCTAATTTCCTGGTTATCACTTTAGCGTGTGGTGTTGAGTGGGATGCTCCTCAATGTGAAAATGGCTTGAAATAATCCGGTGGTGATAAACTGTGTTGTATCCAGTGTGATTGTTTTATGAAGTATCAAGATCGCTTAGCATAAATAAATATGATGAAATCTCGGAAAACTTCATTTTCATTTGTTTTTTTTTTCAGATGATTTACTAGTTGCATTATCTGAATGTGAAGAATATCGACTGAAAGCCTCAGAATANGTTGTCTAATCTTAATTCTCGTGCCTCCGCCCTTCAACATCTTCATTCACTTAGATGTACTTATGTTTGTTTGTTTGCATCTATCCTCGAGATATATTTGTGCCCGGTTTTTGTCCTATTCTCACTTTTCCTTACACTTTCGTTCCCATCTTGAACAATGTAGAGTTGTGATCAGTCATCCGCTTGCGCAATTTTCCGAGTTCGTTTTCAGCATTCTGTGTATCCGCCACTGTAATTCATTCTCATGTAGACCATTGTTTGTGACTGTCTTTTCAGCGGATTCACTAGTATACGTATGCAATCGACGATGACTTCAATGAAAAGACAACCCACTGTGGTCCGTTCAGTCCTTGTTGATGTCTAATTTTGTATTTCCCAATTTCGTGACTTACAGCGCTAATCTTTCCATCATCAAACTGGTTAGTTAGTCGGTGTACAGGTAGTACAATTATCTTTCATCAAGAGCACAGGATATAATCCATGTCATTCGAAACGGCACCCAGTTTCTCTTCGCAGACGGCATCAAAATTATGCACACCTTTCGCCCTGAAGCTTAAGAGTCCGCCATAAGAAATATATCGCAAGACTTAGCGTCACTCAGCTCTTGGGTGAACGACTGGACGACTACATTCTCACCTGAAAAATGCTGCATCATGGAGTAAAAATGTGTTATGCTCCCAAGAGAACTTAAGCTTGGAAACCCAATCATACCTGTTTGCTGTCAAGTTGGCGACTTGGACCTAAATTATTCTTGCACTAACTTCTCAGCGTATGCTCTCACACAATTCGCGAAAGTAAATAAATTAGTGGGGTTGTTACAGCAAACGCCCCAGTGATATGTTAGTCATCTTTCTCCTCCCCGAAATACCTTTCTGCGTTTGTTTCCAGTGTAAGACTGGGTGGATGGACACAGCATGTTTCATTACCCAAAAGGGCCGGCAGTATTCTAGATCCTATCCTCACAACTGGCGTAACACAGGTGCGAACATCCATAGACAACAAATTGCTCAGATGTGACTATTCCCAAATTGTTTGCAAGTTCTCAGTTTCGACGCCCGTTATCGCCTCCTCAGCTTCCACTAAACCATACCACAGAGCTTCATGGAGCCGTCTTCATGTCCACTTTATATACCCGTTAAATCCGAATACTGCAGACACCTCAACGCCCGCCACCATAGTCCAGTTGAACTCCGTATCTGCGATAAGCATCGTTGATGCGTATAAATACCTAGTTCCTCGTTGTATGCCAGTTTTCCTCTTTCTTCTAATTTCGTACCCAAATGTTTATCTGCTTGTCCAGTGTAACTTGCAATACCCCTGTACCATTTGTTCATGCAACCAAGCACGCCTCTCAAGCCTTCCGAGAAATATACGAATATTGAACCCTGAATTTGATCGGAAGACGACTGCAACATTTTTGGGACCCACGTCAAGCCCATTCCTGAGTATTGCTCTTTGGTCTGCTCCAACGTGAGAAAATGCAACAGAGTGGCGATTGAAAACGTCCAGCGTGCATTTACCAAGCAGTTGATTGGCTACTCCACAAGCCCAATTGCATGGAGTGCTGCGATTTGCTGAAATTTGATCCCTTGTGCGCTCCAACGCGGAAGAGTGAAAATGGCGCTCTTTGACAATGTTTTCGCAGGGGACAGCTGCGTCTCTGCTCCTCGTGTTGGAAACTAACTCCCATGCTCTCTCCGAAATGCTGATTCCACCAAACCTCTATCAGTTCCAAAAACTTCCGTTAGAATCAACTTCTTTATCGTTCAATATTATTCATAATGGCGAAGACTCCCCCAACAGTTGCGCATTTTGTCACCATTTTCTATTGCATTTAAA
>LUCM01003605.1:41607-72455 GCA_008360955.1 Fasciolopsis buskii | reverse complement strand
ATGACGCAACGAAAGATCAAAAATTGTGCAAAGAAGAACACGTGGCAAGACACCGGGGGACAAACAGGACTCAGGCCATGGCCAATGCAATATTTCGCTTTCGACTTCACAGAATTTCATAAGAGGCAATGGGTTGATTTGCTGGGCCACGGAGTGTTTCGAGTGCCAAAGTCAAAGCTACGCTAATTGATATCACAAACAAATTTCTCTGTGTGACTTGAATTACAGCCCCTGCGATAATACTATGTTTGAACTGCATCAAAAGTGCGCATCGCGGGGCAAAAATATCAGGTATGGAAAAGCAATGGCTAGTAACCGCCAGTTGCGGGATTCCTCGAAAATCAAAGGAGAGTTATATGGTGGAGATGTGAGGATCATACTGGATTTGATAACGGAATGGACTGGAGTAAAACCAACTGGATATCATATGAAGGCCAGTATGAAAAGGCGAGAAAATCTGGAGGCACAAAGTTTTCTTAAGCAAGGGAGGAAAAAGCAGCGACACGGAGATGGGACTGTGCAAGGGTCGTAAGATTAGTACATTAGGTTTATGGTTTTGAGCAACACTTCGGGTTCTGATTTTCAAAATTGGTCAGAATGAAGGAGGGTTAGAAAAGAAGGAGGGACGGAACCGGAATTTCCAAATTATCGAGGCAAAGTTGGTCGAGTGGAATCATGTTTGAGAGAAATTAGTTACCAGAGCGTCGTGCCATTTTGCTACATTACCGCTTACCAGAAATAAAGGGGTCATTGAAACAAAATGACGAGTTCCTCAGCATGTCTTCGAAATATCAGGAATGAATTGCGTGAACCGTCAGGTTCATAGTTAGATGTCGAATTAAAGATGAATGTCCTTTGTAATGGATTTGGCCAAAAGAAGCTCTGGGGAAGGAGAAGAAAGAGGGAGTGCAGTCCAAAACCGGAGCACGATAACGGAAGCAAGCGTAGAAGTGTTGATTTACCACAACAGTGCTAGTAGGTGGGGGCTGACCGAGTTGCTGGCCACCCCAAAATGAAAAATCACCGTTGAGGACGTCTGGAAGGACAGGAGGCGCGTAATTCCGCCAAACCTAGCCTGAACCCGCGCAGCGCCTGGTACGGAAGCTGCCCGCTCGATAGTGACGCCGGCGTTTCGACAGTATGCCACCGCAGGCGGTCTGGGGGCCCCGCTGCCGGTCGTGGAGTATTAAAGAAGCGATCAATCCTGTTACGGGGCGGACCGCGAAGGAAGTTACGTAGAACGCGTCAGGTGCAATAAAAAAGATGTGGATTATGTAATCAAGCCAATCCGGGTTTTTTATCTTATTTGTTTAGTTATTTTTTGAATAGATGGGGGAAACTGCTTCTAAGTGTGGGGACTCAGTCCGTAGGGGTATTTGGTAAAGAGAATGAACCAAGGTCATTTGGTTTTAAAATGACAGCGGGGCAAGCAAACAATCTGCTGGCAAGATATAAACAATGAACGAGCTACAAGGACAGTTGCACTAGGGGTGGACTTAATTCATCGCAGAAATCATGGATCATATTTCACTCTAGGAGGCCGTACATTTCAAAAACAAGAAACGATTAGGTGCAGCAGGTACGGTAGATAGAAACGCTCACTACGGGAAGAGAAGATGCTACGTAGGACTCTATGTTCGTGGAGAAGGCATGAGATCTAAATTGTCTCAAATGGACAGAGATAACGATGAGCAGTGAGAAAGGATGAATCGAAGATGTTGACTATATTTCGTTTGGGGGACCGTTTGTTTTTGCCACAAACAAATCTGTTGCTTACATTATATCATCGGCAATGAAAACAAATAAGTGGCTCATCGAGTTTTTGATACAGTCCTTACATCATTTGGTCCTGGTATTTACAATGCGGCAATATTTGTACTAATAATCATCACAATTGCCATATTTGCTTTGGAAGGTTTGGGCGGACTGAAGCATGAAGATGCGTGGGTTGCGGCACGTGGAAATTCCGATGCGTCACCAACTCAGAACGTCACGTGCAACTAAATATATAGTTGCAGAACAAACACGATGTGGGGCCTCTCCTCGCATAGAAGCAGGTCTGAATGCATGATATGCGCAACAATCCGGAAGATGACTTCTGCTATCACAGCCCGAGTCGGATTTTGTCTTTGGGTTCGAACTGATTCCCGCTGATTCGTCTCAAGCAGAGGAATGTTTGAGCCTATATGCCTGAGTTCCATACATTCTGACCCGAACTTGTTTTGCCGCGTGATATATGTTTTTCTCATCATCTGAAGACGACCTGTTTATTTCACACTCAGAAATACTGAGTTTTTAATGGTTTTGCTCTTACGGACTAAAGACAGTCGAAGCTGGGGTGCGCAGACATGCGCACACTTTTGGCTTATACCGAGGAGAGCAACTCGGTATTTATGAATCGTTCATCTAAAACGCTTTTATGAATGCCAGCTAAAACTGATTAATGCACACGGGCTAGTTGCATGAGAGAATCAGTTTGCCTGCAAGGATTATTTTGAGAAATTAGATTTTATTCTGAGAACAGAGGTTTAAATAGGTTCGAGTGAACGAGTGAGCGTGCATCGAGATAGGTAGACAAAAGGAGAAAAGTGAAACCTAGAAGATTTTGTTTTGAGGATGTCAAGTGCAAGCGACGTTTGAACTATGCGTGACTAAAAACGAATTCAAATTTCGAAACACAATTTATTCAAAAACTCTACGATTATGAATTTTAAATTTAGTAAATACAAAAGTACAAACGAACGTCATATATGCTATCCTATTGACTCAACGCAAGATTCAATGTTACTATTCGGAAATACCAACGTGGTTCAAGCGAACTGCAAAACAATGAGTGTCATAATCGCTCTTTGAGCGTGAAAAAATCAGGTTTCAAGCAAACGGAAGCATACGTAAGGCACAGTACCAAATTTGTTTGCGTACAGGATTTCTCAAGAACTGCGGTCGAAATAATGTTTTTCGGAGGGTTTTCTCATTCCCTGTGTAACAATACTTCTGTGAATTTAGACACTAATTCTAATAATATCCAACATGCAGCCCTTGTCACTCTGAGTAAGTAAATAATTCCGGAATATACGGAAGGGGAACCAGAAGTAAGCAGGCCGCGAGAAATGGAAGCCCATAATGAGAGTTCGTCATAAAGTTTACCTTCTTTCTTACTGCACGGGCCACAATAATGTTGTGCTGTCGTGTGAGGTCGATGTTCTGAGGAAAATACTGCGATAGATATGAAAATAATAAACAGAATTTGCACCCTTTAGCCTCAAAAAATACTCTTCGCTTATATGAATTATAATGAGTGTGGTGGAGAATTTTAAGTCGTCCTTTTTTAAAGCTAGGAAGGACGAAGTTACAAGACGCCTACCTTAAAATAATTAATTGTGTTTCTAGTCGGTACCTTTAGACAACGTATTTTATCCACTCACCAGTCTGCTACTGAAGAACTGAACTATAACTGCCAGCTGAGCGTAATACTTTGTCAGGTTCTTTCCATTTTCTCTGGTTCTGGAGCTGAGCTGTCCGTGGAAAAGGGTCTCGGGACGAATTCCAATTGGAATTTTAACCACCATAAACATCTTAATAAGATCTTACTGAGCCCTTCAGCGTTCCAGTGAAGAAAAACCCAGGCCAGTCAACGTGTCTTTGAGCTGCAGTCATGCATGTGGCTACTCGCTGCGCTTTCTCCAAAAAGTCCGTATCTTGTTGGAGGAACGAGGTCCAGGCCTGAATGCAGTGGTCCAAGTGTGGCCTAACGGAAATGTATACAGAGGAACAAAAATCTTCGTATTTCAACAAGGCAGCGCTAAACGCGGTCCATAAAGCCGTAGCAAAATAACCAGCTTACGTCAAGTTAGACGTAACCTCGCATGCTTGCCGCATTTAATTTGGACATGCGATCCTCGTATGCAACCTTAGTGCCCCTTGCGTCCCTTGGAAGTAGATGCCTTGTCCTGCAATAAGTGGTTTGCCCATTTCAACAGTAAGATGATGTCACGGCCTAGAGCATTTTATCCACAGTACCCAGCCCCCTTCAATTCATCCGCAAGGAAAAAGCTGAGGGAATAAATTGTCACAGCTAAATCGTTTGCGAACAGCGGAATCGACAGTGGCCAGAGTATTGAGCCCTGATTTGCTCCACCAGTTACGGCCTCTTGGTCGTAATTGACTATACCGGCTTGGGCGTGATGAGTTCTCTCATTTAAAATTCATTATCCTTATTTAGTAGCCTGCCATCTATGGCCTGGTTTCATAAATTCATCTGCAGGTTTCATAATGAACCTAGTCTGTACCATTACCGAATTCTCCTTAACATACTACTGCTGGTTTGCCTCCATTTAATCAAACATTTGTTTCTCCCAAGAAGGAGGAGCGATTCATAAGACGCGATCGGCGCCCCAGAGGAAGAACGGATAAGATGCTGCAGGGAGTACTGCATTTATTGCAGACACAAGCGTCCCCTCGTAGCGTCCCCGCACTTTGCACAGGGAGTTCTTTAGGCTCGCAGATCCGTAACTCCCTTAAGTTGGATCCTCCGTCTTTTTCTGGCTGGCGAAGACCACGGCAGGTTTCTAGCCCTGTGGTAAATAATTTCAATAAAAGATTTGTGGACACCACATAGGCTTTGCCCAGAGGTTGGGCAGCAAATTGATAAAATCCCGGTGTACCGTTGGTTGCGCGCCGGTATGTAAATATTCGTATTCCCTAAGTTTGGACTGGCTATATTATGTGTCATTCACAAGTGTTCCTTATTTTAACCAAGGTCACTGATTCAGTTCTGCCAAAAGGGCCAGCTGCTGGAACGTTGATCCTTGAGCAGATGCAGCGTCACATTTTTGCACTCAGTTCTTTCAAAATCTCTACTTGCCGCCATAATCAAGAGTGAGGCTTAGTCGTTCTGGTGGCTGATTTCGACCCCTTTGGTCTGCAGCAGTCGAACAGCCACCTCGCTGTTCCATGCCTAATCATTTCTCTACTTTTGCGTTTTGGCCTTAGCTCCATGATGTGGATGCCCGTTTTATGAGCCCTGTCTTCAGCCCACTCCCCCAAGATCACCTCTTTTGGTTATGAATGCAAGTAATTTTTTCTGGTTGTAACAGAAAGTAGTTTGATCCGGGCTAAATGCTACATATAATGCACCGAACGCTCCATGACTAGCATAGGCAGACTTCTGAGCCTCTCGGTGTCGGTTCGAAAGCTGAGAGGCATTGTAATACGGTACTCTCACTTGTAGTTTTTAATTATGCCTTGTTTGTGTTATGATCCACTTCCATTGCTTTAAGTATTGAGGAGTTTACTTATTCCATTTGTCATTGCCTCTTCAGTACTCTTTTCTTTATTTCCATTTTGCAATTTTTCCTCTCTTCTTTTTCTTCTTTCCTCGTTATTGGTTCTTCCATCGGGATTTCCGTATCTATTTTTTCTTTGTTTTTTAATATTGTTTACTGAACTTTTGTTTCATTTGTGTTTAATTTTCTCATTTTTTCCCTTCCCTCTCGTTTGTCGCCATTTTAGGCTTGTCCACACCGTGCTCTCATTCGGTTTTCCGTTGTGTTCGCCCTATCGCAGGACACCAGGAGCGGACTAAGAGCTGCCTGTGGGGACACTCACTTTAGGTTAACACTGGCCCACCGGGGGTTTGGCTGTATACCAGATGGTCCACCACACACCGTTTCGAACTCAGGATCAGAGAATTACTATTTCCATTATTTAAGTTTGAATTGTTCTTTACCTATAATCGATTATTTTTTCAAGGACTTAAGTTTCCTATTTCCTTTTCTTCTATTCTCCTGGACACCATGCCCTTTTAGCAAAATGTCCGACCTGATAACTTGGGAATTACACGCATACTGGACATGAAAACCACCCCACGCCAACCACAGTCTGGATCAGCCTGACGGGGTTGTGACTTTCCCTGAGGTCTCAGTTGCAGCTAGCTAATAATAATGCACATTTTTGAATTTACGAGAGATATGGTGATATGCGCCGCTTTGGATTAGCTGGTCAGTACGCGCAGTATCTGCAAGGCAATGCGCAACGCATAAGTATAAAGGTCAAAATTCAAAACTGGACAAGCCGTTTTGCAAGATTATGCTAGGGTTCACCCGGGCTGTCAGCGAGCTCCGGACTGCGAGTCATTTGTTTCTTGAGTGCACTAAATGTGCTTGTCGCTGGTGCAAAACTTGAAAGGAGCCCAATGGCGGATGTTGAAATATTGCCGGAGTCCCCAAAGGTCAAGCACTTTATGGATTGGAAAGGTAAGTTGAGCCGGGGAGATGAAGAGCAATGGTGATAAAATACTTGATTGGAAAGTAATCAAAATCAAGCGGAAGTTCACGCAAATTAGACAAGATTGTCGCATCTAGCGGCAATTACAGGCCGACAAAATACTGAAAAAGGCGGGGGAATACTAAAAAGCCCATGCCAAACTATTTGGAGTGTGAGATTTTATGAAACGTTTTGCACGAAAGGAAAAATGGAACCCTCAAGTCTACCGATTGCATTCATATGCGGCTGGCGGTAAACTGAACTCAGAGGTACAACGGCGAAGAAAAGGTTTGTGTTAGAAGTAAAAGCAGTTCCCAAATACAATTGTCGCCTCTTAGAGAAGTCAATAGTACATGGTATTCTGTTCATCAGTTCAATAAAGTTTCCGTTTTTTCATGTTGGTAGGAACCGTATTGTGCTCACGCCGAAGCAAAATCCGCAATGAGCTTAACAATCCCGCTTTTCCATTTTTGGCCGGACAGCACACTGTTAGCACGTGGCCCTGGGCAGCGCCTGGTTGAAAGAGGGCCGCCATCCAACTATGCAAACGTTTTTTGATTTTGCTTTGTGGGACTGCCACGTCAGCAATCTGAAAATTCTTTTTGCTGCAAGGCTCGGGATGCGCCTTTATCATTTAAGTTCCCCCTATATAAAAAGCGCATAAATGGAAGCATTGGCCGTTAATTTGGCGCATGCGTTATCTGCACGCCAATGTTTCTTGAGAACTTCCAGGTTTACTCCAGAAAACCTACGCTCCCAGCCCGTACAACTAGGATAGCATACTAATTAGTCAACGGAATGCCGTTGGTACAAGGAAATTGAGCGTAACCATTGCACAGTACATTTGTATTCTGAACTTCGAGGTCTGTCTCAAAATTTGGTGTTCATGACGGCCACCATACATCCAACCGTGAAAGCCGAACACTGCAGTGTCTTTGGGTAAAAGGCATAAAGCGATGCACTCTCAAAATGTAGAGGGAACAAAAACGGGGGAGTGAGGCGTCATTAATTCAGCCAATGCCATCGAAGGAAAAGATTAACACAATGTCCAAATAACGGGAATTGGCTATGGCGATAAAATATAACAAGAAATTTTTTCTTATGCCAATGCTTTAGAAAATCGGCCTCCGCTTTGCATTTTACTGAGTTTGTCTGCACTGTTTTATTCCATTTCGTTGTTCCGCATCTCATTCTAATGTTAATTAACATGTCCAACACTAGATTAAAATGTCTGCATTCTGCAATCCGTGCCTTCTAGGAATTCTACCAAACTTATAACTACGGTACAGGGGTCGCGTAGAATTGCCCTTTTTGCAGCGCCAGGCGTGAGCTAATGGCATACATATTTGGTATTGGAGTTTGCTCATTACTTCATGGTCCCAGTTAACCTTTTGTTCTTCAGTTCGAAGTGATACCGGGAGAATCCGTTTTCTAACAGAGAAATGGCTGAATTCAGAGAGGTAACTTCGGTGGTTTCTCCGCCTGCGCTATATATCTTTCACAATTCGTGAGGGCAGCCTTTACCCTCACTTCCGGGAACGCTAAAGTATTCATGTCAGAGTAATTGGGGGTTTTGTAATGTGAACTGAGGAAACACAGTTTGACGATAAGCTGACACATTAAAGCAGGTGGAACAGGGCTTGGATCGCAAACCAGCTTTTTGAGCCAGGCCTCTAAAAAGCTGTGGCCTATCTTTCTTTGACGTATTGAAGTCGGAACGAACCAGTGAAGGCGGGTTAGCAGCTGAAATAAATTGGCTCGCCTGCACGAGATGAGCAGTTTTAAGAAGGCATATTGTGTACCTAAAGGACAGAAACCAGTACAGACAAAATTTCATTGGGCAAACGAGTGTGATTCAAGATGGATAGGCGCGGAGGATTAAAGGAGACCCCGAGGGGGCTGTTTGGAATGAGAAGACTGCTGGGACAGAATTTCTTGTCATAAAGCCTGAAATCCTTCTGCTGTCACAACAGGTAAACAGCAAAAGGATTTTTGAGTAAATAATCTAGGGATGGTACCACAAAGTGAAGTTTTTCAGAGTAGAAACTGCCACAAAATCGGCACACTTTTGGTATTACAGGCCACCATAATAAGTGACACTGTCTACCGCGGTCGAGATTCTGAAGTCCTTACTCCGACGTTTACAAGAATCCTAGGCAAACTTTCTACTCCTGAACCTTAGATAAATGTGGGCCGTGCCTGCAAATAAGAGTTATTACGCCCAACCGCCTCCGCAGCTCGTTTGTGGAGGCGATGTTAACTGGTGATTGGGCACGCGACTGTTGAGACACTGAATTTCACAACGAAAAATTTAAGAACAAGAGCTCTGTGACACCCGTTCTTGGTATTTTGTTTTCAGCCACGAAATCATTGTTTCGAAGAGATTAGAGAATTTGATTTCTGAACAAACTGGGAAGTAGACCCGAGAAACGTTCGGCTCGTGGGTCTCAGTCCCGAACAATACTTATACCGTCCAAAAATTCAGAATCCTTTCCATCTTACGTGAAACATCAATTATGAACTACCCCGGTGGACCCCCAATTAGGGGTCAAAATATGGTCACTTCGCCGTGAAGCTGTGGTCACTATAAGCCTTTCGGTTTTACACACAATCCGGGCCATTCTTTGTCCTCGACTGCCGGCAAATGAACAGGAAATCCTCCTTATTTATAATTATTATTTACTTGCTATTAAGAAAAACATTGTCATATTCTTCTAGCAATCTTCTGTTTCTTATTGACCACCGAGAAATTATTCAGTGATGTTGTCTTCCGAGGGAGATTGAGCTGTCGGAATTCTGTCAAAGCATTTGTGCAGCAAAGAATAAAGCTTGTCATTTATCACCTGCCCCTAACTTGACAGAAAAAATGAACCTCAATTAAGCTGCGGAACAGAGTTCGCAGAAGATTCCGATTCGGCACAAAGTGCAGCCCAAATGGAATGCTAGGTTAGAAAGGCCGTAAGAATGTACAGCTAACGGAGACGTTACCCTATCGAGGTAAGCCGACTTCAGTTGGCGTGCGGACCCGTGTCAGGTTTGTCTGAAGTATTAGGTATAGAAAGCATGGGTTTTTGTTTTTAACCCTTGCTTGCTATGTTCATTAATTTTTTGGGATGTTGGCGACGAAAGTGGTCTCGCAATTACGAAAATTTAAGATGTACCAGAAAGTGGCTAAATCAGTGGGTTCTGTGGCTTAGATTTTGGAGTTCGGTAAAGTGTAGGTCTGGCCGGTGGCGTCAGTTATTAATAGGGCCTTGTTCCAACCAAAGCCTTGTTTTGATTTAGGACATAATGCCATTTGGTTCCAAAATCACCTTTCAAGTTCTGGTAGCGCACTACGCTCTCGACATGCGTTTTTCTACCCTACCCGCGCAAGTTCCAACCCATCTTTCCGCTCCTTATTTCCATCTGACGAGTGTGCTTAGGCGCAGAATAACTGCTGCGGCTTCCTCTGGAGACAAACAATGAAGATTTTCAAAACTTTTAGGAGGCACAATTTGCTATCAACCTGCCGGAATTCTGGACTTGGTTTGTAGTACTTTCCCGCATCTCCCGTATTACCGCTTTAGGTCAAACTGCGGAAATCTTGTTCCAGCATTCGGCCTGCCGTGCTGTCTGCGACTCAGTTCAGCGCCGTCTTTGTCTTCAATGGAACAGAAAGAAACCGTTCGATATTGTCCTACCCTAAGTTGCTTAAGAAATTCGCATCCAACGGTACTGTTGAATAAATCCGTCATTTAGACTCCAATTAGTTCGAGCAAACGTTCTCATCTGGGCATAGATTAGTGCTCAGCTGTGTGGTACGAGGCAGCGCTCTGGGCCCCCCGCTCTTCATTCTGTGTGTCTCGATGTCCTCGATGTTAGTCGAAACGGCACCCGGTTTACTCTTCGAAGATAACACGAAAATTTTCTACAATCTTCGACCCAAAACTTCAGAGTCCACCACAAGCAACACACCGCAAGTCCTAACCGCACTCAGCTCCGAAGAGAACAACTGGATGATGAAATTCCCCATTGAAAAAGCAGCGTCAAGGGGTGCAAATGCGTTATACCCCCAAGAGGATTCAAGCTTGGAACCCAAAAAATCTCCCTTAACTGCCAAGTTGGCGATCTGGGCCTAAAGTATTCCTGCATTTTAAACTTCTCAGAGCATGTTCTTGCACAAGTGACGAAAGCAAATAAGTTATCGAGGCCGTCACACACAATTCTAAAGTTGAACAAAAGCAAACTGTATTACCTTAGGACCCACGTCAGATCCATTCTGGAGTATCCCTCTCTAGTCTGTTCTAACATGAGGTAATGCGACAGAGTGGCGATTGAAGACGTCCAGCAGTTAATCGGCTATTCTACAAGCCTAAATTACATGGAATGCTGTGAGTCGCTGAGATTAGATCCCTTGTGGCCCCGAAGCATAAGAGTAAACTTGGCACTCTTTAACAATATTATTACAGGAGACAGCTGCGTCTCTGCAAGTCGTGTTGGAAACACTCCCGTACTCTCTCCGAAATGCGGATTCCACTGTAACTCTTTCAGTCCCAAAGGCATCCGTTAGAGCAAAATATTCATCCCTAAATCTTTACCATTATGGAACATGCTCCCGAGTCAGTTGCGAATTTTGTCACCATCATCCCTTGCATGTAAAAATGAAGTACGTATAGTAGTTACCGTGCCCTTTATTTTTAATCTATGCCACCCATACTCACATGAGGGTCGAGTGTATGAAACTGGATTGGTGTTCTGAAAACCGCATTGATGTCACTTTTTCGTTCATTGCGGAGAGACAATTAAATCCCTCCACTCATAACATACAGAAATCAAAATATTCTCTTCCACTTTAAACAGAGCTCCGGCACCAGCGCGTGCTACATATTTACATGCAGTTCCACGTCGGGTGCAAGTCACTTGCGAAAACGGTAATTACCGTTCAGTAGTCTGACTTCCTATCCATAAACCTTATCGCTCTAACTGCTTACGGGACTGCTCACCCACAACTCTGTCCCATTCAGTCACTCAAGTAATATCAACACGATCACGAAAGAGGTTTGGCAACTATACACGATCAAGGTATTCTAAAATAAACATTCAGTATCATCCTCAAACTTACGTTTCACAAACTCTTCGCACGAAGCAAATGACTATGGCACGCAGAATTCGTTTTATTTCCGAAGAAATCGAAAGTTACTCTGCAGACGACGTAAGGTCAGCATCTTCGATTCATCCTTTCTCACTGCTCATCGTTATCTCTGTCCATTTGAGACAATTTAGATCTCATGCCTTCTCCACGAACATAGAGTCCTACGTAGCATCTTCTCTTCCCGTAGTGAGCGTTTCTATCTACCGTACCTGCTGCACCTAATCGTTTCTTGTTTTTGAAATGTACGGCCTCCTAGAGTGAAATATGATCCATGATTTCTGCGATGAATTAAGTCCACCCCTAGTGCAACTGTCCTTGTAGCTCGTTCATTGTTTATATCTGCAGCAGTTGTTTGCTGCCCGTCATACCAAATACCGGTTCATTCTCTTTACTCATACCCTAGACGATCCCCACACTAGAGCAGTTTTCCCATCTATTCAAAAATAACTAAACAAATAAATAAATAAACCCGGATTGTTGATACATAATCCACATCTTTTTTATTGCACTATGCGTTCTAGTAACTTCCTTCGCTGGGCCGCTCCTAAGATTGATCGCTTCTTAATCCACGACCGGCAGCTGGGCCAGACCGCTGCGGGGCACTGTCAAACCCGGCGCACATCGAGCGGGCAGCTCCGATACAGCGGCGCGCGGGTTCAGCTAGGTTGGCGGATTACGCCTCCTGTCTTCACTCCTCAACGGTGATTTTCAGTTTGGGTGGCCAGCACTCGGTCAGCCCCACCCAATAGCACTGTTGTGGTAAACAACACTCTAGCTGCTACGTTTACGTGCACCGTTTTGGACTGACTCCCTCTTTCTCCTTCCCAGAGTTCTTTTGCCAAATCCATACAAAGGACATTCATTTTATCGACATCTAATATGAACTGACGTTCACAATTCATTCTGATATTCGAAGACAGCTGAGGACCGTCATTGTTCATGAACCTTTATTCTGGTAAGCGGAATTTAGCAATGGACCGACGCTCTTGGTAACAGTTCTCCACATGATTCCACTAGACATTGCCTCATTTGATTCCGGTTCTCCTCCTTCTTTTCTAACCCCCTTCATTTCTGGACCAATTTGAAATTCATGAACCCGAAGTTGCTCAAAACAAACCTTATGTACTAATCTTACGATTGCACAGTTCCCATCCCGTGTCGCTGCTTTCCTTGCTTAACGAACTTTGCCTCCAGATTTTTCGCTTTTCATACTGCCTCATATGATATCCAGTTTGGTTTTTACTCATGTCCATTCCGTTATCACATCCATATTGATCCTCATCTCCACCATATAACTCTCTTGATTTTCGAGGATCCCGGCCAACTGGCGGTGACAGCCATTGCTTTCCAACCATATTTTGTGCCCGCGATGCGCACCTTTGATGCATTCAAACATAGTATTACGCAGGGCTGGTAATCAGTCACAGAAAATTGTTTGTGAATCATTAGCTAGCTTTGATTTGCACTCGAAAACTCGTGCCCAGCAAATCACATTGCCTCTTATGATCTCGTGAGCGAAAGCATATTGCATTGCATGCCTGATCCTGTTTTCCGTGTCTGCCCTGTGTCTTCTTTGCACAATTTTGATCTTGCCTTGCACATGCTTGCCAAAAATCTAGAAATTTATATTATTAATAATATTGCCGGTTTAAATGAGGCGCCAATGTTTCGAGAACCGTGGTAAGACTTTCTCAAATCAAGTTTTGCACTAACGCGTTTGATTGTTGTTTTCTCCGCCTGGCAGCGGAAGAATTCTTGATGCTTTTCCGCACCTGGGATCAGTTTTCTTGTGACTACGGAATTGAAATACTGGAGTAAGTTTACTTCTGTTGCAATGCACAATTCAAATCCTTAACAAAATCTTAAGAAATAAAGGCCGATTATCTCGGTGTCAAAATCGTGCAAATTCCCGGAAAGCTGATGGGGAAAATCTTCCCGTGCATCTTATATAAAACAGGCTCATGCCTTCAACGCAGAACGGAGTTCATGAAGAAACACATCACGCCAAATAATTTTCTTGATTCTCCTGCATGTATCCACCAACAGCATGGATAAAGGAAAGCTTTCGAAGTCAGTTACTCAAAATGATTTAGAGCCCTCCAACCTGCAATCCATTTTCCCCTAGACCATAGATTGCCAGTCCTGATAGAACTAGATCAGCCAGGCAGTCGATAAGGCGGCTTCCCAGCAACGTAGGTTTGCTATTTGCATGGGTAGCTACGAAATCCCAATCATCAGATGCCATAAACGATCTGCCTCAATGCCATGTTCCCAGACCGCTTTTGTTCAATCCAAACGCTCCTTGCCGTAGGGATAGGATAACTCATTTTTCACCTACGGAGATCACTTTCAGGTATCAGGATTAGACCCATCCCAAGATTCATAAGCAATCATAAGCTGGTCAGCTTGGATGAATCTTGTACTGAATCCAGGCAGTTGCCAACCGCTGAAAACAACGTGGACCGAGTCAGACATAGAGCGCTGTTTTACCTGTCAGCAGTCAAGGAAGTTGGGACAATCGGCACGCATACATTTTAGTATTGTCAGGAGTTGGGTAATTAGAATAAAATCGTGCTTGTCAGATTTTGTGCAGAAATATCACGTAAATGCATGAGGCTCCTGCCCTTATATTTCCAACAATACTGTGCACAGTTTTGGGCCGTATACCTTCCCAGGGATACGAATTGTATGGATATCCTACGATTAACAACGATATTTGTTGCTGGGTATTGAGAAAGCTTTGGCGCACAAAGGCCTCAGGAATTGGGCATCTACCCAATTAAAAGGAGAAATAATACAAACCATTAAGTTTGTGGGGGATCTCAAACGCATGAAAGCCAGGAATTGCGTGGAACATGTACGAAAGGCCAACATAGTCCGAATTTGCAAAGAAGCGGTTGGTCGATCGAAATGAGGAATAGGTTCTTCAATGCCTCCGGCCGCGAAATGGTTGAACCCAAGCGCCTTTACTACACTTTAAAACCGCATGCGGATCTCTCATATTTCGGGGCGGTAATCTTTACGCCATGCTTGTTGAGTCGGTCGTAAAGAGCATGTGGGTGAGCGCAGTGTTGCTCCTCGGAGTGGCTAGCTACTAGGATATCGTCTAAGTATACATACGTATTCAATAAACCACTTGTGATCTCGTGTGTAGAACTTTGAAATGTTTGGGCCCCATTGCCAATCTCGAAAGGCATCCTCAGGAACTCGAACTGTTCAAAAGGTGTCGTCGTCGTTGTTTTTGGTATGGCTGTCCCTTCTTCGGGGATTCCAGTGTACGCTGAAACTAAATCTATGCAACTGACGTTCTTGCAACCGGACAGCCACAAATTGAGGCTCTGTATATGAGGATCTGATTACTTACCGGATGCGGTGACTTTGTTAAACGATCCGCAGTCCCCACTTGGTACTTTGCGAATAAGAGAGACCGAAGCACGGCTGGATAGCCGGACGATCCCCAGCTACAACATGGGATCAAATTCTGCCTTGGCAAGGTGGAAATTGTCAGGAGCTAGGCGACGGGGCTGACCGAAATTTTGGGGTCCTGTGGCCTCCATATTGGGAATACCTTAGTACTGATGACAGGAAGTGGACCAGTGCGGCGCGGTATGTCCAGGTAGCCGCGCAGTAGCTAATTGTATGGCTGTTGGGCCTTCTGCTCAGTGTGCTGGAGCATGATTCGGTTGACGACGGCTTACGAGCTGGTCACGGTCAGCGACTCTTGACGGAACACCATATTCCTGTGCCGAGCGACAAAATGCTGGAAGGAGTCTATGCCGATAATTTGATACAGGACGTCAGCGACGGCGAATATCCAACGAAATGTGTTATTAGAAACCAGACTGAGGCTGAGGGAACGGTGTCCGCACACCTACATATCGTTGCCGTTAGCAGCACGTGGCTTCTGCGCCTGTGTAGCAGCCAGATTATTCGGGTCACGATGGATTATGCTAACATGGGCACCTGTATTCGCCAACGATAGTCTCTCATTCGCCAAGTCCTTGGCATTAAGGAGGCGATGATTGGTAGATAGCCCGGTATCGTGTGCCGCGACGACGGACCGATAACCTAGTTCTCCTATTTCTTAGTCGGGACTTTGCACCCGGGATCACATGGATTTGCCAAACAGACAAAACTGCTATGATATCTAACCCAGCCTTCCGCGGATGGCAGGGATACCGCTTGGGAGAGAGTCTATTTCGCCTGCTTCGACAACTGCTGAACCGATCCCATCGCCAATCTCTATGCACTACTGCAACGGTGCGCGGATCCTGTTCAAAATTGTTGGTAATTCGTCCCGTGCTGATTAGGAAGTGGCTCTGGAGGATGAGAAAGTGTTTAACACTGAGAGGCCTGAGCTATTGCGCGACATGATATACAAGCGATTTCGGCGGCCTCATCTGGTGAGTACTTACGGGTATCATTTAGCACGGGTGGTAGATGCGGCGAGAGCCGTTGAAGCCACAGTTCTCTTAGTATCGGGTCTTCACCGAACGTCGCGCCTCTAAGACGACGCAGTTTCCGCCGTAGCTCCGAGGTCCTCTTCTTCCCGAGCCCGAACACCCGAAGCAGCTGTGGAATGGGCTGATCTTCAGCAGGGGCAATCCGAGATATAAACGCTTATTTCAACGCGTCGTAACTGCGCGAAGTTACCATAACGCCAAAAACAGCAGTGTCGCGGCTACAGAAGGACGGCCAGCGATCCCTCAAAAGCGACTGTCGTCACCAGTTTTCTCGTAATTTTGAACGCCAGTGCGACTAAATTGAACCGCGGTTGAGGGTCGGACGGCATGACCAAGAACGCGCGCAGAGTTAGCGCCTTTATTATTGGGTCTGGCGACGGTTTTCGCTCCGAGGATATGGCACCGCATTTGAAAACAAAGAAATCACTTGAACAAAAACTTGCTGAAAAATGCTGATGGAAGACGCAGCCAGTAAAATCAACACATGAAATCAATTCGCAAGGCAAAAAACACGGTAAGGTTTACCCCTGGAAAAAACAGGAGAGGTGGCAGCAGACATATATAAAGACTCATGTGACTAGTCATTCACGTTTGGCTCACTAATTTGTAAGACCGTTTGCCTTCACGCGGATCGTGTACTACGGTTGCTTGCCTTTAACCCCTTTGTGATCACTTGTGCGCCACTCTTACTCGGCTCTGTACGATTGCAATACTGAAAAACCCGATACCCGACAGATACAACGAGAAAACGGTCTGCAGCGATGGAGGGTTGGCTACATTTTAATAGCAGCGTGCGTGAGCAACGCGTCAATGGCGTCGGCGGTGGGCGGCCAACGTTTAGTCATGCAAGCTATCGGTATGACCAAATCCGTGCACCGCAACAAATCTAACGGACGGGGTACGATTCAATGCTGGGGTATAGTATTCCGGATTTGGGAACATCAATGGAGTCGGGACAAGGAGTTTCTTCTCATCCTCCTATGTCTGCATAGAATGGGTACCTACGCGCACTTGTATGAGCAAGGTTTTGCCTATGTACACTGCCATTCATAATACAAGGTGATTCAAGTTTTGTTCAGCTTTCAAAGCCAAAATACTCGGAGAAAAAACAGAACTGGGCATTCGTTCGGGCGTTGCCGTCGTTTCTGTCATGCACGAGCTGAAATATCCCGAACTTGTTTGTCTGGGCTAAAGTACAATGTTTCTATCACTACGTATAAATTCATCGTATTTCAAGTTCTTAGAAGGTGGAAAGCCACTTTCCATAAGTGGTTATTTTAAGCACTTTCTTTCGTCGGTATTTAATTACAGTTTTATACACTTAGTGACTCGGAGCCGAAATGGGCCTTTAATTTTGATGAAAACTATTTCATTAGCTGACAAATTAACCACTCCGAAAGTTCTGAAACGATGAAACGTAATCATTTTGAGAAAGATCCCACGAATTGACTGGGATCTTCAACTGCAGAACGACTTCCCTCTTCGAGTGGGTGGCCGCAACCACTCTCTTTGGACATGCTTTTTGTACAGTCTGTTTTTGTAGGTGAAGTTTTGGTTCCTCACTGGGCCTTTCGATTTTCCGCAGCGTGTTCATTGGCGTTATCATGAAAGGTTTTGCGTGCCTTAAAGTTGCTCGGGGTACCACTGTGCACGCGATGTTGATAGGATTCTCAAGTGGCCCAAAACCAACGGAAACCGTCTCGAAAGTACTCAGACCGACCCCAAAACATGCACTTTAGACCACTCCGCGGCCAGTTTGAGGACTGGTTTACACTCCCGACTGACCCTAAGTGACCTCCAATGAAACATACAAGGAGTCATTCCGAGAACGGTCCACTAGCGTGGCTCTGCTTTATGGCTGCTTACTTCAACTAGGATAAGGACGCACCGCATTATATCTCCACGTCCTTCACGGTACTGGCTATGGACAATGAGTATTCATAGACAAGATAAATCCTCGAAACGTTTCTGTAATTAGACGATGGTGGATGAGCTTTCGGGCTTTTTGCCGATCCATTTTCCTAATTCCGAAGACTTACATCAAAGCAACAAGCACATTTTTATAATACTAAAGGGAAACGACTTGACGGACAAAGTCCGTTCCTTTAATCCTTATCGCCTAAATTTAGCACGGAAGTACGAATGACAAAGGCTGCAGAATAACTGGACCATAAACCGACTGGGGAAATCATGTGTTCAAGTGCATGAATAAATGGGGTTAAATGCATTTAACCCCCTGTCGTTGCAACTGCAATACCAGTTCCCCTGCGATGTTGCGACGAGTGAGGATGATGCCTCCTAGAGCAGGATGGTATTTCTCAGAATAAAACCTGGTCAGCTGTAACCTGTCTTCTTACCTCAGCACCTGTAGCCGCACCACAAGGTATGTGGCGGTTCCCTGCACTCTTTCCAGCCTTGTGAAGTCCTCAACTATACATGGGAACTCAACAACTCCCCCAAACTCCAATCTTGGGCGTGTATATTGTACAGCAACTTGAAGGCATTGCACTACAATCGGCCGAAGGAACGCTGGATGGCACACAGCGTGCCCTATGCAGAGACACATGTTTTGTCGATGTCATCGCGATACTTCACCGATGGAGTAACCGTTACCTCTAGATTGCATTTGCCATGATTTCCTGCAGTAGCGAACCTCGAAAGGAGCAGCTGTATGTGTTGCGTGTCTCTTGAGGACTCACCTGCATTTCGGCGCATTTTTCATAGTTCACCGGCAACTGCCATTTCTCCGACCAGCGGTCGAGGGCCTCCAGGTCCCCCTGCAATTGCTTTCAGTCTTCCAGTTCTCTGATTGTTCACCAAAGTTTCGGGTCATCTGCGTAGATCAAACACAGCCTTTATGACCTGTAGCAAATCGTCTATGAACATCAGGAACAGCATTGGTCCCAAGACAGTGCATCGTGGCACACCACTGTCTACACCGTGCCAGCTAGAATACAAGTGGAAACCGTCACAGTGAACGATCTTTTTCGAATAGAATCATTGATTCAAAGGGAGAAGTAGCTGACAAATCTGTAGATGCCTGCGAAACTAGATGAAAGCCAGCTGTTCCATACGCTTTCTTGATACGCAAGTGAACCTAGTGAGGCGGCAATTGTCCACCTGAGACTTACTGTCATCCAAAAACAACGGTAGAATCATGGCTAGAACTGGTGCGACTTACTGGGCCAGTTCTTTTGGTAACTTTGGGTAAATTCCACCCTAACCGGATGGTTTATTCTGGACTGATGAACGGAGGATACTTGCGGTCGCGTTTTCAGGGATTGGACGTCCCACCACTATTGATGAACTAATCGCCGCGGAAATTGTGCAGGCAGAACCTCAGAGGCATACATTAGGGCGTATTATCATGCCAGAAGTGCAGCGTTTGCGGAATCCAAATTGGCCGTGGATCAATTTATCAAACCACGGAGTGCCACAAGTATGGCTACGCAGTAAGTGTAAGCGTGCATAGTAGTTTACAAGCCCACTAATTTTCTCCATGAAAACAGCCCATACATGGCTCTTACCGTCAAACTCCGCAATCCACGAGGCATTAGCGCCAGCCGCTTGCATCTCCTGGAAAGAAATACGCCATACGTTCTGACCACGCCATGCTCTTACTGAGGCTGCCAGTGTCGCGACTCCAGTGTACTGAGAGGGTAACACAAGCACTCATGCCCAGTGATGTTAGAATTTTCATGCGAGGCACCTCATGGGCTCTCAGTGACAATACTAGAACGAGAATAGACATTGTTCTGCCTGCCTCTGCAAACGTGATGGTGCAGTCCACGCTCACAACTCGCCTCCAACAACTTACAGGAAAACCTGCCTGTAAATGGTGCAAAGCAGCCGGATCGCCATTCGACGTGCGGTGCAATGTAGTCTCCCAATACCAAGCAGTGGCCACCGACCGTCCAACAAATAATTAAGTCGAGAATACTCCGGGTGAACGGTAGATCAATCCAGTCATTACACAACTCTCGCTGGAGAGTTTTACCCTTACCCATAAAGCCTCTCCAAAGCAGCTTTCATCAGCATATGCGTCTAGTAGATTTGCAATGAACCCGTTGCAAATATGCAGCGCCACCCCTTATCCACACCTCGGTTGCTTGTTGTCTGTCCGAAATAATGCGAATCCGATTAAAAGTGCCTCCGAGTCCCCAACGTCTTGGAGAAGCCACGTCTCCGTTAAGCCTACGACGGTGGTCATTCTTGCTGCTATTAGGGCCTCTAATTCATTTCCCATAATATCACGGGCGTTGGACAACAGAGTGTTGGTTGTTGCCTGACTGTCCACCGGAAACACGAGCAGTGGCCGGCCAATCACAAGTCAATCATCACTCGAAAACCTTGCAATAAAAAATCTCGCCTCTATGGAGGCGCTTTCGAAGCTCTTTCAAGGCTATGCTTTACTTCGTTCTGTCTTTTAACGACAGGTCGCAGAGAAGCTAAGCAGATTCACCCTTCAGTCTATGCGACCAACCTAATGTTTTCCGTGACTGCATTGCTGACTCTAACACTGCCTTCAGATATCAAAGTAGTTCCAGTTTACCCGAAAGGAGAGCAGACTTCACGCAGATGGCGTTGGCAACCAACTCCTCAACAAGAGAGAATGATTTTTCAAAATATCTCGCAGATGACCCACGTCATAATTTAATCTCTACTGAGATAAGGTAGCAGTTGCCTCTAGAACGTTCATAACCAGAAAACACTGGTCCTGAATTGGTGGAATCTACCCAGAGCTCCCAAAGGCAGCCCATGGTACTGACGCTACATGGTCGAGTCTGTGCTAACGGACGTTGCTTCCACTGCTCTTCATTTGGCGACTTTCGCTGACAAGGAAGGAACTCCGGCTGTATCGGCTTTCTGAAGCTTCATTCGACATGTAAAAGAATAATTGATTCAAGTGGATAGACTTCCATTCAGCTATACCCCGCTGCCTTGCGGTCAGGTTCTTGGCCGAACCAAAGGCTTTAGTTAAGAACCCTAATCGTTCTTCTACTTAGCTGCTGGACTCCCTAGAAGTATCTATCCATCAATCGCTATGAGCTGCACGCCTACAAATACTTCCATATTGCGTCGGTCGTCGCGCGGGATAATCAGGATCGCGCTGCCCATTGCATCAATCGGAGTGGTTAGTGATAAGTATGCCATTGCTCAAAATTCCGTCTCTTTTATTGAATTTTCAGCTCTGTCTTCAACCCAAACTCTTTGCCTGCTCTGCCTACCCATAATGTCCCCACTGATAACACACCCGATACTCGCAAAGGTTTTTTGTCAAATTGTGTAGTAGTTGGTTTTCAGTCTGTTAGCTCACATTTTCTCAAACCTCGTCAGCCTCTGAATCTCGGTTCCTTCAATGTGCGCAAATAAATGCACACTGGCCAACAGGCGTGTTTGGCTCTGACAGTGGACTCACATTCGATTGATGTCTGCTGTGTGAGTGAAACACGAATTCAGGATTCGAGTAGAGTAATTCAGCTAACTGCGCCAAATGTCTCGTCAAGATATTTTCTTCGCACTTCAGGAGACAAAGCAGCTCAAGCTGTGGGTCAACGCGGTGTAGGAGGCTGAAGCAGCCCTTTTAGACTGGATCCCAATCAATAGTTGCTTGTGCTTCATGATACTGCAGGGATCAGTGGGTGTCCGGAAAGATAGTAGTGTTAAGCGCAGTTTATTTGTCATCTCGGCATAAGCCCCGACAGATTGCAGCAGGGACATGCAAAAACGCGGGTTTGACGAACTCGTCACCTTTGTTCGGAAGAGCAAAGGCTCTGAAGTTTTAGTGGTAGCAGGTGATTTTAATGCACAAGTTGGAAAACTGAGTGTATCGAAGTCCTGTTTAGGTGAGCGGTGTGCGTTGCCTGCTCAACGAACAGACAACGGGGAAAGACTTCTCCAATTCTGTTCAGACAATCATTTATTCCTATCTAGTACGAATTTCCGACACAGTTCGCATCGCACAGCGACATGGCCCTCTAACTCGACAGGTAGTCGGAGTCAGATTGACCATATTGCTACCTATGGCGCGGTTCTATCCAGAATTGTAGATCGTACTGGACCTCGTAAGTCGAATCGGACCATGCGTTATTTTTGATGCAATTTTTGCTGCAGCTCAACGGCCATCGACGCAGGCCACAAACCCGATTGACTGTCGAACGTTTGACTGATTCGGCTGTTCGCAACAGCTACGAACAGGAACTATCCGAGGGACTAAGAACTTCGACGAGCAGCAATGTAGACAAGCGGTGAGAGCAAATTAAGCAGGCTATACATTTGTCAGCAGATTTCGCCTGTGGTCCTAGATGTAGTGTCCATCAAAGATACTGGATCTCGCAAGGGTCGCTGGGTCTAATGGAGCAAAACATCAGCTGCCTAACTGCAAGGAAGTGAATAAGATGCGTTGGCATTTGCAGCGTCAGTTGACGATAAGCCTTAAGAATGACTGCGAAAACTGGTGTGTTAAGGTAGCCGAAGAGTTGGAGGAAGCGTCTGCTTCAGGTAACAGTCAAAGACTGTTCAAGCTTATACGTGACACCGGCGGGCGGCTAACTCTAGTTATTGAAGTCATGTAGTATAGATAAGAGTGGAAAGCTCATCCATGGTAGACAACAAAGTCTGAACCGTTGGACAACATTTTAAGGATCAGTTTAGCTGGCCACAGACTAACGTATTTAGACCGACCTCTGCAGCTGCAAATCCTTGGGAGGCGTCACTTGATCCCTCAACGGAAGTGGGAGTGCAGTTGAAAATTCGGCTTCTGAAGAGGGGAAAAGCTGCCGGTCCCGACGAGCCTCCCCCAGTTCTTCCAAACTGGGTGGAGAAGCTGTGGTGAAATCAATTACCCCCTTGCTTCATGATATTTTGAACGAGGAGCGTATTCCGTTATCGTGTTGTGAGTCACTGGTTATACCCGTCTTCAAGAAGAGTACACCGAGTGACTGCGGCAATCATCGTGGGATTATTTTAATTCAGGTAGTTACTAAGGTGTTAGCTCCGATAATGCTGCGTCGTTTGACACCAATTCGCTAGACTATGGTCCGTGAACGACCGGCCGGATTTTGTCCAGGTCGCGGTTGCTTCAACCAGATATTCACTCTCCGACAGTTACTAGAAACGCGCCCCACAAAGTACCGCCCTACGATCGTAGTCTTTCTGGAATCGAAAGATGCGTTGGACTCGGTGGATCTGATGGCCCTATTCAGTGCTTTCTACCGGAAGGGTATGCCAGTGAATTTCTTGAACCTGCTGCGAGCATTGCATTCGCACACCTATGGTGGCGTGAACGTAAATAGTGAACTTTTAGGTTCATTCGAAAGGACTGGCAGTGTTTGACATGGGTGTCCTATCCCTCCATTCCTGTGCAACTTTCTCATCGACGAGTTACTGAGAGATGCTTTAGATGTCCTGCAGGATGTAGAAGTCAAACTTGAAAATAGTGAGAAGCTATGCGAACTAAATTGCCCAGATGACATTGTGCCTTGTTAAATCCAAAGACCATGCACAATTTGCACAAGACAGAATCCTGAGGTCTGTAGCGTCATTCGGGATGTGCTTTGCACCTTCAAATTGTGAATTGCTATTACAGAACTGGACGACAGCAGCGTTGAACTTGATACTGGATGGAGAGGAACTAGCGACTGTGAACCGTTCCACCTACCTTGGTAGCTGTGTGTCCAACGATGGTATCTCGGCAGTAGAAGCAAACGCGCTTATATCGAAGGCTCGAGCGGTTTATGCTGGATTGAAGCACTTGTGGCGTTGGCCCGATATTTCACTGAAGTTGAAATGTCGTGCGTACTTTGCCGCAGTAGGGTCAATTCCGTTGTATGGTTGCGAGACATGGAGTATGCGTGTGGAAGATGTTCGTAGAGGTTTTCAACCATCGATGTCTACGTAGTATGGCTAGGATTGGATGGAGTGACCGGGTGAGTAATATTGAGGTTAGGAATCTGGTATTGGGTACCACTTCTGAGAATAGCTTGTTTCAGCGTATGAAATTTAGTAGACTACGCTGGTTGGGTCACGTGTTGCGTATGACGAACACTCGTCTACCATACCGTGCCTTATTTTGTGTTCCTCCTAAGGAATGGAAGAAGCCATGTGGAGGCCAACAGATGACGTGGCAAGGTGGGGTGAGAAAATGTACAGCGAAGTTAGGTAAAGTAGGTGTAGAAAATATGCTGGTTTGTGGAATGTCTCAATTTTTGGTTTCTCTTTCTGTTTGTCGAGTTTTCCAGCTTTCTTGGGTTCATGAATTGATTCACCACACTTCACTTACGCAACATAATGAAACTCGTTTTCATACCGTGAAATTGCTTTACATTCCACGTGTTTCGTTCTGTTTATTATTATGTGAATCGGAGTAGATTATAAATGCAACAGGACAAGAAAATGAGTATGCGTTGTTAGTATTCATCGATTCAACCGGTCCGGCATTCCGGCCGTATTGACCTAATTTGGATGGAGTGTTAGCCAGACCGAGCTTTAATCCGATAGCTTTTTTGTGATTCCCAAACAAATTGAAACCACTCTAGTAATTCTGACTGTTGTATCTTAACAATTCCCCAGTAAGCGCTTCCTGAAACCGACAAATTTCTCATAGGGGACGAGAAAATACTTAAGATCATCGTTCGATAAACATTTGGTCCTTTTTTCTTAAGTGTCAGGAAGAAGATTGGTTTGTGTGCATCCGCAAACCTATATTATTGTTTTGATCTGCACAGAACCACTTATTACAAAATGTTGATCAGAAAAGTTGACGAATGAAGTACCCACACATTTTTCGTCCTACATCAGCAACTGCAGTTGACTGGCACGCGCTTTTTTGCATCGACGTTTATGAGCACAGCTGCTGTACTGGTACCTCAAAGGATAACGCCAAGCTTAGGCACAATAATCTTTACTGAAATAAAGTCTGAAAGGTCGGCGAACTTGGAAATAGCAGAAAGTGTACAAAGAATCGAGTCCTTTGAGACGGCAATTTTGCTAGGACTAACCGAGTTTTGACTGTATCTAGGCACAGAGGAGTCGTTCGGTTGGTTATAAAACTTTTAAAAGAAAAGTAGTGTCTCGCGTATCCTGTACACTTAATTTTCAAGAAAAATAAATATATAGAACTGTGTCCAAGGCCTTTGCGAATTTAATGTGTGGGGCATGTGGCGTCATACCTGCATCGTAAGTTTTCGTTAGACTGTTCATGACAGGAACACAATGGCTATGCAAGAGCTGTTAGAATGAAAATATTGGCACTGCTACAATAGCTCGCAGTTTCGAATGTCCGATAAGCGCTGTCTATTAGATGAGATAAAAAATTGCTGGGAATGATTGAGACCAAAATCCTAATAGTTTGCAGTGATATGCCAACATTCGGGAAAACTACTAATAGTAACCTTTAAAGCTGCTGACAGTTTGCTATATTCGGAAGTATTTGAATATAGGTTAGGTTTAAAGTAACGAGCACAATCGAGAATCGTTATGGATGCATGGAATGTCTCCCGAAAGATCCCACAAAGCTTCGATTTTTGCATCGACTGCTCTCGATTTGTAATGAATATTCTGTGGTTATGGCAATTAGCTGTTAGGATGGCGTGCGGAGTTCACTAAGGTGTGTATGGAGAAGTTTCATGTTGCTGTTGGTAGAGAATTTATTCATGCATCGCAATCACAAGCCCAGCTTCTTGGTAGGTAATGTTAGTCACCTGAAGGTAATCAGCAAAATTTTGACTCCCGGGGTCTGTTGGTTGCGTGATGGACATTTTCGTCGAACGAGTTTATTGCTTTATGTATCGACTAAGAAACCGGCTCTTATGAGTTTGACATGGATAGGCTTCGTGTTTCATTCAGGTCCATGTGCGAATTCACTTCTTATCAATGTAAAAAAGTAAAATAAACGTTCGTTCCAAGGTTATTGTTTGTTGTGAGAGCCTCTGGCGCGCTTAGCAGTGTTCGAAACAAGGGAGCTCTCCATCCTTCCGAAAAGGTTGGGGATGTTGTGTCGTGGTTTTGTCAGAGCCAGAAAGTGGGCGAGCATCTGCTCTCTACAGTTTGTTGGACGAATGGGAACAAAAGCCAACATCGTGTGGGTATTTGATGGGGACAATAGAGCTAAACGGATTTGGAGTCATTTCAAAAAAATTATTAGCCGGGTGTTTCCATTTTCATCTCTTATCCAATAACTACAAACATGAAATTTACTAACCATCGTTTGAAAACCAGTCGATGCGTTAGAAACGTCAAAAGCCGCCCACGGAGCTGTCACCAGCTTAACGGAGAAGTGTGCAAAAGATAAGGAAAGACCACGACCCTGTACAAAACGACCAAAACTGCAATAAAATAAACTTATAAAAAGCTTCTACTCACAGAGACCGAATTGGGCCTAATATCTTTTACACACAAGTGAGAAAAACAATCTGAGCGTGCTGGGGAATTCTGACGCCTTTGGAGAGTGACTCAGTTGCTTACTCTTAATCTGGATGGATGGAGTTACCGGCAAGACACTACAGGTTAGTGCTTGTCCGAGAGGCTTAGTCCACACTTTCATCAGCTTTACCCTGTATTCCGGCAGTGGACATATTTTTCATCGAAAAGTGAAGGTTTGGAAGTTTAACTCACTAACTGGGGTGCAGAAAATTGCCTTAACCGGAAGTGCTTCACAAACGGAAGCAAAATGTACAAACACAGAAAATAGCACCTGCATTGGCGAAGTTTTGCAATACATCCTCGAGTCTGTGCACATTATGCGCGCACTGAAAGCAAGCTGTTATTTTATCCTTGCTCAAATTCAAAGGAGATTTGGGAGCATTCTAAGACCAACCAGTTATTCGTATCTGCGTGATGGTAGACCTCATGTAAATATAGTAACAGTCAAGCTTTTAAACAACCTGGAAAATCACCAGTCTCTTGGGGTTTGAAACAGTTTCCATAAGGATTCCCCCCCAACTGTGCAACAATTTTCAAATAGGAAACACCGATCACATTCAGAAACGAAATTGTATCATACAGAAGTCTCATACGTCTATTCTAAGAGGGCATAGAATGTCATAGAACCACTAGCCGTCGAAGTTGGAGTTTCTTGAGGTTCTAGGATTTCCTGGCTGGTGGGGCGACGAATTCATGCATTTGAGGGGGGCTGCTCTGATGATTGCCGACTCGAGATCTGTCTGAAACAAGACTGACAGCGTATTGCTTCAGGGCTTGGTCCTGGTGTCCATGTCGTTCTTGAAGTTTTCCGGTCATGGATGCTAAGATTTCCGTACCTAACTACTGCTATTAAAATACACTTTTGGATAGTGGCTGAAGAGCAGGAATGTCGTAAGTGGCTCCAAAAGGTTCCGGACTCTCCTGTCCATGAACTCAAAAGATGTGCATTTGTTACCTGGCTCATTAAGGATTCATCAATTTTACATCGTGTTCACTTTGTTTAAATAATTGTGAAAGTGATTTTGAGGACAAGGGTTACTTGTCACCAAAAAGAAAAGCCAACATTGAGAAGACTTTCCTGCTAGTTTAGAGCTTTCTCGTTGTTTTTTTGCTTTTCTGGTTGATTCTGATTACTCGGCTGCTCGAAGCTAACATTTTAAGGCTCAGTTTGAACTACGGAAAGCAAGCTTTTTGCACGATGTGCAGATTCTTTAGGAATATAGAAGCTCTAATACACTTTCAATCCATTAAGCCTGTTCTGAAATTAATTGATCCAACAGAACACATATGATGGACTATGGACTGTAGCACTTAATGAAATGGTGGTGTGTGGATCGGGAAAAATTCCAAAGCGCCCAATTCCTGATGTAACCCTCATCTCTTTAATCACCCTACTGAGGGCCTGCTACAATCGACCTCCTTGGAGTGCTTAGTGTAATTAATTTTTTCGCTGATTGTCTCTGTTAGGGCTCATTTCAGTTTTGTTGATCGCAACAATGGTTATCGTGCTTGAACGAAATACCGCAGTTTCCGTAGTACAGAATACGACAATCTCGGTCCTGGTCCTTTACGGCTGACCTAAGTTCAAGCTCATTTCATGGATAATCCTTCGCGTTTGTGCACTGCCTGGAGAGTTAAAAGTCCATGGTTGCTGTTCCACCTGATGTGGAATGAACACAAGATTTTCGCCCCACTCTTACCCTCTACTATTCTTCATTTCAATTGCTGTAATTGAGATGGGTTTCTTCAGAGGTTCTACACAAGGGATTATTTTAAAACCGGCCCAGGATGCCGCTTGGGATCAAAACACAGCATGAGTAATCAATGTGTAAATTGCGAACCTTATCACTTGGAAAGCCGTTTACGCTGTAATCCTAATTATTCATATCCTTACTCTGTATTTTTCCGAAGTTGGTGACCAAACCATTCCATTGAATTCTGCCTAGGTGATAATGGGTAATTCGAAAGGGAATCCAGCTCTGGAAGTCAGAATGCGAAAAGTTCATGATGACGGGAGCTACGCATTTAGGTAATTCCGGAAGGTAGCCATTGATCCTTGCGTGAAGTGTTTCAGTACCATTCGATCTGGCCGGTGGGGCACAAGCGGTACAAATGCGTGGTTTCGAACCCCATCAAGGTTAAAGAAGTTCGAAATTTGGATCAACTGAAACTGTATTCTTAAACAAACCTAGACGTACGATGGTCGTAATCTATGAGTTGTTTTCGAAGAGTTGGCACTCAAACAAACTCCCTATTTGTGCGTAGAATCGATTTTTGTCCCCACCTTAAAACGTTTGCGCAGTGATTGCGCTGATCATTGGGATATTAGTCTAATCCCTATAGCGTCAAAGCTGGCTTCGTTCGTCTTTGTTCGCAGGCTGTGCAACACGTGTGATGAGTGAATTATTGAAGAACAGACTGGATTTGACACTGGTTATAGATGCGTTAATCAAATCTTCATCCGATAGCTCTTAGAGCACCGTTTTACTTCCCAAAGGCTAACGATCATCGTGTTGTTAGATGGTCGCGTAGCCTTTAACTCTGCTTACAGATCTGCACTGTGACACTGTTTATTGAGGAATAGTGTACCTAAGATGTATGTGCATGTCCACAAAGAGCTGTACCACCGTCTGGTTCGAGCTTTTGGCCAAATTTCGCTACTTTTCGACGTCTCCGGTGAAGTGGAACAAGGTTTACCCATATCCCTATTTTTGTCCAAATTTGCCACAGATGCCCTACAGTACACTTTATCCGGTCTTTTAGACGGCAGAGTTGAACTCTTCCAAGAAAACAGAGGTTTGACTTAGAGTATGCTGATAATATCGCTTTGCTGATCGACGATACACAGGCAATTCAACGCGCGTTAGACCGCTTGGTGATTGAGTTATCCCGATGAAGCATTCGCTTTGCACCTTCAAAATGAAAGTATTTCCTCAAGGCTGGCACGAGCCTGTTCCTACATACACCTTTTGTGGTGATCGGTAAGAAGTAGCCAGTAGCGTCCAGTACTTTGGGAGTCCGATCACACCTGGTGGGGGTGTCGGTGAGGAGGTCACGTCACGAAATGCAAAAGTCACAATAGGTTTCGCGAACGTGTGACACTCGTGGCGCCTTCATGACACCCAGCTTTCCCTCAAGGAAATGTTGTACAAGGCCACAGTTCGCAGTGTCCTTCATTGCGGTTGCGAGAATGGACTTCTCTTTGTTGAGGGTGTCCTGAAACGTGATATATATATATATATGTAAATTTTGGCTAAGCTATGTTCACTACAAGCTCGTTATTATTAAACACTCTGAACTGGAACGAACTTTTCACGGAAACCAAGTTCACTATGGAGACCGAACATAGCAGCAGGATAAATACAGGCACATGGGAAACATCCATATACCGCATAAACACCAATTCAGATTCTACAATTTCAAAGCAAACACCCAAGCTTCCACAAGAGAAGCTGTATGAAGACACTTTTTAAAAAGCACAATCTCACTGCAGCACTGATGAGTGAAGAAAACAAGAAGGCAAACGTCTGTTCCAATTGTTTCTGCGTAATGGGTATAGACCCAAATTCATGGGACTGAGCACTGACAAAGAACAGTACCGACAGACGATCGCCGAACAAACCAAAACACGAATCGTCCTGCAGTACATCAAACATATCTATAAAATGACAATAAGGTTACTCAAGCCCCATGGAACTGAATTGGAACACAAGCCAATAAGAACCCTACGTAAGACTATATTGAAACTCAAAGAACTGACAGCTTACAATAATCGAACTAACTTTGTCTGTCAAATCGACTGCGATGAACAGTACACTGGACAAACAGGAAACAAATTCGGGACACGGATCCATAGCACCAATTAGCAACAAAAAGGCACGATCCACTCCCCCTAATTTCAGTTCACGAAGACCATGAAGGCCACAAGTTCCACTTCAAAAACATGAGAATCGTTGCCCAGGATAGCACAAAGCATTTGAGCTTGGAACTCCTCAGAAAGGTCGATAAACAGACACGTCGATCTGGACCACGTACACATAATCGATCCGATCGAAGGACCAATCAACACAAGCCGGTCGAAATGGACGCTGATTCAGCCCACAACATGTCAACAATAGATGAAGGTGAACAAAGCAACTGAGCAGCATCTCCTCCAAACCACCTCACCAAGAGCGGCCAATCAACACCAACTAAAAGACTAGGTGACCCATTTAGGCGCTCGCCACAATATCATAGCACTGACGAAGTCAGCTCGATTAGTGATGAAACGTTTGCAATCAAACTGTTCAGCTCAGCGAACAGATCAACGTCATATATATATATATATATATATATATATATATATGTAAATTTTGGCTAAGCTATGTTCACTACAAGCTCGTTATTATTAAACACTCTGAACTGGAACGAACTTTTCACGGAAACCAAGTTCACTATGGAGACCGAACATAGCAGCAGGATAAATACAGGCACATGGGAAACATCCATAAACACCAATTCAGATTCTACAATTTCAAAGCAAACACCCAAGCTTCCACAAGAGAAGCTGTATGAAGACACTTTTT